>WOXC01008646.1:600000-1110000 GCA_011680675.1 Gymnobelideus leadbeateri | reverse complement strand
TCTGACTCTTAGTGACCCATTTTGGGGTTTTCTTGGTAAAGATACTGGAGTTGGACATTTTCTTCTTAAGCTCATTTTACAGATGAGAAAGCTGAGGCAAATACGGTTAATGACTTGTGCAGGGTCACACAGCTAGCAAGCGTCTGAGGTCACATTTGAACTCAGGCCTTCTTGACTCAAGGTCTGGTGCTGTAGCCACTGAGCCACCCAGCTCTCTACAGGATTGGACTAGATGGCCCCCAAGGTCCCTTGCAGCTGTGGATCCATGATCCTATGATTCACACTCTTTAGAGACTTGAAGAGAACGATACAGTCACCAGCCTTCCCTCGTTAGGTGAAATACTCCCAATTTCTGATAGAATAACATGCTCTATTGCCTTTGACTTTAAAAACCTGATTCAATCCTTTGGCCCCTCCCTCTTTCCACACTTTTTCCTGCCTCCTTTTCCCCACCCGTGATTCCCTTCCTGTGAGCTCCTAGAGGGATTTCAGACCTGTGGTGGAGCCAGTAATTCATTAGCCTTTGTCCTGTTTCCAAGAATCCCAAATATACAAGAATTCCTCAAAGAAAAGCCAAGCATTCTTGGGGAAAGTGTGTGTCACCAAGAGAGAGGGAGAATTCCTCACATTGGGAAATTGGGTCACAGTCCGGTCCAGAAAAATCAATGTGGATTTCAGAGACAGATGGAGATTGAGTAATCCAAAAGGATTGGCTCTCATTGACACGAATGTTGACCACCTTTTTCACAGACCACAAGCAGGGGAACTCAACCTCCCAGTTCATTTGAGGGCAATATACAGACCCTTTGGACACAAAAAAAGTATCAGAATACAGATTTGTGTGTTTGTTAGTTTTCCTGATTGCTCCATGTTATTCCTGTTATTCCTCTGGAGGAATGCAGGAAAGGGGCATGGAATAATCTATCCCCAGTCTAGTCAAAGAAGACAGTTCCTATACTCAGGGATCCCCATCCTAATGAGATATGAATGGTCTCTGCTCTTGGAGATAGATAGACCTCACCATAGACTAGGAGGTCTAAATCTTTTGAAGAAGGTTAAACAAACACCCAGTAAATCTACTTTGAGAAACATGTACAAAGCAAATTGGCAAACAAATTAGCGATCAGGCTACGGGTGAGATGAGCAATAATCATGGAAGCTTTAAAAGGAAATGTTTTTTAATTGGGTTTACCAACACCATGAATTAATGGAGAGAAGAGATTATTAGTCTGAGCAAATGACAAGACACAACTCAAGTTGTGAAGAAAAGAGTCATAAAACTGTTATATACCGGACTGTATCCTGCAAGTCCATGGGGACAGAAGGCATTTTTACTCATTAAGGATAGGATTTTAAGGTCCCTCTCCCAGGGTCTCTTTTGGGTTGCAATATCGGGACATGTTTCTGCCTTTGAGTGTGCTTTGGCTTCCCAGTCTTCAGAGAGTGCAGCTCCAATGTGCTGGTCATGTTGTTTGAATGCCAAACATAAACTTGTCTAAAACACTATTTTATTGAGAACTCACACAATACAGGAGGTTACAAGGTGGTGAGAAGAAGCTATACAAGGACACTCTCGAGGTCTCTCTGAAGAACTTTGGATTGATTGTATGACATGGAAGATGTTGTCAAAAGACTGCCCAGCATGGTGTACCTGCCTTAAAGAAGGTGCTGTGCTCTATAAGCAAAGCAGAATTAAAGTAGCTCAAAAGAAACACAAGAAGCATAAATTTAGAGAATCCACCCCAAATGTTCACACAGACTGTGTCCAAGCTGTGGGAGAGCATTCTGAGCTTGTACTGGTCTGATCAGCCACAATCAAACACACTGTAAGTTGGCTCTAACATAGTGATGTTATTTTGGTCCTCTTCGAGAATGAATGACAGCCAAACAACCAACCGGCTTCCCAATCTATGAAATGGAGCTTTTCTTGCTCTCCCATCTCTTTGCTATCACTTAGTCAAACAATTAATAAGCATTTTTTCTTCACCTACTATGTCACAAGCTCTAGGTAAATCACTAAGGAGACAAAGAAATGGAATGGTCCCTGCCTACAAAGAGCTTACATTGTATCAGTTGAAGCACCCAATATCCATATAAGTGCATAGAAAAATATGTACAAAGTCAATATGAGCTAATTTTAAGGAAAAGTTTTCATTGATGGGGAACTCAGGAAAAGTTTCCTGTAGAAAGTAGAGATTGAAATGAGCTTTGAAAAAAGCTGGGAATTTTAAGAAGCAAAGATGAGGCAAAGGAGACAGGTAGTGCAAAGACTTGGCAACTGGAGAGATGTATGATGTTTGTCCTTCATTCTTGAAGAGAACTCTGACATCGGAAAGGAGATGTCATGACTTGCAAGTGAATTGGATTTAAGTGAGGCAGGGCTGTGCAAAGTTACCAGCCTCACTCAATTAGAGAGATGGAAAGAATAAAAGGAAGGCAAATTTGATTTAACTATAGAGTACCTAAAGGAAAATCATATATAATAAGTCTGGAAAGATCATATTGCTGCTGGCCTCGGGGTGCTGGAGAGCCACTTCTCACTAAGGGGCTACAGCTCTGGACTCACACAGACTAGGTTCAATGTTGGGGGAGCCTGGCCTCTAAAGAGAGGGTCAGGCTTTGTCATGTTGTGTCTCCTTTCCGGAAGAGAAGCTTGGGGAGCAATGAGGTAAATAAAGCTTAGGCTTGACTCATTTTTAGGAGTTCCCCAAAAGGACTCAACAAGGTATTTTCTAAAAATGTACTCAGCGCTCAAAGATCAGATGTTGCACAGATAATTATTTCTTCCTCCACAGAAGAAAGGCTTAAAACACAATGGGACTCATAAACCCACATTGACAAATATGTATTTAAAACATGAGACTGTAACCCCAACTCTATTATACTCTCCTACGTGGCTGATACTTAAAACATCAAACCCTGAAATCCTCTGTGGGATTGCTGGACTGGTATTTTTGACTTTACCTTGGCTCTGTACCGTCCAACTCAATCAAGGCCCATATTTTCTGGAAAGCTGGGGCATGGCTTGGGTTTGACTCTTGTGGGTAGTTACCTTCTCTTCTGAGAAAAGTCATAGTAGCTGCAGGGAATATGTCCCAAAGGGCTAGGGCCCCAACTGAGAAAATCAAAATCACTAAGGTAACTCCCAGACTCAAAAGGTTTATCTCTCAGCATTGTTGCTCATTTAGCTGTTTTCCAGGAAAGGAACAAAAGAGGCAGCCAGAGATTTAAGGCCCATTCTCAGACTCACCCAGACAACCCCATGCTCTTGATGCTTTGTGTGAATAGCTGTCATAGTGCCAAGGGTGGGGGAGGGGAAGAAGAACTCCCATCCCACTCCTCACAGAGAAGTCTAATGGTAAGCTTGTCATTCACTGTGCCATAAATTTGGAAGAAAGGAAGAAGAGAATGAGAACAGATGTTGTCTCTACCTTTAAATTCTACTGCGTGGGCAACTCTTCAATGGCCAATTCTCTTTGACAGAAATTCCCCACCCCCATGGTCTATATCCATTACCCCTGTTATGGGGGTGGGGAGAAATGACACATTGGTATCAACCAGAAGTCTCAAGTTGTGTCTGCCCTTTATCATCAGAAGCAGAGTGTAGAACTATCCCTGTGCCTACTCCCTGAATTAGCCCATTGCATTCTCCTCCCATCCAAGTATCTGCTGTCCTCAGCAAATCAATTTGGGTGCATTTAGTACATTTGTCTATATCTCCAATTTTAGAACATTCTCAGGGGACCAGAGGAGGCTCAAGTATCTTCTTTTAGAATTCCCCATTCCTACCCTCCAAAATGCCTTGCACGAAAGTGTCTCAACAAAGTTCATGTGACAGTTGATTTTTTTCTTCTAATATTTTATTTTGAATTTGACAGATATCAACAAACATTATCATTCCATATATAACGAATTGAAAAAAATTACATGTGAGACCATGCATCTCAATTATATATATATATGTATATATATATATTTTATAGATAAATAATAAGTTTGACACAATTCTAATAAAGTTCTATTTGTTCATTTCTCTTTCTGAACTTGCTTCTGCCTTCTGCATATTTTATAAGTATTTTACTACTGTTCTTTATTTCCTTTATTTTTGACATCACTATCATTCCCCTCATCCTCCAAAATTATCTCTTCAGCATAACTCTTTGCCCTCTCAAAATAACAAAAACAAAAACAGATTTCCACCTTTGTATAAAAAAAAATAACAAAAACAAAAACAGATTTCCACCTTTGATAAAAAAGTATATGCAAGTAAAACAGATCCATAAATTGGTGATGTCAAAAATAATATTAATAACTTAATTCTATATAGTGCTTACTATGTGCCAGGCACTGTGCTAAGTGCTTTATAATTATCTCATTGATCCTCACAGCAACTCCAGGAGGTAGGTGCTATTATTATCCTCATTTTACAGATGAGGGAACTGAAACAAACAGAGGTTAAGTGACTTGCCCAGGGTCACACTCTCAGCGCTCTATCCACTGTACCACCTAGAAGCTCAAGAATGTATGTCTCTTTCTAGACCTCTAGTCCAGCACTTCTCTGTCAAGAAGTGGAAAATATGATTCTTCATTGCTCTTTTGAAGACATGGTAGCTCATTATAATACTTAGAGATTCTTAATTCTTTCAAAGTTGTTTTTATCAATATTATTGAACATATTATATACATCATTTTCCTGGTTCTACTTATTTCACTTTGAATCAGTTCATGAAAGTTTTCATATTTCTCTGAATCAGTTCCTTCTGAATCTATCATTTCTATATGTAGTCCCCTAGCATATGGTCTCCCTGTTTGTTTCCAGTTCTTTGCTAAAACAAAAAGTACTACTATATGTATTTTAAACATAGAGGTCCTTTCTATCTTTTGTGATTATTTTGAGGGTATGAATTCCAAAAGTGTTGCAGCACCTGGGCAATATTCACAGCACCAATGGTGACTATGAGCATCCCAGTGTAGTTCCTGAATTGCAAAATATAACAGATTCTCCATACAGAAGACAGAAGCAAAACATTTTTTCAGAAACCAGAAAGCCAAATCCCAACACCAGAAAACCAAATCCATCATAGCAACAAAGAAGTTAATACACCATAACACAGAAGAAGACAACACCATCCCAAAGCCTTCCTACAAACAAACACTTACAAGCCTAACTGTCTCCTTGCCTGCCTCCTCTCTCCCCCACCATGCTACCTGCTCTGACTCCCAGCTTCCTCTGGGCTCTGCTCCATCCATTCAGCAAGCTCCTCCCACCACAGGCTCAATGTGATTACATTCAGGGGCCAGGAAGATATTCAAATTCCCATTCCCATTACAAGTGGATAAAAGATCTAAACAACTTAAAGACTTTTGGGGGTATAGCACTAACTGCTTTCCAGAATGACTGAATCAAATGATAGTTCTATAAACATTATCTACCCTCTCACAGTCCATGCAATAATTGTAATTTTCCTCTTTTGCCATCTGTCAATCTGATGTGAATCTAAAGTGAAACTGCAGCGATGTTTCGATTTGTATTTCTTTTATTATTGGTGATTATGAGGATTTTTTTCATATCATTGTTGATGTCTTGCATTTCTTTTTT
Organism: Gymnobelideus leadbeateri; assembly: GCA_011680675.1. Classification (NCBI taxonomy): domain Eukaryota; kingdom Metazoa; phylum Chordata; class Mammalia; order Diprotodontia; family Petauridae; genus Gymnobelideus; species Gymnobelideus leadbeateri. The sequence goes on along the minus strand of WOXC01008646.1, from coordinate 1,104,401 downwards.
TTTTTTTAAGCAATTGGGGTTAAGTAACTTGCCCAAGGTTACATGGCTAGGTTTTTGTTTGTGTGGATTAAGTGTCGGAGGCTGGCTCCAAACTCAGGTCCTTCTGACTCCAGAGCCGGCGCTCTACTCACTGCGCCACCTAGCCGCCCCCTTGCATTTCTTTTTTAAAGAATTAGCTATCTCTTGGGGCAGCTAGGTGGTGAAGTCAGGAGGCCTGGCCCTGGAGTCAGGAGGACCTGAGTTCAAATCTGACCTCAGACACCACTTACTAGCAGTGTGACTTTGGGCAAGTCATTTAACCCCAATTGCCCTGTCTTCCCCCCTCCAAAAAGCAAAAACAAAACAAGAATTAGCTATTCCTATCCTTTGACCATCACAGAACAATTCATAATGGCTTTCCTATTTACCATGTAAAGAGTCTGGACATTCAGTATTGTTTTAAAAAAATGTCTAAATTTGTTGTCTTTTGTCACAGTGCTCAGGTCTATTGTAGTTGGAGATAATGATCGTTCTCAAAAACAAAGTTATACAAATGCAACAAAGGAACAAACAAGATTTTACAAAGCTTATTACAGCATCTTGCTTATTTTGTACTTATAAAGGCCTGTCCCTACCCAAAACAACTAGAAAAAAATGAAAATAAAATAAACAACTAAGAAAAGTGAAAAAAAAATGGAGAAAAAGAAGAGTTACAAATTTCCACTCTCAGAGGGAAAGTCTAGTTCCAGTTGAGCTCCCAGAGCACCTAGAGCTCTCTCTTCAGGGATTGGGTAATCGGTATTGACTGGAAATTGTCCTCTCACCTTTAGGTGGGACACCAAATTGTCATGGGTAAAAAGTCCTCCTTGGATTCCTCTAGCTCATAGGGAAATTTATGGTCTCCTTAACAAATTCCCTGCCATTGAATGGGACAATCTAGGTAGAAGTCTAGACAAAAACTTCTCCTGGGGTTCCTTCATCACATCACACACCAAGAGTGTGCTGGAGCAAGCTTTGACTGGTTTTTCACAGCTGATTATGACATTTTTAGTTGTAGCATTTACACCTCAGAAATTGGCAAACATTATAAATAAGGTCATGACTTATTGTTTTGATAATTATCTACATTTTTGAAAGTGATTGCAAAAATGTTAATAAGGGAGATTAAATTAAAAGTGTGTCATCTGTACATTTTTTTAAAGAGAGCAATTTGTTAAACATGTACCCTTGCATAGGGCACACTATATTCTCCAATGAATCCATGTAAAGTTTCATAAAGCACTCTCAGTGGAGGTCTGAACTCACCTCATAATGGAAAAGACAATCTAGATTTTTTTAAGAATGTAAACAAAAACTGGAACAATGGTGATATCCATCGATTGGTAAATGGTTAAGTAAATTATACACAAGGGGATATGATCTTCCTGTAAGAAATAACAAAATGTGCAATTTCAAAGAAACTTAGAAAAAATTGCATCAACTGATAACAGAGTGAAATGAATGGAACTAGGAGAACAATTTATACAGCAACAAGAATGTTGTAAAGAAAACCAAATTTGAAAGACTCAAGAAGAAAAGATTCAATGACTAATCATGAATCCTGAGAACTGACAAGAAAGCATGCTAACCATGTCCTGGAAGGTGAAATTAAGGTGCAAAATGAGATTTACATTTTTGCACATGGCAAATGTGTGCTTTTTTTCTACCATGAAAATTTGTTATAAACTTTGGGTTTTCTTTCTATTTTTTTTTTTTTTTGTTATCTGAGGGTGAGTGATTCAAGGAGTTGGGGTGGAGGGATCTAGCTCTAGGGTGCCAAAAAGAAAAAAAATAAAGACAGAGCGTTATTGAAGCAATTTTTTTAATGCAAAGAAGAAAACTAAACATATCAGAAAGAAACACCAGCAGGCAGACTAGTTTTGGAAGGAAAACATTGAATTGATTGTGTATTTTTAAAATGAAGCTGTACATAAGGGAGACATGTCTTCATAATATGCTTTTTATGTTTTACTCTGTATATATTAATTTTCACGTATATATATGTTTTTCTTTGAATTCAAAATAAAATAAGATTTAATTCTTAAAAAGAATGCAAACAAACTCAGATGCTCCTTGAACACTTGGGTTTCCAAAGGAAGTAAGAGCTTGAATTGATTTGAATAAGATCCTGGAAAGGGTCTTCAAGATAACAATTCATAGACTAGAGGGGCTGAGGCACTCTCTCCCACTAAGGTGTATCTGCTTTGAATTCACATTCACATTTATTCCTGGAGAAACCCTTTTTCTGTCTCACTATCCCTGACTCTCCAAAGTAGAACTATAAGGATAGTCCCTTAAACAAAGTTTAGATTTGGCCCATATCTAGTATCTCCTCGAAAGAGATGAATAGAATCCCTTCTAGAAAGATTTTCAATATATGAAGGAAATCAGGTGTAGGATTGATATTTATTTCCTTTAATAAAAATAAATGCCTAAAATACAAAAGACTCATAAGTGTATAGAGACAAACATTTAATGAAAAAATAGCTGATGGTTCCTATTACACTTTCATGGAAGGCTGTTTCAAGCAATAAAACATGAAGTATCTTGTGGGACTGCTGAATAGGCATTTTAATTCCATCTCAGCTCTGTACAATCCTTACTCAAGGCATATATCTTTTGTCAATCCAGGGCACAGGTAGGATTCATTCTCTTGATGCTGGTCATCTTCTCCTTTAAGAATGATATCATTGAAACTGCTAGCCATTTGACTTTTAGATGATTTTGGACTTCTCAACTCCACAAGATAGCTGCCAAGACTGGAAGTATTCATCACAGAGTTACTATTTAGTCACCTGTGCTCAGGAAAAGAAACACACACACACACACACACACACACACACACACACACACACACACATACAAAATAGGCAGCCAGAGACTTGAAGTCCAGCCTCAGACTCAATTAAACAAGCATATAATCTTGCTGCTATGTGCAAGCAACTGCTATAATTACCCAGGGAGGAGGGGAAGAAGAAATTTACCCAACCCCTATAAAGTCCAAGGAAAAGCTGTCAGAGACTCAAACCACACATTAAGACAAGAAAGGGAAAATGAGAGTTTTCTTTAAAGTCTACTGGGGGAGGAGGGGGGAAGGTGAAGCCTAGATGACAGAGTAAAGGCAGAAAGTCACCTGAACTCTCCCAAATTTCCCTCCAAACAACTTTAAAATAACTCCTTCAATCTAATCCTGGAGCAGCAGAGCCAAGAAAAGGTCTTGGTGAAATAATTTTCCAGTCCAAGAAAACTTAAGAGGTCAGCAAGAAAGGTCTGTCGTGTGGCAGGGGAAGAGAAGGAATGGGGGCTGGGACCTGAAAGTAATACAGGTTGCTTAGTGGCCACATCAATAGCAGGCTTTTGAGGTAGCCATGACGGTGGCAGCAGCTTCAGGAACTCTCAACTCACAGATAGTAAGGGGGTTGGAAAGTTTGTCAGAAAGATTATAGAAGACCTTTTGCTGGTGCTGGTTTCAGGCCCCCATTGCATTGTCCATACAGAGCTCTGGGTCACAGCCCCAGGGCAAAGAAAAATACTAGTGTTTGTGGCCAAAGGGGAGTAGGGGCACTAGTCTCAATTCCAAAGCATAAAGGAGCACTAGAGCTTATGGCTGAAAGAGAATAGCATACCTGGTCACAGTTCCAGAGTCAAGAGGAGTGCTAGCAATTGTGGTTATAGAAAAATAAGGTCCCTTCTGGGTAAAGACAAGAGCACAGGCCAGAAGTGCAGTGACAGCATTTCTCCTTAGATGATTCCATCTTGGAGGCACCGAAAACTTATAAGCCCCAAGAACTGGTTTTGAAAACAAGCAAAAAAAAAAAAACCCTGAAGCTTGGGACAGTGCCCCCTCCATCATAGGAGCAGAGTCTAACTTTAACATAAAATTAGAAATCAAGAAATGGGGTATAAAAATTAGCAAACAAACACCAAGAACAACAAAAGAAACTGACCATAAAAAGTTACCACAGTGACAGGGAAGATCAAGACACAAACTCAGAAGACAGTGATGTTAAAGCATTTATAAACAAGCCTCAAAGAAAAATGTGAATTGGATGCAAACCCATCAAGAATTCCTGGAAAGAGCTGAAAAAGGATTTTAAAAATAAAATTAGTGAGGCAGAGGGGAAAAAATTAGACAAAGAAATGAGAGTAAAGGAAGAAAATTATGAGAAGAGATTCAAGAGTTTGGTAAAAGAGACAAAAAAATAGTGAAGAAAATGACACCTTAAAAACAGTACTGGTCAAATGGTCAAAGAGACACAAAAATCTTCTGAATAATAGAACTGCTTAAAAAGCAAAATTGGCCAAAGGGGGAAAGAGTTATAAAAGCTTACTGGAGAAAATAATTCCTTAAAAACTAGAATTGGGCAAGTGAAAACTAATTACTACAATGAAACATCAAGATACAATAAAACAAAGTCAATAGAATGAAAATAAATAGAAGAAACCGAGAAATACCTCATTGGAAAAACAACTAACCAAGGAAATAGACAGAGGAGAGATAATTTAAGAATTGCTAGACTACCTGATAGCTATTATTTTTAAATAAAGAGCATAGCCATCAGATTTCAAGAAGTTATCAAGGAAAACTGCCCTGATATCCAAGAACCAGAGGATAAAATAGAAATTGAAAGAATCCACTGGTCACCTCCTGAAAGAGATCCCCAAATGAAAGCTCCCAGGAATATGAAAATCAAATTCCAGGGCTCCCACATCATGGAGAAAATATTGCAAGCAGCCAGAAGGAAAGCAATCTAAATATGATGGAAGAACAACAACAAAATAATCTAATTCTAAAGAATGAATGGGTCAAAGAACAAATCAAGGAAATAATCAATAGTTTCATTAGGGAATGCAGCCAAAGCAATATTTGGGAGAAAATGTATATCTCTAAATACTTATATCAATAACATAGAGAAAGAGCAGATCAATGAATTGAGCATGCAATTTTTTAAAAACCTAGGGGGGAAAAAACAAATGAAGAATCCCCGATCAAATGTCAAAAAGAAATCTTGAAAAATCGAAGGAGAGATTAATAAAATTGAAGTAAGAAAGCATTGAACTAATTAATAAAACTGGAAGCTGGTTTTATGGGGAAAAAGCAGTTAATAGATAAATCATTGGTTAATTGGATTTAAACAAAAAAGAAAGAAAACTAATTTACAATTATCAAAAATTAAATGTGTGAACTCACCACCAATGAAGACAAAATTAAAGCAATTATTAGTCTCTATTTTGCCCAATTATATACCAATAAATTTATCAATCTAAGTAAAACCAATGAACCAATCAGAAGCTTTTTATTGTTTATGCCCTTTATCTAAAGGTCAAAACATGTCTCAGAAAAGCATATCTAGGGCACAGGTTCAACACTCCATGGCAACAGCCCAGCCAGATCACATTATGTCATTGGAGATGTCAGGGTCTCAGGTCTATCTATGCAAGTGCTCCACTAGTTTGGAACCAAGTTGTGGTGGATTTTACATGACAAATAGAAGTCTGTGTCTGTTCCTAGTGGCAAGAAAGAATGACTGAAGATTCTTAAGGAGGGAACCAGAATAGTCAGTCCTCCATTTTTGGAATATCACTTTGGCAATTTTATTGAGGATTTATTAGAGAAGGGAAAAACTTATGGTAGGGAAACCAATTAGGAGTGATGTTCTGAACTAGGGTGGTATTCACATAAATGAAGAGGATAAACTTTTTAAGATAGGACTTACTTCAAAGTTGGATGTATCCATGGACTCTGTAGGTAGTCTACATTGTTTATCTTTTTTTTCCCCATGGGGGAGAGATTAGCCCTGAATTCAGACTAATAACATAAGCCCCTAGACACTGCTCAGTAGCTGGGCTTCTCCAAGGTGTGCCCAATCTTCTATGAGGATGCAAAGAAACTTAGCATCAAAACCATTCCTCTCTCGTTGGCTTCCTATATATTGGTTTCTTATCATAACACTTGCCAGTTGTTATATATAAAAAGTTCAAGAGGATGATCAATCATTTTATTAATTATGCTAGCAATAATTAATAAAAATGTCATTTGCACTCTCAAATGACAAAGATCCTTCATGGAACTCAATGCTTACATGCCCTTGGAAGAATGGGTGTTCCTGAAGGTAGCAATCAACTCTGATTGACTAACAAGTAATTGATAGAATGAATATTGTAATGAAAGGTGCTCTTATTCTAATGAGGTCTGGGGGGGAACCATGACTCTGATTACTCAGTCTTGGTAAAGAGACTTATCTATATACATATCATCCTACCAGGGGTAATCTAGGCAAAAGGGAGAATCGACTTTTCCCCCAGACCTGAGTAAAAAACAATGGGCCAGAATCCATCAATTTACCTAAACTAAAATTTCTTTACCTTTTGGACAGATCTAAGTTTTCCCTCTCCTTATCAGCCCTACACTTCAATGTGCCTGCATAACCTACAGGGACTGATTTCTGAATGAGGAAGTTGTAAAAGGGAAACACCTTGATCTTGATTCAAGAATGGGTTATAATAAGAGAGAAATAATTTCTCTCACAGTGTAAGCAATTATGATGGTACCCAGTGATCTCTTCTGTCAAATCTCGTCTATGGTTAGCATGAACTTCAAGGATAGTCACAATTGTCTTTCTTCTTACCCCTTCATAACAATTTTATATAGGTATGATACTACAGTGTGGACTGTCTTCACTAGTTAAGTGAATTCTTCTTCATGTCTTGCTCCTTAAACTCTCTCCTGCTTCCAAGCTTTTGTCAAGCTTGTCTCTCCACCTAAATGCCCTCTCCCTTTCTTTCTGCTTATCCTTTTCCTCTCCTTTTTTCAAACTACTTAAAAGCCACCTCTCCTGAGAAGTCTTCCATGATTAATTTACCTGATTTCGAGCACTCTCTTACTGTGTATCTTTTCAGCATTTACACACAGTTTGAAATGCATTCACTTGTTGGTATGTTGCTTTGTATGCATTCTTGATGCCTCTCTCTTGTATCCTTACTTTTACTCCATACAGCTCATAGCCAGAAAGTTCTTTCTGATGTCTAAATTCTTCCTGATGTCTAAATTCTTCCTGCTACAGTTCAAGGCATTGTTTTCTATTTTGCAAAAGGGCATCTCCCTCATTAAAGTACAGAGTAAGTTATCTTTTGAAAGGTTCAGAAACTGATACCACTCATTTCTAGGAAGAACAGTAGTCCTTTAATTTTTTTGATATAGCATTTAATGAGCTTGTGTTTGCACTGAAGATATCTAGCACTGTCTCTAATACTCAGTCACCAGACAGGGCACCTGGGTAAGAATCAGAGAATTACCCTTGGTTTTTAGCTTACAAATATTCATGGTCTCGGTTTCTTACTGAGCTTTTTTTAAAGTCATGTTTAACATTCTTGTTGCCGTAGTGGAAACTTTTGTTCTTTGGAGAGGCCCAGGGTCAGATTCCTCACTAAAATCTGAACAATTTCTAAGGGGATTTCTTTCACCAGAGAGATTGTACCTTTGATCCAACTGTGGTTGGATTATATGTTTAACCCTCCTCAGAATCTCAAAACAAAGACATTGAAAACTATATACATTCACTAGAAAGTCTGGAATACTTGAGCAAATCCCCACTTAGGGCTGAGTTGTTCTTGAATCTCAACCTCCACTACCAATTTCTCCCACTCTCAGGTGAACACTTAGTTAAAGGGTTTTTTGGAATAAGATGAAAGTATCTGAATCTGAAGAGTCTTTGAAAAAATACATGTTGATTTGTTAATGTAGACTCCAGCCCAATGGTCCCTTTATGGTATTAAAAAGGTCACTTGAGGGGTTACTGCATGTCTTGGTCTATAAAAGGTGGTTCAATTTGGAGAGCTGGAGATTGAATTACCTCCCTCTGGGTATTATGTAAGTTTGTATTATTTTCAGGGAAAATTAGGATTTGATGCATGCAGTGAAAAAGGAAAGAATTTGTAAGGAATAAATTGTCCCTTTCTGACCCCCCCCCCCCCAGGATGTTTCCTTTGAGTAATTTTTCCAGCCATGGTTATAGATGTGGATTGGAGCAGAATTGAATAGACCTGGTTCTTGTCTTCACACTGACATTAGCTAACAATGTGACCTTGGATACACTATTTCCCCTCTCAATGCCTCAGTTTCCTCCTCCGTAGAATGAGAAGTATAGGTTAGACAATCTCTGTGGCATAATGGTTAGAGCATTGGGCTTGGAATTGGAAAGACTAATCTTCCTGAGTTAAAATCTGACCTCAGACACTTACTAGTTGTGTGACCCTGGGCAAGTTACTTAACCCTATTTACATCAGTTTTCTCATCTGTAAAATAAGCTGGAGAGGGACATGGCAAACCGTTTCAGTATCTTTTACCAAGAAAACCCCAAAATGGAGTCATAGAAAGTCAGACATGATTGAAATAACTGAACAACAAAAAAGGTCCTTCCGAAATTGAGATGCTGGGATTCTATGACCTACTTTTTTTTTTCCCCAACTCCCCTAGTGAATGAGTGGGATTAGGACTGTGAACCATAGCTGTCTGTGAAACAGAAGTTTTTTCTCCATTTGAGAGTAACTGGACCATATGGAGATCTAACCCATAACCCTAGCTTCATTAACACTGTGATTTGACTAACTGAGCTGACCAGCCCAGACAGAATGTTTAACATACACCAGCTGTGAAAATCACTCCATAATTCTTGCCTGACTACTGGTATTCACCTGCTGGACTTCTTGGAAGAGGTACAGTTAGGAGTGGAAACTGGTCAGGAAAAGAACGCCCATAGGAATTGGAGTCTTGGTGCAGCAGGCCAGAACAAGAAGTGTTGGAGAAAGGAAATGGTGACTAGCTCTGGCAATAGGGAAAAATTAGTTTGGGGGTAAGAGTGGGAAAACCATTCTTCAGAAGAAAATGTTGATAACAAATTTCTATGTTACCAGCTTGTGGGCGGACTGCTAGATGCCCAGGACAGTGCTATGCCCCCTAGGTTACTGGACAGAAGCAGGTGAGGAGGCTGTAGGTGTGGCCAAGCTTGCCCTGCAACCAGGAGAGCTCCTCAAAATCTTCTACCCTTGTGATGAGTGCCGACAGAGCCAGGGCTCCTTCTGAGTCCTGTCTTTTTCTGAATCTGTTCCTTTTCCCTAGAGAAGGAAGCCTCCTTCCTCCTCTCTCTCTCCCCACGCCCCCTTGGGGGAGCTGTCTCTTTAAGGAAAGGCAGTAGCTTACATAGTAGCAAGCCAGTCCTGCCTCCCCCGGCTGTTCTGGGTTGGAGCAGGGACACTGGAAGGAGCCAGGAGCAGCCGCTGGAGCGAGTTTGTGTGGGGGGAGCAGGCCTGAGTCCGAGCTGAACATCCTCATGCCTCAGTGCCCTCGGAAGGACCCCTCTACCCCACCCCTGCTCTGTTGCCCTGAGCTTCCGCCCCCAAGCTCTGGCTCTTGGACACAAGATGGCCATTCTTAAAGACTGAGCTCAGGATCTGTAAAAAGAAACTTGGAAAATAGCTGGATGGAGTTGGTAAGTGGAAACCCCAAGTTGCATCCTCCGTCTCTTCGCGAAGTGGCCGATTTCAGGTTTTGCCCTTGTTCATCATCTCTGCAGACAGCGAGCCTTTCTCTTAGAAAAAGGGTGTGTGTGTTGGGGGTCGAGGGTTGGGGAGGGATTGATGGGGTGCAGCCAGGCAAATATAATGGGGAGCAGGGCTTTCCCAGGGGACTGGAAATTTGTGGACCTCGGGAGCAGGGGAGAAATACGGTGCTTGCAGCTCCTGATTCCCCCACTGAGAGTGACTTCCAGCACCAAGACAAGGACTTAAGTATCGACATGCAGGACCGTAGTTGTAAAGTGTGTATGCGTGTTGGGGTGTGTGTACAGGGACGGGGTAGGGGTGGAGAATGAAACTCGTAGGGTTTCTAAAGGGGTAAAGTGAAGTTAGGAAAGACTGCTTCATTTCTCTCCAGCCTGGGAGAAGGAAATTTGGGCAGTGAGAGCAGTGATTGGAGAAACTCCTGGTGGCTGTGTGTATTTGGCTGGTTTGAGGAGTGAGGCTGAAAGGGTGAGCAGCTGGGGAGATTGGAGTTTCAGTCTGGTTAAGGAGCTTGAAAGGGCACAAATCCCCGCTTCCCTTCCCCCCCTCCCCCCCTTCCCCATTGCTGACTCCCTATGCCAGGAAGAGGGAGGTATGGCTCATTTGAACCAGGGACCGGTTCAATATGGGCAGTGAACTTAGTAAATTGTGGCCAAGTGGGAGAACTATTTCCAGCGAAGGGCAATAAAACATAGACGTATCTTACTCCCATCTGGGAATACTGCTTCAGTGTCCTAAGGAGGTTTGAGGAGCTCTCTAACTCCAGGCTGTGGAAACCAGGGAGATGAGATCTGTGAGAAAGATCTCTGGGTCACTGATACACCGGGGACAATATTATCTCTCATCCTTACCTGCCTCTCCTCATGCTGCTGCTTGGGCGTGCCCCCCCCCAAAAAAAACCACATGTCTCAGAATAACTTGGGGAACAGTTTACCCTGTTTGACTTTTCCATGAGGGGAAGGAGCGCTAGTGACCTCAGCTCTCAGGCGCTCTAATAGCCAGTCATTCTGAGAATGTATTTAGCTAGCTGTGGGAAGGGTGGTTTACCCTGATCTCACCCCGGGCAAGCAGCGTCTCCTTTGCTGTTCTTACAGAGGTTAGGGGACTGTTTTTAGAAGTGTAGGTAAAGAGGTGATGACTGGGAAAACTAAGGAAAGAACAGTGGGGGGGTATTGGCAAACTGAGGCACCTATCTCCCACTCTTTCAGGCACGAGATGCTCCTTGCCTAAAAGTCTGAATGGAATATTCAGTTTGTCAGGGAAGCAGGAGTTATGAGTCAGGGGTCCTAAGTTCTAGTCCCAACTCCTCCCTGATTTACTCTGTGAGTTACTATATCTCTTGGTGTGGAATAGTCTGGGGGAAAGTAGGAGTTTGTTCCAGGGAGAATAGGACAGGTCAGGGAACAATGTATGTGACTTTACCCCAATACTGGCCATTCTCTGGTTGTCACTGAACCACCAATCTCTCCTTCCAGTCCCAGAGGTCAAGTGGAATGAGCAACTAGACTGTCCCTTGAACTGAAAACCAAGAAAAGCAATATTTATTACAAAGACCAACCACTCCTTGAGTTGTCTTGGCTGTGGACACACCACTTGATGCCACTGTAGTTAGAGCCAACACTCCCTCCTGATTCAGATTTCTCTCCAGGCCCCACACCCAATCATTTCCCATGCCTAAAAACAGGCTAATGGAGAACTACTTTGTCATGTGAATGGAGGTGGTAGGAAATCTAATTAATGCCCCAGACATTAATATTACATGGTTCTTCTGATTTTTGCCTCCTCTTCCTCATCTCTTCTATTTTTTCTTCCTTCTCCCTCTCCTTGCTACTGCTCTGAGTGCCTGATATCAGGCAAAGGATTGGAAACACCCTTCAAGGGAGACTCCGATGAATGTTGCCTCCATTCCAGTGTGCCTTTCCTTGCAGGCCCTGAGCAGCAGTGGCCATGCCTTTCGGCGAAAGCACAACCTTACCATATGTCTGGGTTCATGAGTGTCCTGCAGCTAAATCTATCCCTTGCTTTGTAATCTGAGTCTGCTCCAGTTTCTGCACCACCTGATCGGGTGTCCATGTTTGTTTTGACATCCAGTGTGGTGCATGGGGAGGGGGAGAACAACTACAGTTCCAGATTTCAAAGCAAGAATTTTTTTTACAGCAGCCGCCCAAGGCCAGGCTCCTACCAGCTGCTGTGCTCCCATGTTAGCGTTTTCAGTTAATTAAGAAAACAAACCCCAAATCCCTGACAGAGACAGTTTTCTAAATACTGGACAGAGCGGGTCTATGGGAGCTTTTAAGGGAGCTGCCTTAGGACAGGACAGGCTGATTGGGGTATTGAGGCCAAGTCAGTGAACTGAAGAGAAGAAGGAACCAAGCTAATGAGGAAAGAAAAGTGGGAAGAGTGTGAACCAGAGAGATCTACATAGAGTCTTTTCAATAGAGGAGATTTATTGGTGGCCATGAGATGGGATGGGATGGGAAAGGAGGGGACGGAATGGAATTGGATGGGACAAGTGCTGTCCCTCAGAACAACCCCAGAGATAGCTTGGCCTTCCTTGAGGAACCCTTGAGAGAGTGCTAAGGGGCTCAGAATATTGCTGTTTGTTCCTTCTTGGGGAAAGGGTTTGGGGTGGGAGTGACCTTTTTAAAAGTGAAAAATATAAAGATGAATAAGCTAGACCAGAAGAGAGAGAAGGAGTGGGGGGTGGGAAGAGAAGAAGGAAAAGGAGAAGGAGTCACATAAGAGAATGATTTGGAAGCTTTCCTCTTCAGGGCTGAGTTTCCTTTATAAGAATTAGGTTAGCCCAGGATAAAGAAGGATATAGAAGGCAAGTGATCAGTGATGCTTAAGGGAGAGCCTCACGTGGACACTTAGTTAATTGGTATCAGTTTGAGCTTGTAGGAGGGAAGCCCTACTGTTTTTTGATTTAGTAGATCTCTTCCTTTGTCCATCCAACAATGCTCCATCCCTGACTGGGTTCTGTAACTGTCTACCTAGGAGAATGGTATTGTGAAAGTCCCAGGTTCTGAAAAGGTATAACAATTTATTTTTAATCTGCCTGGAGAAGGGAGGGGTCCTGGAGGAATTTGTAAAGCCACCACCTTTTGAATATCAGTATATGGGTTATGTAACATATGGATTATTGTGGCAGATTTTTAAACCCAGAGTGACGTGTCCACATATTGAGATACTTCTGGGTCACCTCCTTTGCTGTTAGCTGCTCTGTGTCCAGAGAATCTAATCCTTAATATTAGTTATACAAGAAATGTTTTTCACTTTAGGGAGAGAAGATAGTGTGGCATGGTGAAAAGAGCACTGGCCCTAGAGTCAGAGGCTGTTGTTCAGCTGTTTCAGTCATGTCCGACTCCTCATGACCCCAGTTGGGGTTTTCTTGGCAAAGATACTGGAATGGTTTGCCATTTTCTTCTCCAGCTCATTTTATAGATGAGGGAACTGAAGGAAACAGGGTAAAGTGACTTACCCAGGGTGACACAGCTAGGAAGTGTCTGAGACCAGCCTGGCATTCTATGCACTATGATGCTGCCTAGCCACCTGTATGTAGAGTTAGAGGACTAAGGTTCAAATCCCATCCCTGGCATTTACTGCATGTGTGACTTTGTCCAAGTCATTTAACCTCCCTCCAGCCTCAGTTTCCCTCTCTTTAAAAATAAAGGCATTGGACTAGATGGCCTTTGAGGTCCCTTAGGTCTGTGATTCTCTGCAATACTTTCCAAAACCAAGTAACCATGAAATAAGTAGTGTGATCTAGTGGAAACCTTTGGAACTGAAAAGTCCGAGTTTGAAGTCTGGCTCTATTGTGTGTACCTTGCCATCTCATCTCTCTTGCCCTCAGTTTCCTTCTCTGCAAAATGAGAGGAATTGAAGTCCCTTTATACTCTTAAAAAATGAAATCCTAATCCCTTGATTTTTTATTTACTTGGGGGCTTGCATGCTTGTCCCCTCTTTCTCCTTCTCGATCCAACATTAGGACAAATAATTGAGAGCTGATTAACACATGTCACTCCAATAGGAAGATGGCTAATTGCCAGGTTGTTGGTTTCTTGACGGGGAGGCTCATTTGGTCTCTGAAACATGTAGAAAGGGTAAAGAGATACCTTAACATGGTGCTTCAAGTCCCAGTTAAATTCCAACCTTTTACAGGAAGCCTTTCCCAATTCCTCTTAATTCTAGTACTTTCCCTTTATTGGCTATCTACAATTTGTCTTGTACGTAACTTGTTTGGACACAGACTTTTGTATGATGTCTGCTCCATTAGACTCTTTGAGGGGAGAGATTGTCTTTTGCATTTCTTTGTATTGATCTTCCTTAGTACTTAGTGCATAACCTGGAACATAGTAAGAACTTAATAACTATTGATTGTTTGCTTGATGGTGATGGGAGGCATATAGTTTACACATAGATATAGCTGGAATGCCCAGAACCCCTCTTTTTAGAAACCATATTTGGGAGTAGCCTCTGACCCTATAAGCACTCTCAAATATCTTGATTAACAGGATGGTTTGCTTATTGTTTCTCACAATCTCAGGAGTTTTTGAGTAGGCAACATCATATCATCCTGGTGAATTTCTCCTTGAACTTCCTTTCTTCATATTCAACTGAATCACAGCCTCACTGAATCTGTGATGGGGACAGTATGGAGTTATGCATTTGGAGTAGGTTCAAATAAACAAGCATTAATTAAGTTTCATGCCAAGTACCATACTAAAGACTGGAAATAGAAGAAAAGGAAAAGGGGCAGCTAGGTTGTACAGTGAATAGAGCACCAGCCCTGGAGTCAGGAAAACCTGAGTTCAAATCCAATCTCAGACACTTACATATGACCCTGGGCAAGTCCCTTAACCTTGATTGTCTCAAAAAAAAAAGCTACAATAAAGGCAAAAACAGTCCCTGCTCCCAAGAGGTTCCCAGTCTGATGAGAGAAATAATATGAAAAACTATGTACAAATAAGATATAGACAAGATAAATTGGAAGTAATCAACAGAGGGAAGGCATTAGCATTAAGGGAGAATGGGAAGGGCTTGTTGCAAAAGATGGGATTTTAGACCAATTAACTAAGTGTTAAGCCAGGAGGTTCAAAGGAGGAGGAATAGCATTCTAGATATGGGGGACAGCCAGTGAAAATGTGTGGCATCAGGCAATGGAGTGTCTTGTTTGAGTAATAGCAAGGGGTCCAGTGTCACTGAATTGTAGGGGAGTACAGTATAAAAAAGACTTGAAAGGTAGGATAGGGCCACATTATGAAGGACTTTGAAAGTCAAACTAAGGACTTTACATTTCACCCAGGAGCTTATTGAATGAGGGGGTGACATGATCAGATCTGTATTTTAGAAAGATCAATTTGATAGCTAAGTGGAGGAGGGACTAGAGTAGGCAGAGACTCAAGGTAGGGATACCTGCCAGAAAGGTAATGAATGAACCAACCAGAATACTAATGTGATGGTCTAGGGGTGAGGAGATGACCTGTACCAGAGTAGTGTAGGTGTCTGAGGAGGTCCGTAGAAGGGGCATGAGAAATGAGAGATGTTGCATAGGTACAACGGATAGGAAAGATGTGTGTTTGTATAAGCTTTTTCATTTGTCTGTGTTTTATGTGATTACTTTCCCAACTTTATCCTATGTTAATCTTTATTCTGCAGCAGAAGTGTATTACCTGACATTCCCTGGATAGCTCCTAGTTTCTTCCTTCCAGGGCTACTTGACTATGCCTTTAAGCCCAAATCACTCTGACTTTCACTGATTGATCAATAATAGGTCCCAGCCCAATACTCTCTTACACATTGTTTGGGTTTTGATGACTTTGGAGTGAGTGTAGATAGCAATTGTTTCTGTTCTGGCTAGAAACTCTGAGGGTCTTCCCCTTCCAGATCCATTTCTTTTGTGAAGGCAAACTAGGTTATCTTTTTGCCTCATTTCTTACCTAATTAATATTGAAAGGACATTGCCTCAGACAAACAGACCTGGAAAAGACCTTAGCTTAAAAAGGCCAAGGTTTCCCACTGAACTGGGGCCATCCCCAGTCATCTTGACCTATGTTTTGCCAGCTCTGATGGCTCTTGGAGGAGAGAGTAAGGATGGTGACTTTGCACAGCTCTGGCTGACTTAAATCCAATTCACTTGCAAGTCAAGACATTGCCCTTCTGATGTCATTGGTCTTCTTTGAGAATGAAGGATGAACCAGCAGTCCTTCCAGACCATTGCCTTTTTTTGTTTGTTTGTTTTTGGGGTTTTTTTGGAGGGGTCCGTTAGTCAGGTTCAACTCTTTGTGACATCATTTGGGGTTTTCTTGGCAAATGATTTGTTGTTTCCTTCTCCAGCTCATTTTATAGATGAAGAAACTGAGGCAGAGTTAAGTGTTTTATCCAGGGTCATGAAGTTACTAAGTGTCTGAAAAAGGATTTGAATTTAGGTTCTCCTGATTACAGGGCTCACACTATCCAGTGAGTCCTTATGCTTGAAATCTCCTTCCTTCCCTTCTCCATTTATGGAATTTCCATCTACCCTTTAAATCCTGGTTCAAATCCTCTCTCTTCCATGACACCCTGATCCTCTCAGTTAGTAGCAAACTTCTTCCCCCTTGGGTTTCACAAAATGTTTTGTTTCACAACTCTCTAATGTACTTAGTGTGTAATGTTGTGTATTAGTTATCTGGATTTGTGTCTTACCTCCTTAATGAATTGTAAACAACATGAGGGTATGGACCATATTTTACCTAAAATGTGTTTCTCTGCCAGTACTTATTAAAGTGTTCCCTAAACAAAAAGGGTTTAATAAATGTTTGTTGAATAAATTATGAAGATCAAAATGTTTGATCCAGCAGACATTCTCTAAAGTGATATGGGATTTATAGTGCTGTACACAAGGGTCTATCTGTGGTGGTATGAGAGTTAATTGTTAGTGGATTAAAGATAGGTATTGCCTGATGAAAAATGCCTTTGTGGCCAATACTTTGCCCGGAATAAACCTTATATCTGTGACTACCCCCTCACCTCCCTCCTTAATGCTAAGAATTTAGGGTTTGGAGGTGGTTATTTTTTGCTTTAACATCATATTTATTTCTAAATATATCTCCAGCCCTCTTCCACAAGGAAAGGAAAGGAGAAGGGAGGAAAGGAGAGAAGAGAATTTATTAACTGTTTACTATGTGCACAGGGGCAGTGGATAGAGCACTGGGCCTGGAGTCAGAAAAATTCATCATCCAGAGTTCAACTCTGGCTTCAAACACACTGTGTGATCCTGGGCAAGTCAAACCCTATTTGCCTCAGTTCCCTCACCTGTAAAATGAGCTGGAGAAGGAAATGGCAAACCACTCCAGTATCTTTGCTAAGAAAACCCCAAATAGATCACAGAGACTCAAACACGACTGAAATGACTAAACAACACAGGCACTGAGCTATAGCTGTTATAAATATTATCTCTTTTGATCTTCCCAACAATCCTGGAGGGATGGAGGCTGTTATGATTCCCTTTTTACAGTTGAGGAAACTGAGATATTCAGAGATTAAATATTTTGCCCAGGGTCTCATAGCTAAGTAACAGTAAGAAACAGTAAGTTTCTGAGACAACATTTGAACTCAAAACTTCCTGATTCCAGGCATTGCCCCAGTATCTGCCTTGGAAAGCCATATCTTGTAAAAAAGGTTTAAAAAGAAACAAAAAAAAAGCAGTTCAGCCAAAAACCAGTACATCCCCTATGTCTGAAAGTATGCAATATCCCATACCTACAGTTTCCCACCTCTGCAATAAAGGGAAGAAACTAACATTTTTACAGCTTTCTTCCATGGCTGAGGTCTGTCATTATAATTACACAGTGTTGTGTTGTGTTAATGTTCATTCTTTTTAAGCTGCTGTATTCTTTGGGTATATTTTTTTCTAGTTGTGCCTACCATTAAATTCTTCTTATTTGTAATTTCTGATGATGTAATAATATTCCTTGTAGTCACATACCACAGTTTGCTTAGGCATTCCCTGATTGGTGAGAATTTACTTTGTTTCCACTTCTTTGTTACCCAAACAAAAAAAAATTGCTACTATTGATATTCTGATATATGTGGGACCTTTCTGTCTCTTAACATGTGTTTCACGGTTATAAAGTACCTATTACGAACCAGGCACTGTGCTAAGTGCTGGAGCTACAAAAAAGGCAAAAGATAGTCCCTCAGAAGGAGCTCTCAATCTAATGGGGGAGATAACATGAAAACAAATAGATACAAAGAAGCTATGAGCAGGAAAAAAGGAAATAATCAACAAAGGGATGGTACTAGAATTAAGAGAGATTGGAAAAGGTTTAGGGAAGAAGATGAGATTTTATCTGGGACTTGAAGGAAACCAAGCCAGGAGGCAGGCATGAGGAAGAAGAACATCCCAGGTATTCCAGTGAAAATGCCTGGAGTCTGGTGATAGAATGGGGTTTTTTTTTTTTTTGAGGAACTGTAAGGAGGTCGGGGTGTCTAGATCAAAGAAAGAAAGCAGGTCAGGGTAAGGGTGGGTAAGAGTGGGGAGTTGGCTCTGAAGGACTTTGAATGCTAAACAGGACTTTTTACTTCATTCTGGAGGTGATAGGGAGTCCCTGGAGTTTATTGAGTAGGTGGGTATAATATTAATGGGATATAAGATCTTCCCATCCTTTAATAGACCTCATGTAGAGCCCATTAAAGGAAACTTGATTGGGGGGGGGGGGGCTTGTTTTTTAGGAAGGTCCATACCTTTTGTTAATTTGTAATTAGGCAGTGGATAATGAGGGTTGTGATGCCCTCTGAACCTGAAGAAGGGTATAAATACTCTGAGGTTAGCATTTTGCTTTGGGGTTCATTCACTGGAAGAGCATTCTTGTGATTTGACCAGATGAAACTCTGGGTAGCTGTTAAGGAGCCCCTGGCTTTGAAAAACCCAGGTGTTGGTGCTTCCCTCTCTGGTAACTATGTATGTATTGCCTTGGTCAGACAGTTGGATCTGTCTCTTGATCTGTGCTAATTTCTCAGTTAGAAGCCCTGTCTGTTGGCCTTTATTTCTCTGCTTGCATTTTCTCAGTATTTTCTCTGAAGGTCAGGTTGCTGACTTTTCCCTCAAACTAGTGAATGTGATTAAAAAGATTGTTGACCCCTTGAGCAGCTTTCTTTCCCAGTAAAGCAGATCTAAGAACCTGTGCTAGCAGCCATCCTGAGTATGCCAGTGTGGTTGCTGCTAAGGGGGAGGGAGTAATATGATTTATACTTGTGCTTGGGCTAAAAACTTTAGACATTTTAGTCAGTTTTTAAAGTATAATTCAAAATTGCTTTCCAGAATGGTTGAACCTATCAGCAACTCTACCAATAGTATATTAGCATATTATATGTTCTAGTAATGTATTAGCATACCTGTCTTTTCACACCCCCAAAATTTGAGTATTCCCGTATCTTGTATTGTTTGCCCATTTGTTGGATATGAAGCAAAACCTCAGAGTAATTTTGATTTTTCATTTGTCTTGTTTTTAGTGGTTAGGAGCATTCTTTCATATGGCTCATAGTTTTCAATTCTTCTTTTGAGAATTGTATTTCATAGCCTTTGACCACTTATTCACTGGGGATCTAATTGTTTTTTAATGCTTTTTCCATTACACCATGGAATTAGGAAATGATCCTTGGGGTAGGGGACAAGTTGGGAAAAGGAATCCTCTTATGAACTAGCAAAGGTAAGTGAGATAGATAATAGATGTCACAGAACTGGGTGAAGATCAGTTGATGAAAAGAATCTCAGCTGCTTACTTCAGATTATGGAGTGGGAATGGAGCTTGAATGGGGTATTAGCTGAATTGGTTTTGAGACAGTTTCTAGTGGAAAAAGATAACATTTCCCAATATCCAAACAGTTTTTGCCATGATCTGGTAAATATTGAATTTCTTTTATACATATATAGAATCACAGACAAGAACTGGAAGGGACATTAGAGGCCATCTAGTATTACCACCACCCCTCCCCATTTTACCAAAGAAGAAATGAAGGCTAAGAACTAATTGACTTTCCCAGGGTCACACAGCTAACAAGTATCTGAGGAGAGATATGAACTCAGTTTTTGACTCCAAGTCCAGTACTTTGTGGAGTGTCCCTCAAGTCCTTCATTTTATCGATGAGGAAACAGACCTAGAGAGAGGTAAGGTGACTTCCTCAGGGTCAAACAATTTAATGTTGAGGGTAGGATGCACTATTTCAATTAAACACATATTTATGAAGTGTCTGTTATATTCAGTTAAACATTAAGGCACTGTACTGGATGTTGAGAATACAAAGGGGAAAATTAAAGTTTCTGCCCTCAATTGCTCATATGCTATGGCTATGGGGAGAGGGAGACTGTATTTAGCAACAGCATTCTTTTGCCAAGCACTTAATAAAATCCTACAATGTCAGGCATGTGTCAAGGTGCTCAGGAGACAAAGAGAAAAACAAAATAGCCCTTATGGTACACAGATAAGTTAATAAGGTAATTTGAGGTGGACCTGGGGAGGCTTCTCCTAAAAGGTGGTATCTTGAATTAGTTGAAACTTGAAGATAATGATTTTGATAGGTAAATGTAGGAAGGACCTTTGTTCCATGCATGGTGTCAACCTGGGCAGAGGTACTGAGATGGAAGACAAAATTCGAATTTTGGAATTAGCTAGTAGTTCAATTTGGCTGAAATGGAGTGGACGTGAAGGGGAAGTGATATGCACTCAGGAATGGTAGTTTGTCGTCAAACTGTACAGGACTTTAAATGGTAGTTTGGGAATGGTAGTTTGACGTCAAACTGTACAGGACTTTAAACGTCAGACTGAGGAGTTGGTGTTCTGTCCTAGTGGTCAGTAGGAGCCAATGAAGATTTTTGAGTCAAAGTTGTGCTCAGATCTGTGCTTTAACATTATTTTGTTGGCTGTGTGAAAGATAGATAAGAGAGAGTAGAAACTGGAATCAAGGAGATCAATCAGCAAGCTTTTACAAAGAGTGATGAACTAGGGCTTGAACTAAACTTGAAAAAAGAGCAAAAGGAAAAAAGGGAAAGATACAAGAAATGTTGTGGAGATAGAATTGGTAATGCTTGAAAATGGATTATCTATTATGTAGTGAAGGTGTGAGGGAGAGGAAAGAGTAAAGAATTATTTAGAAATGAACTGGATTCCTGGAAAGTAACCACAAGAGAAATAGGAAAGTTCACAAGAGATACAGGTTAAATGGCGAAGACTATGGGACTCCATTTTGCACATTTGATTTTGAGATACCTATGGTATATCCATTCAAGCAGGACTGGAGCTTGGAGAAAGAATAGGGTTAGATAAATAGATCTGGAAGTCATCTGCATAGGGACAATGTTTTAGCCCATGAGAATTAATTAGATCCCCAAAGGAGAGAAGAATATACAGTAGGAAAAGCAGAGGGTTGGGGATAGAACTTTGGTGTTTATCTATGGTAATGGTCATTTTTATAGCAGTCTATGGTTTTCATAGTCACACAGATTAGCACGCCCATCTTAGATTGAGATTCTTTCACTCTGTATGGAATGGGAAAGAGAATGTATCTAATCAAGAAAAATGACAGAATTATGGTTGCTATAATGGGAAAAGTGTCTAATGGAGTAGGGCTTGGGAAATTTTCTATCGGCTGAGGCACATGGGGTAAAGGGAAGGACATGATAAGTCTGGTTTACATTTGGTCTGAAATAGTGAACTCTAGTTTCCCAGCCCAAATTGCACTTAGCTGTAAAACCTCTGGCAAATGTCCAGGTATAGACTGTGTAAAGAGTGTCTGGGGGGACATGGATATTCCAAGGCACCAGTCACTAAATTGGAGATCCTGAGATGAACAGCTGAAATCTCCTTCCCTCCATCTGCAAAGGAGTGGCCCTCAGGAGTCCTCAAGCATCTGGGAGAGTAGGAGCCACAGTTGTGCAGTGGGAACCTATTGTCCCACGCTACATTCAGGCCTTAAGGGAGTGGGACAGAGGTCTGGACTTGCTCTTAGGCTTTTCCCAGGCAATTTTCCCTCCTGCCGAGACCAGCTGGGCTGATGGAACAAGAGGGCTGGAGGAAGAGGGGGTGTTGTACAGCATTACCTCACCAGATATTAAGAGCCTAAGCCTAGGAGACGGGATATCTGGGTCTCAGCTCAGACTAGTCTCTCCTAACTCAGTTTACCTGGTTGAAGGATAAGGGCTGTAGCCCTGATATCAATTCAAAGGTATGTTGGAGAGTGGGAATGAACAGGAACTGGAAATGATACAGTGAATTTACTGGACAAGAAAGAAAAAAAAGAGGAGATGAGCATGCCTGGATGGCATCCCATAATCAGAATATCTCCCCAAGTGACCAGACCATTGTACAAGCTGCTGCTGCTGTTCTATTGGAAAAAAGACAAGTCCTTCAGGTTCTCTCCTATTTCATCTTTCACTTAGGTGAATGGACTAGTTACTAGTTTCACTAGTTACTAAGTTCACTAAGTTACTAGGTTCACTAGTTACTAAGCATCAAGTAGCCTGAGTCACTTCTGACCTGGATCAGCCCCCTTTCCTCCTTGTTATTTGACTGAAGACTCTTCTGCCTACTTCCCTCCTTTTTCATTGGTCCTTGAATTCACCCACATCCACTCAGTTCAACTAACTGGATAGGCTGATTGCCAAAGGACTCGCTATCTTGCTGTGTGACCTTGGGCAATTCCCTTCTCTCTGGGCTTCAGTTTCTCCATAAAATGAAAGGATTGGACATGATGAACCTCTTAATTTCCTTCTAACTGACATTCCGTTGATTCTGTGAAGGGAAGGGAGAAGTTGGTTAAGTGCTATCCACAGGTCACTGCTGATATTCCCAGAAATGTCCTATTTACATTTCTACTTGGTGTGCCTGTGGGCTTCCTAAGGTCAGGTGGAAATATTTTCTTATATATCCCAAAGTTTGGTCCCTTTCCTGGACACTTTTAGGGCTTTGGGGTCAAAGGGCAGGATGATTTAGATTCCAATGTGGTTTTTTTTTCAGGGAAGATTCTAGGGAGAGTCTCTGTGTTCCAGGGCTGATCACCAAGCCTGGCTGATGGATTGACTGACAGGGGACTATCCCAGGAAGATATAGTGTGGTTGCTATTACCTTTCTCTAGAGGAGACAGCAATGTGATATAATGAAAAGAGTCAAAGGACCTGAATTCAAACTCTGGTTTCACTACTTATTCCCTGTGGGACCTTAAACAAGTTATTTGAGCTCTGTTTGTAATTACCTGTGTTACCTTGAGCAAACCCACTCTGGTCCTCAATTTCTGTAAAACAAAGAGGTTAGGCCTTTAGAGACCTTTTCAGCTCAAAACCTGTGATCCTAAGTTTAGCTTAGCTGTGTGACTTTGGGGAAGTCAGGAACTTCCCTGAATCTCAATTTCCTAATCTGTAAAATGAGGTGGTTCTCCTCAGTGGCCTGTAGCCAGTTTCCAGTCTATGATTTTATAAAATTCCTAACCCTAACCTCATTCCCCTTCCTTCTGAATTTACTAGAATTTGTGTTGGATGTCATTATTGAGATAGTCTAGGCCAGGGGTGGGGAGGCCACATGTGGTCTCCTGGCCAAGGCTGAGGGTGTTTGGGAAAGAGACAGTATCTTCTATAAGGGAACTTTGTCACAGAAGCCTCATTTGGTTCTCTGGATCACAGTCAACACTGAGGAAACCCAGAGGAAGGAAGAGGTGGAAAGGAACACAAGAGAAAGCTCATCCGAACACACCCTTGAGCTCTGTAGCCAACTGTACGCCTTGTAGCATGAGAGATATGGGCAATGTGGCCAGATGACAGACAAGGATATGGGGAAAGTCCTAAAGTTTCAAGCCTATGAGAAGAGACTAAAAGAACTGGAATTATTTTGTTTAGAGAAGAGAAGGATGATGTGGACAACTTTTATAACTGTCTTCAAGTTACTGAAAAACTTCAGTGATTGTGCTGTTTTTTTTAAGGACCTGGGAAGGTTTCACATGAGAGAATCAAACCCAACATTGGAAAAAAAACTTAAAGAAACGGGTATTGAGCTATTTGGAGAAAAGAAATAGAGGTATGTAAGGGCATTTACCCAAACCACAGCTTCCCCGTAGGCCTGTCCCAAGGGAGAATCTGTCCCCAGTTGCTTCTACTCTCCTGGCTTAAAGCCCAGAACAATCACAAGCCTGAAACACTGCCCTCTAGAATCTCTCACCCTAGCTTCTAATGTTATCTTTTGGATGTCTCTTGTTTCTGCCCCCTTCCCAGGCTCCCTCCTTCCCCTTCACAGCCAAGACATAGTGAATGTAGAAAGAATTTATTTACAAGAGAAAACTTAAGGGGAGCATATTTATATAAGAGGGGACAAGCACACTCAGAATGTTATCAAAAATGACTGCTCAGTACAGACTCTGGTGTTGTCTGAGCTTCACTGGAGGAGGTCAGGGAGTACTAGGAGCAATGAGTGGGAGATTCAGAGAGATGAATTGGGGCTGGATGTAAGAAAAGGTGTCATAGGACTAGAGAGATGAAAGGCTGCCTCAGTAGACGACTTCAAGGGAAGGTAGGGTGAATGCTTATGGGTCATTTGGTGGATGATCCCCTTAGTTAAGACCAGACTGGACTGAATGGTGTCTCTGAGGTCTCTTCCAACTCTGAGATTCCACGATTTTGTGATTTCATAGACTAGTTATTTACTTACCCATGACCTTTTTCTGTGGCTGGGCCTCATGGTGACATCAGCCATATTTTTCTAGAGTGTGTCTCATGGGATCCAGTTTCCTTTTAG
The DNA here is from genome assembly GCA_011680675.1 of Gymnobelideus leadbeateri. Taxonomy (NCBI): domain Eukaryota; kingdom Metazoa; phylum Chordata; class Mammalia; order Diprotodontia; family Petauridae; genus Gymnobelideus; species Gymnobelideus leadbeateri. The sequence continues at coordinate 1,080,069 of WOXC01008646.1, read as the reverse complement.
AATGGCCTTCCCATTCTTACCTCCCTCAGCATATGTTGCACTTGGCCAGAGCTTCACCCAACTTCCAGCTAGTCCATTGGTAAACCCCCTAAAATATACAATATACCACCATCAGCCTGGGAATGGCCATCAAATACCTGTTTGCACCTAGTACTCTGCCCATACACTTACATATGATTATAATGTTATAACTAAGACATACAGCCTTATCCTCCCCCTTCACCAATACTATCTTCTCCCCAAGTTTACCTTCAAATTCATAAAAATAATACCTAGCATTTATCTAATGCATTAAAGTTCAAAAGTGCATGTTATCTCATTTGACAAATGCTGTGTCATTATTTCTTTTTGTTTGTTTTTGGTTTTTTTTTTTTTGGAAGGGGGAAGGCAAGGTAATTGGGGTTAAGTGACTTGCCCAAGGGCACACAGTTAGTTAAGTGTCAAGTGTCTAAGGCCAGATTTGAACTGAGGTCCTCCTGACTTCAGGGTTGGTGCTCTAATCCATCTAGCTGCCCAGTTATTCCCATTTTACAGATGAGGAAACAGAGGCAAAGTTAAATGACTTGTCCAGGGTCACATAGCTAGGCAAGTGTCTGAGGCAAGATTCGAACTTGGGTTTTCATGACTCCAATTGGGTCCAACATTCTCTCCACAGTACTACCTAAGCTGCCTTTTGTTCATAAGACATTGATAACTTGGTTAGTAAAACGGTTTCACAACCATTTAGTTGTGGAATGTTACTACAGAGAAGAAGGGAGCTATTTGTTTTCCATCCCAGCAGAGGGAATGACCTGAAGGGATGAAGGTTTGACCTATAACCTTCCTAACAGTGAATGGTCTGAGATTTGGGGAATAAATGACAGTCAGGCTAGGGATTCACCTGCTTGGGCTGGGTCAGGGTTTTCCATGCTCTCCTGAGGTTTGTGTATCCTGTTATTTTTGGTCTTCTTGTATTTAGTTTAGGACAGCCTCCCTAGAGGTTCATGGGATTGCTGAATGAGAAAGTGAAGGGATATTAGAAATTATCAAGTCCAACTCTCTCATTTTATGCATGAAGACACTGAAGACCAAGAGGTTGTGATTGCCTGGGGCAACATGGACAGTAGAGAACCTGAGGTGGGATTTGAGCCCAAGGCTTTCTCACTTCATGTCCAACATGCTTCAAGTCTACCATTACCAAACTAAGTCCCCACACACCTCTGCACTGAGCTCTGTCTCTGTTGCTTCTTGCCTCTGGGAAAACACAAATGATGCCAATTACCTTCTCCCCCTGTCCAGTCCCATAGTCCTTTCAGGTTGTCCACCTTGGTGAAGGGAATAGGAAGTGGAAAGCCTATCCATTGAGGGCTGATGTGAGGCCTGGATGGTATAAGACAGACCTGTGGTATACTTATGCTTTGTTTTCTAAGAAACCCTGATTTTCTGGGTGTGCAGAGGAAAAAGGACAGAGATGAGGAAGTGAATAAGAAGACACCCAGATTAAGAACTGAGTCTGTTACAGCTTTTGAGGAGGGTGAGAGATGGCCATTTAATCACTGTTGAAGAGGCTCGGGATGAGGCAGTGGGATTACACAGAGCCTTAAAGAGATTTTGAAAACATCCTGAATCTGTGGTTTGGAAACCACAGACTGTGGTCGAGTAGGTAACTTTATATGTGATCACTCATTTTTAATGTGAATATGTCTGTCTTTGTGTGTTGGCAATGTCCTTCCTCTGAAGTCCAGGGAAAGAGAGTGGAGCTTCATATGTAGGTACTAAAGGCATAGCAAAGAGGCAGAAACATGAGGAATTACTAGACCATAAACTCTATGAGGGCAGTCATTTATGTCTTCTTTAAAATTTACTTCCTGTGTGGACTTTATTTTCCTTGCTGAACTTTATTGAAAGTCATCACAGCCTGACACCTTAGTACCTTCCCTGCTCCAAGACAAACAGATGTAAAACAGTACATTCTTCTCACCATCCATTAGTCTCATTCGACAACCCCCCAACATTGGACTTAGCCCCTGACAAATGAGCTCAGATCAAGCATCGCCTTTTACTTGAAACCTCTGATAAATGAGCTTTCACCTTATCTCACCAGGATCCAGGCCTCCAAACCATTTCCAGGTTATTTCCATACCATGCCACCAACTCCATTTACACTTCCTTCCCCTCCCCCTTCCAGTTCTCTATGTGCTATTTTTCTTCATTAAAATGTAAGCTCATTGAGGCAAAGGACTGTCTTCCTTGTATTTGTATGCCTAGTGCTTAACAGAGATAGTGCCTGGCACGTAATTAACCATTAGATTGTCTTCCTGTCTATCCATCCATCCATCTTTTTGAACTGTGTCTCATTGCATCACCTTTACCAAGATAATTACTTTAGATAGTATTTAATTAAAGTGGATCAAGAAAATATCAGTACATTGATATCAGAGCACCCACACACATCACTTGGCACATCCTATACATACTGTCCTTATGCCAGTCATCTCAAGTAACAGTGAAAACAAAACCCCAGGAGTTCATTTCTTGGTTTCTTCAGACTGGGACCTGAACAAATGGCAGTTTTTTCACCCCCAGGCCTGTTCAGTTGTACTGCATTCACGAACACAAGAACTACTGGGCTCACCTTCCTCTGGCCACCTCCTTGTCACCCATCTCTCTCACTTGAGATCAAGTGCATGAGTCAATCTATACATCCATCCCTTTAGTAAAGAAACTCTTTCTGTGTATCCCTAGTGCTTAACACAGCACTTGGCGTGCAGCAGATGCTTCATAAATACTTGGCTCTAATGATAGACTGGTTATCAGAGTCCCCCAAAAAACAAACGTCTGGAAGGAGAAAGAAGGTTGACTGTTTTGTGCCTAACCGTCTCTGCTCTCTCTTCATTCTTAGTGTATTGGTCATCAGCCATGGGGCCAAGTTTCATGGGTTCACCCCAGACTGCGCTGTATGTAATAACAGCTAACATTTATGTAGAGCTTATTTTGTGCCAGGTTCTGTGCTAAGTGCTTTACATTCATCATCTCATTTGATGCCCATAACAGTCTTAGAAGGTAGGTGCTACTATCATTCCCACTTTACAGATGAAAAAACTGAGGCAAACAGAGGCTTGCTCAACTAATAAGTGTCTGAGGATGGATATGAGCTCATCTTCCTGAGTCCAGGCTCAGCAATATATCCACCACCTACTATGTATTTCTACTACCTCCCTCATAAGGTTGTAGCAAATGAGTAATGCAAGCAAAACACTTAAAAATATATATATATGTAAAACACTATATAAATCACTGAATCTTAGTGATGTTAGAAGCTGTTTAGGTTAACCATATCTAAGCCATACTCTGTGACACAACCTGAGTCTGCCTGAAGACCTCTAGTGAAGGACACTACCTTGCATGGTTGCCCATTCCCCTTTGGGACAGGACTAATTTTTAGGATGTTTTTCCTGACATCAAACTTAAATTGAAACTCTCTGTAACTTTTACCCATTATCTGCCTTTTGGGATCAGGCAGAACCAGTCTCTTACACATAAGAGCCTTTTAAAATACTTGAAGACTGCGATAAAATCACTTCTGAATCTTGTTTTTTTGTCTAGGCTAAACGCCTCCAATTCCTTCAGCCAATCCTCATACATGCTCAAGGGCCTTTCCTAACACAGTTCTTCTCTTCTGGATTCTCTCTAGCTTATTGAGCTCCTTCTTGAAATGTCATACCCAGAACTGAACTCAGTAGCATAGATATGATATGACCAGCACAGAGTATAGGAACATGATCAATTATTCAGTCCACAAGCATTTACTAACTGCCTTCTGTGCACCAGATGGTTTGCTAGGTGACAAAAGACAAAAATAAATTAGTCCCTATTCTCAAAGAGAATATGTTTCATTGGGGGAGACAGTATAGACAATGTTTGGAAGGAGCATGCTGCAATCTAGGAGCTAAGGTTTCAAGTAAAAGGTGATGCTTGATCTGAGGCTTGATAATAAAAGGGATTTCTAAGAGGCAGAGGTAAGGAAGGACTACTTTCCAGGTGTAGGAGACAGCTGAGTGCAAAGGCATTGAGGCAGAAAATGGAAGTGGCATCTGTGAGGAATAGCAAGAAGGCCAGTGTGGCTGAATCATAGAGTGGGAAGAGCAATAATGTGTAATTAGTCTGGAAAGGTAGGTTGGGGCCACATAGTGAATGTGGCCTTTAAGTGCCAGAGAATTTATATTATTTCATAGAGGCTTTAGAGAAACACTTGAGTTTATTGAGTGGAGGAGTGACATGGTAGGACTTGTAATTTAGGAGAAAGATCACACCCCTAGTACTGCACACTGTTGTTTGTCCTTTGTTTTTGAAGAACCAATGACATTACGGGTGATGGCTTGACTTGTGGGTGAAATTAGATTTATGTGAGGCAGGGTTACACAAAGCCATCAGCCTCATTCTCACTTCTGAGGCACTGAAGTCCAGTAGCAGGACAAAAGTCAAGATAAGTGAAGATTGCCCAGGATGCAGTGGCTAACCTTGGTGTCTTTGATGACTGACCAAACTCTAAGCCTGCCATAGCACTTGCTTTAGCTGCCTTCATGGCCGATGGAATAAATTGCTCTCATCTGCCCATTCTGTAGGTGTGAGGCAAGGGGATTTTCACATGCTTGGGGTAGACATCCCCCTAACTCACTGCCAGGCTCGGGGCCTGCCAGTTACTCTGAACCTGGATCTGTCTGCAGTAACAGTTTACTATGGTATGGATACCATACATGCTTTAACCTCTTGCAGCCACAGGTGACAGTTAGGTAAAAGGTGGACACAAAATGTGAATGAGCAGCCCTGAAAAGGCCTCAGGTGGCCCTCACACCAGAGGCGCCAGTCCTCCTGAATGCAGCCCATTATTGCATGAACTTTTGGGACTTTCCTGTCACGCTGTTGACTCATTGAATTTTCAGTCTATGAAAACACCCAGATCTGTTTCAAGCCAATTGCTGTCAAACTAAGCCTCTCATATTGTACTTGTGAAGTTTACTTTTTGAACTCAAGTATCCATATAAATTTTAGTTGTATTTGGTTCAGTGCAATACTCTAGTATATAGAGGTATTTTTAAATTTAAATCCAGTCATCCAATGTGTTGACTACCCTTAGATTTTAATAACCTGAAAGTTTGGTAAGCATGCTATCTATACCTTTATCAGGGTTATTGATAAAAATGTTTAAGAACATAAGGCTAAAAAGAAATTACCTGGGGTGCTCTTCTAAAGACCTTTTTCCAAGTTGACATTGCATGATTATTGACTTTGCTTTGGGTTTGGTCATTCAACCAAATTCTCAATTCATTTAACTGTTCTATTGTCTAGCCCACATTTTTCTGTCTTTGTCTGCAAGATTGGGCTTTGCTTAGATGAAGTTGAGGTAAGCTATATTTACAGCATTTTCCTGATTTACCAACCTAATTGCTCTGTCAAAAAAGAAAATGAAGTTAGTCTGGAATGACCTGTACTATTTATAAAGAAATGGCTAATTGATGTTTTGGCCACTTATCAATAATCTCTGTCCCTACAGAACTTTCCCTTATAATAGATAAAATTAATCATGAATAATTAGTAATTAAAATGAATAATTTAATACTTAATGTAATTAATTAATAAAACTGATCAAACTGATCCTATCTGACAGTGTTCACATTGTTCTATATCCATATTCCCCTAATTCTCTATCAAGAAAAATATTTATGTTTTTTTACTGGTCCCTTAGAACTAAGATTCATCATTTCATTTAATTTTATTCCTGGCATGTCTTACTGTTGCTTTCATTTAGATTATTGCAAAGAATATTGTTCTTCTGGTTCTACTTTCTTTGTTCTATTTAAGTTCATACAAATCTTTGCATTCCTCACATTTGCCACTTTTATGGCATGATAATATTCTTCTACATTCATATATCATCTTGTTCAGCTGTTTCCCAATCAATGGGGATCCATTTTGTTTTCAGTTTTCTTTGTTACTATGAAAAGTAGTATGTGTTGAATGCTGCTATGAATCTGTTGGTAAAAATGGCACCTTTACATGGCATGACCTTTTCTTAAAGAAGTCATATTAACTCTTCGTGATTACTACTTCCTTTTCCAGATGAACACTGGCCATTCCTTTAATAATCTATTCTAAAATTTTGTCAGGAATCTAAATAAAGTTTACTGGTTTATAGTTTGAAGATTCTATCCAGTCTTCTTTTTTTGTGAAAATCTACACGATCTTGCAGAGGCCTTCAAAAAACAGTGACTCAGCAATCAGTCATCATTCTTTTTAGCAACTTGGGATGTGGTTCATCTGGGCCTGGTGACTTCAAGTCATTCAGAATATCTAGCTGTCATTTTTATTATCTCTCTACTTACCTAGGATTTCAACTCCCTACCATTTTATCCAAAGATATTTTCTCTGGAAAGGAAAATTAATCAAAATTGACCAACTTTTGTTTTTCTCCATTAGCCTAGTCCTCTCTACTCTAAAGAGCTGTCCAATCCCTTCTTTGCCCCTCTTTTTCCTTGATGAAGTTATCCATTTTTGCTGTCCTTAGCTTTACTCATCAACATCAAGTCATTTGGAGCTTTGGTACTTCTAAAATTATTTGTATGGTTCTCTTGATATATATGTGTATATTTACACACATATATACGTATATATGCACACATAATTATACATATACACAGTATACATATATGCATATGTGTATGCACATGTATAATATTAATTATAATAAATTAATGTATACTTATGTTAAAATAATTTATTAATAATTATACCTAATTAAAATAATATGTAAATACTATTATTAATTATATATAATATGTATATAATATATTCTTATGTTAATATAATCTTATATAATATATGATATATTCTCATATATTATAGATAATTTTATAATATATAATATATTCTTATACATTATATATAATAGATGCTATTTGTAAAAGTACTTATCCTAGTGCCTGGCAAATTGTAGGTGCTACTTAAGTGCTTATTCCCTTCCCCCTCCTGTCTACATCTCTTTTAAAAAGCCTTCTTTCCTGTTGTTAAGGGTGGGTCTGACTCAGAATACTACCCTGTTAGTTTAGGTTAAACAGTGAACGGAGGGAAGTTTTACTTTAGTGATAGCACGGAAAGGATATTCAGCAAGGATACTGAAGCACTTAGCTTGGGTAGGTTCTGCCCTTCTCCCCACTCCCCTGCTTCATGAGAATGGATCTTTTTCTGCTGTAGATAACCAGGAAGGACATTAATATGGCCAAAGGTCCCAAGATGCTGCTTTAAAGGCAGCACAAGTTATTCCCCAAGCCCTATGCCAGCCAGGTCCCAGAGAGAGCTTTGTAGTTTTTCTGGGGAAAACTTGCCTAACCCATGACATTGCCTAACCAGTAGCCCTGGTTAATTGTGGTCTTATCACACTCGTGCTTCCACTCTGGTCTCTTTAGACAACTAACCCTTTGTTCTCCTCTCTGGAGTTGTGATGCTTTGTGTCAGCTATCAGAATTTCATCTATCGGCCCTCAAATGCCAACGGTCAGTGATCAGATGGCAAAATAGAAAGAAAAATGCTGAAAGAACTTGGAATAGAGGAGCTACTTATCAATAATAAAGTAGAGTTAATCAAGGAAGGCTTCATGTTTTAGAGGTAGATTTTTTGCTAGAAAGAAGGAAGACATGTGAACAAGAAAAGGAGAGAGTCAGAATATTTACACAGTGGGAGGCAATGGTGGTAGCTCTATGACCTCTAGTAATTGATTCTATAAAAATTTGGAATGGCTGCTATGGGATAACCATTCCTTGTGCAGAGGGGTGGTGTTGGACTCACACATAGAGGGTCAGTTTGGGAAGGGAGTTTTTAAAAATTGTTTTCTTTCTTTTCCTCTTCCAGTTAGAATTAGAGGAATTAGTAAGATTATCAAGCCCCTAGGGTTGGCAGTGGGTGGATGGATAAGTCTAACAAATCAAGAAGTATAGAGGAATTGTGCAGGTATGGTAGAAAGGATAGAGAAGGTGGAAATCATGGCGTTGAGGGGAAAGTTACCTTGTACTTTTTAGAGAAGCTATTTCTTGAGTGGGGATTTTTCTTATTTTGAGTTATTTTTTGGCACATTCCCTTTTCTCTGCATAAAAGAGCAAATCTGGAACAATCTTTCTCACAATCAGTTTGCTCTTGAAACATCTGTGTTTTTGCTCCCATCATTTCCTCAAACTGGAGTAACTTTTCCCCCACTTTGCATCATTCCATGACTTTTCCCTCCTTTAAAACCTAGCTCAAAGCTACCAGACAAGTGACATGGAACTTGGGACTTTGGAAAGAGCCCTGGATTTAACTTGGATTTTGATCCTGATTTTGGCACCCAGTAACAATGAGACTTCGGGCATCTCACTCAAGCTTTTCTGAAACACCCCCCCATACCCTGAACTTTCCAAACAAACTCAGAAATCTCTGGGGATAGGGGACATTGAAGAAACACTGGATTTGGAATTAGAAGACTGGGATTCTCATCTCAACTCTGCCACTACCTAGAAAATGAATGGGTTGGAATAGATGAACTTTCAGGTCCCCTTCCAACTTTAAATAAAGATTTATGATTTTATGATTCTTCTCATCAGACTGGCAATTCATTTACAACTGGATTCTTAACTTGGGGGTGTGCCGTCCATGAACTTCTTTTCAAAATATATTGATAATTCTGTTTCAGTATAATTGGTTTTCTTTGTAATCCCATATATTTTATTTAATACATTTAAAAGCATTATTCTGAGAAGGGGCTCATAGGCTTCATTAGAGTGCCACAGAAATCCATGACACACACACAAAAATTAACAAGTCCTAGTTTAGTGCTGGTGGTAAATCTTTATTCTTCTGTCTCTTGATGGAATCTACTATCAGACTCACCATTCAACCCATGGAATTTTCACATTGTAGTTATGTGCCTATACCCATAGGTCCCAATGTGAGCAAACAGCATCTTGTAGGGGACAGGAGAGGAGGGGAGGAGAAGCACTGACATAAAGATGGTGGACTCTGGTGTGTTGGTAAATGTTTAACAATTGACTCTTGAAAAGCAATATCATATGTATAATATGATACACTTTTAAGTTTAATTTACATTATTAATATTCTCTCCATTACTTTCTTAAATCAAGACAGTTAACAGAACAATAAATCAAGCCCTGATTTGTAGCATTTGCCAGTTTCTGAGGTACAAATACTTTCCCTGAAAATCTAAAAATCTACTTTCCCCAGCTGGTACAAGCTGGCTCTAATACTCTACTGCCTCCCTGCCATGGAACTCTCCTTCAGAAACTTTTTTTTAAGCAAATGTTTTATTAATTTCTGTTTTACATCATTCATTTCCGCCAGATTTTGAGTTACAATCATTTCCCCCCTGTTATTCCTCTACCTAACCTCCCAGAATAGCAGTCTCACAAGATATCGCTTCCTCCAATCTGCTCTCTCCCATACCTTCTCCCATACCCTCTTCGAATTTTCCATTAGAGGAAGGTGAATCTTTGTGTCCTAATGCCTGCACATCTTGTCTCCCAATTATAAGCAAAAGAGTATTAATAATAGTATTTATATATATTTGAAACATTTAATGTTAAGACCTCAAATTTCAGATCCATTTCCTTCCTCCCTTGTCACCCATTCCCTCTGGGGAGATAAGTAATTCAGAATATGTTGTACATGTCTAGCTACGCAAAACATTATCATAGTAGATATATTGTACAAGGCTGCTTATAATTCCCTCCCACTCATCCCACCCCCCACCTAGTCCACTCCCTACATGATACTGTCCCTCTTCTATAGTGGGTACTTCCAACCTCCCCTCCCCCCAAGGATGCCCTCCCATTCATCATCCCTCCTCTCATCCCCTTTCCCCCTATTCTGCTGCAGGTTGTGATATCCCATTTAGTATGTATGTCATTCTCTCCCTGAACTAAATTCAATGAGAATGTGGTTTTGCCTTTTTTGCCTTCCTATTCTCCTCCTCCCTTGCAACCACTTCCCCTTGCTTCTTCTACATGAGATAGTTTACCCTACCCTATCTCTCCCCATCTCCTCTTGCCACTTTCCTCTCTCACCTCATAATTTCATCCCTTGAGTATTCTCCCTTCCCAACAAATTCAACCTATGCCCTCTATCCATATATAACTGTAACCACATACACACACATTCACATATGTATTCATATGACCACACCCCCTTCTTCCATTATTTTCATAGTGAGAAAGATATCATCAGTCACAGTTATTGCTTTTCCATATAGGAATGTAAATAGTTCAACTTTGATAAGTTCCTTTTGATTTCTTTTCCCTGATTACCTTCTCAGGCATCTCTTGCTTCTTGTGTCTGGATGTCAAATTTTCTATTCAATTCTGGTTTTTTCCTCAAGAATGCTTGAAAGTCCTCTATTCCACTGAATGACCATATTTTCCCCTGAAACAAAATACTCAGTTTTGCTGGGTAGGTGACCCTTGGGTTCATTCCCAGTTCTTTTGCCCTCTGGAATATCATATTCCATGCCCTTCGATCCCTCAGTGTAGAAGCTGCCAGGTCCTGGGCTATTCTGATTGTGTTTCCACAATATTGAAATTGTTTCTTCCTGGCTGCTTGTAGTATTTTCTCCTTGATCTGGGGATTCTGGAACCTGGCTATAATATTTCTGGGAGTTTTCTTTTTGGGATCTTTTTCAGGAGGTGATCGGTGGATTCTTTCAACCTCTATTTTGCCCTCTGGATCTAAAACATCAGGGCAGTTTTCCTTGAGAATTTCTTGAAGGGTGATTTCTAGGTTCTTTCTTTGATCATGGCTTTCAGGTAGTCCAATAATTTTTAAATTGTCTCTCCTGGATCTATTTTCCAGGTCAGTGGTTTTTCCCATGAGATATTTCACATTGCCTTCTAATCTTTCATTTGTTTGGATCTGCTTAACAGCATCTTGATTTCTCATAAAGTCATTAGCTTCCATTTGCTCCAGTCTAACTCTGAAGGAATGAATCTCCTCAGTGAACTTTTGAGATTCTCTTTCCATCTGGCAAATTCGACTTTTTAAGGCATTCTTCTCCTCATTGCCCTTTTGGGCCTCCTTTGCCATTTGAGTTAGTCTATTTTTTAAGGTGTTGTTTTCCTCAGTCAGGCTGTTGACCCTCATTTCATACTTTTCCTTCATCCTTCTCATTTCTCTTTCCAATTTTTCCTCCACTTCTCTAATTTGATTTGTAAAGTCCTTCTTAAGGTCCTCTATGGCCTGCAACCCACTCATGTTTTCCCCTGGGGCTTTTGGAGCAGGACTTCTGACCTCGAAGTCCTTTTCCCGCTCTATGCCCCCAAAATAGGAGTCTAGGGTTGCATTTTTCTGTTTCCTTTGCCTTGGCATGTTGCCACTTAATTACTTGACTTTTGGGCTTGTTGCCATACTATGGCTTTAAGGCCAGATAGAGGAATTTTCGTCCCGAACGTGTGGGGGGCAACTTCCGTTTCTGGCAAGCTGTAAACCCACCGACAACTCCCACCCCAGATCACAATCCAGATCCAGGGAGGTTATAGCAAGAGCGATTACCCCCCCAAGACTGATCGCTGGATCTCCCTACAGTTAGCATGCAGGCTGGGAGCTGGAGCTGCCTCTGAAAACTACAAAATGTCGTTTGTCCTCAGCAGCTTCTAGCCCCCAGGGGAGGAAGCTGACGCATTCCCCAATACTGGTCCCAAAGTCCATAGGACACTAACTTCTTACTTTGTCCTAGGCATGTCTATGTTGATAATTCTGGAATCTCCACAACTGCTGGTGTTCTGGGGTTCCTCCAGCCGGCTGCTGGCCCTGCCGCCCTGGGGCTAAAACCTCGGCTCACGGAGATCTGGGCTCGGCTCACTGCGCTCTGCGCATTGTGCGCTGCCAGGTCCCAGACCACTGTGCTGGTCCTTCCTGCAGGGCTGCTGGGCTGTCCTCAGGGGGAGGTTAGCTTCTCTGTGTTGTTCTGTGGGTGCTGGGGCTCCAGAAGTTGTTCAGAGTCCCCTTTTACATAGTTTGGGGGGAATATGGGGGCAGAGTGGCTTGGATGAGCTGTTTCTACTCCACCATCTTGGCTCCGCCCCCCTTCAGAAACTTTTAAGCTCCATTTTTGGCAAAACTCAATATGTTTTGAAGCATTAGGGATTCAATTCAGGTATACTGTAGGGGAGACAAAAGAATTCTAAGACAGGATTCCTGCCCTGAAGAAGCTTATGATAGAGAGATAAGATGTATATATGCTAAAGGGATGATGTAAGGGAATGTATAAGTAAGAGCAAATTAAATAATTCGTTCAGTAAATGTAGTAGGAAGTTGGAAGTTGGAGAAGGGAGGGATTCCTATTGCCTAAAATGGTGGAAGAGGCTTTTTGAAAGAATACACAGGATTCCACTGAATCTATAATTTCCTAAGGGTCTTAGATCATATCCAGACCGAGGTCCAAAGCACTCTTCCTTTTCCCTTCCTTTTATTCTTCTGAGCTAATCAATTCTTGATGTCCTACAACATTCTAGTCCTTCTGTACCCTTGCCTGGATCTTTGTTACCAGTTCAAACATTTCCATTGGTCATTTACCCTTCTTTCTCCTCAGATATGAGTCAGAGTTGAAGTTTTTACAAAAGTTGAATAATTATAAGGGAAAGGATAAAGTTTAAAATATATACAAAATGGTACAATGACTCATATTTCATATACTTTGAAAATAAAAAGTGCTTTCCTCATAGCAGTCCTGTTAGTACAGACATTATTAACCCATTTTACAGATAAAGTTACAAAAAGGTTATGTGACTTTCTTAAGGTCTCAGATGTAGCATCTGAACCCAGGTCTTATGAGTGAGCTTGATAAATACTTGTTCCCTTCCTTCCTACAGAGATGAGAGGCTGTAATGGCTATAGCTTGGTGGGAGCCAAGGGCTCATATTAAGGAGTACTGAGAGATGAGAATGGATGAATAGGAAGAAGCTAGATAATTTAATGGTAAGACTGAGGAATTTGGACTTTATTTGTAAGCAATAGGGAAACATTGACGGATTTTAATCAAAGTTGTTAAGTGACAAAGTGATGTTTTAATAAAATGGATCTTTTTCAGTGTTCAAGGTGGTTTGGAGTCAGGAAACGTATGGTGACAGAAAACCTAGAGGGAGGGAGATTAGTTAAGGCTATTTCAGTAATCTAGGCAAGCAATGAAGATTAGTTAAGGCTGTTTCAGTAATCTAGGCAAGCAATGAAGAGGACCTAGGCTAAGAGTTATGGAAAGAGAGAAGGAAGAGAAGAAGCCTTTAAATAGCACCTCCTATGTGTCAAGCACTCTTTTTAAAAGGAGTTTTCTTTTTTTATTTAGTGAATTTTTGTGCCTCTTTTTCCATTGGATGATTCTGGTTTTTAAGGCATTCATCTCCTCATTGGCTTTTTTGGAACTCTTTTGCCATTTGGCATAGTCTGTTTCTTAAAATGTTATTTTCTTCAGTACTTTTTGTGCCTCCTTTGCCAAGCTGTTGACTCATTTGTCATGCTTTTCTTGCATCACTCTCATTTCTCTTCCCAATTTTTCCTTTACCTCTCTTGATTTTCAAAATCCTTTTTGAGATCTTCCAGGGCCTGAAACCAATTCACATTTTCTTTGAGGCTTTGGATATAGGAGCTTTGACTTTATTATCTTCTTCTGAGTGTGTATTTTGATTTTCCTTGTCACCATAGTAACTTTTTATGGTCAGAATTGTTTTCTGTTGTTTGCTCATATTCCCAGCCTATTTCTTGACTTTTAACTCTTTATTAAAGTGGGATTCTGCTTCCAGGGTGGAGAGTGCACTGTCCTAAGCTTCAGGGGTTTTGTGCAGCTGTTTTCAGAGATACTACTAGGGACCTGTAAGTTTTCAGTTCTTCCAAGGTGGTATGATCTAAGGGGAGGTGTGTTTACTATGCTCTTGGTCTGTGCTCTGGTCTGTGAGTGGCCACAAGCATTCTTTTCTGTCCTGGAACTTGTGATGAGTATCCCCACTCCACCAAGCTCTGGTGCTCCAGTGCTCCTCCTTGCCCTGGGACTGCCACCCAAGACTGTGACCTGGATCTGAATGTCCTGCCCCCAGTGCCAGTAAAGAGACCCCCTGTAATCTTCTGACCACCTGTTTGACCCCATTACTGTTTGTGGGCTGAGAGCTCTGGAAGCAGTTGCTGTCACTGCTGTTTCAGTGGCTCCCCGAGTCTGCTTCTGGTTTGCTATAGCTAGGTCTACTTTCTACTTAACACAATCCTAGTTGAGAATCTCATGGTCTCTCACTAAAATCTCATGACTTCAGTAGCTTCCTAGTTGGACAGCTGCCAAAGCATAGTTCTGATCATGTCATTGCTCAGTAAAGTCCAATGGTTCCCTATTAATTCTAAGATGAAATATGGTTCCTGACGTGGCCTGCAATGGACTCCACTCTCACCCAACTGAAACAGACCTTTCCTGCTGACCTTCTAAATTGTCTTTGGCTAGAAAATTATTTCACCACCTCATTTTATGGGTTCTGATGCTTCAGAAATTGTTTTGTGGCATTATTTAAAAGTATTTTGGAGGGGTTTGTGGGAGAGTTCAGGCTAGTCACTGCCATTTCTCCACCATCTTGACTCCACCCTCCTGTGCCAAGCATTGTTTTTTTTTTTTTTTTTCATTTTTAGTACACATTTTATTTACTGACCAACATAGTAGTTCTAAAACCGTAGCTCCTGGAAGAACCACTTGTTTTTGCCTGTCTTATACCTTTCCTCAAACTTGACCTTGGCCTCCCTCCTTGCCTTACGTTTTAGTGCAGGGTCACGGAACACATCCTTGTTGACAACTGTTTTGTCCAATGGGATATCCACAGAGTATCTGGTGGGCATGAGGTGGTTGTAGTTATAAACTTTCACAAAGGACTTGATTTTCGATCGCTTGGCAATCTTCTTTTTGCCCATTGCTGCAGTAACTTTTCGGGGGTAGCGGTCGATACCTGCCACCAAGGCATGGCTGTAGGGCCTGTCAGAGGTCCCATCGTCAATGTTCTTGACGATGACGGCTTTGCGGCCGGAGTACCGGCCGGCCAGGACCAGCACCACCTTCCCGGGTTTCATGAACTTGCCCATTTCAACACGAAGCCAGTCGCTCCTACAGCCAAAAGGAAGACGACACGCTTCCGCTGACCTTTCCCACCGGGTCGGATGGCGTCACTGCCGCCTGAGGCCCCGCCCCCAAACCTGGGCGTTCGAGTCACGGTCTGCCAAGCATTGTTAAACATTTTTACAAATATTATCTCATTTGATACTCATAATAGTCCTGCAAGGTAAGTGCTGCTTCTATATCCATTTATACTTGAGGAAACTGAGGTAAACAGAAGTTTGCCTCGGAGTGACTTACCCAGCATCACATAGCTAATAAGTGTCTGCCGCTAGATTTGAACTCAGGTCTTCCTAATTCCAGACACAATGTTCTATTTACTGAGTTATCAGCTTTCTTTTGTGATAGTGAAAACATCAAATTCAATGTTCAATGAATTTGCTTTGACTCCCAGAGAAAATCTCATAAATGTTTAAGCTTTGAAACCCAAACAAAAGAAAAAGGGTTAGGGTTATTATGCTATTATTGTAGGGCCATTGTTCTGAACTTGAAATCCTGGCCCAAATTAGACCTAGTGAGGGTCTATAGAAATATTTTAAAGTTATTTTGGAAGTATCTGTATAAGTATTTTATTCTGGACAAGTTCAAAGAAGACACCAAATAACTCTGGTCTTAGTGCTGATAACACCAACATTTTCGTTTTGATGCCTGTATGGACCACATTTGTTTAATAGTGAGGTATCATGGTAGAGTGGAAAAAAGCATTAACTTTGAAGTCACGGTGCCTGAGTTCAAAACCCGTCTCTGATTCTTTTTTTTTGTTTTTTGTTTTTTGGAGGGGGAAGGCAGGGCAATTCGGGTTGTGACTTGCCCAAGGTCCCCATCTCTGATTCCTAATACCTGTGTGACTTCACTTCCCTGGCCCTCAGTTTTCTCATTTGTAAAATGAAGTTGGATTAGGTGGCCTCTGATATCCCTTCTAGTGCCAGATCCCTGATCCTGTGTCCCCAAGTTACTTCTCAGACCATATTTTGAATGGGTAGATGTTCTGGTGGCCAGTAGGGCTCCGAGGCATATCCCCCACCAAATGCTGACAGGCAGCAAAGGCTAGGTTTGATGGCAGCTGAGGAGTCTGAGAGTCTGATGCCCACACATACTAATTGAACAGAGCTGTCTTATGTTGCCAACATTTTTCCTTTTCAAATTTTTCTTCTAGTAAAATGGAAATACATATAAGCAGGAGAAAAAACAGAGTACTGTACTTTTGTAGTTTTGGTTAAGATTTCACTAAAACACTAGACATCAAAATACAATTGCCTGATGCCATGGTAACCTAGCTCTAGGGATTTGTCAAGCCTTGGGCTAACATAACCCTCCTCCCCCAAAGTCATGATGGATTTGGGGGTTATTTAGCCTGGCCAGAACCAGGAGGGTTGAATTGTAATTGAAAAGAGATGTGCTATTGTGTTTTTGTGAAAATGCTGCCTGATGAGAAACAATGGGACCTAGGAGATGGATAGGGTTTGTGCTTTTCTGAATAGACTATGATGGTCTTTAATGACGGCCATAGTGATTCTGGATGAAGGGGGTATGATTTTCCTCACTAGGAGATGGGAAACAATTTGGTTGATAGACTGGTGACACAGGGTAAAGATTTGAAGAAACAAGGCAGCTTTCAGAGGTCCTAGGGAGGAATGGGAGATAGGGGTGCAGAAAGGAAAAAGGAAACAGTTTGAGTTGACAAGGAAGAACAGTTATACTATATATATAGAAAAGAAATAAAATACATAAGAGAAATGGAAGGAAAGAGTGAGATGAGGGGAACACACTGTCTTTTTCCTCAAACCCAACTCTTCTAAACATCCCTTTTTTTGGTCAAAGGCACCATCATTCTCCAGTCTCCAGGTTCAGTGCATCATCATTGTCAACTGGCCATTGTCCAACATCCATCAACTCCTCACTCACTGTCACCCCACATGTCTTAATTTGTTGCCAAACCCTCCTATTTCTAACTCCATGAAATCCTTTACATGAGCCCCTTCCTCTTTACTTAACTACTTAACACAGTTACAAGTTGAGAATCTCATGATCTCTCACTAAAATTTCATGACTTTAGTAGCTTCCTAGTTGGACAGCTGCCAAAGCATAGTTCTGATCATGTTATTGCTCAGTAAAGTCCAATGGTTCCCTGTTAATTCTAAGATGAAATATGGTTCCTTTGTTTAACAGAAGGTCAGGAACAGAGCCATGAGGAATGCCACCATAGGGAGAGGGAAGGAAGGAGAGAAACCAGGAACAGAAACAGAAATAAAATTAGGAGAATGAAGCATTGCTGAAGGTAAGAAAGGAACTAGTTTCAAAAAAGGAGTTGGACAGCATAAAATGATTCAGAAAGTCAAAAGAAATGGAGAACTAAGTATAGGCCACCAGATTTGGCAAAAAGGAGGTCATTGATGAGTAAGAAGTATGCAATTTAATTATTATTGAGGGGTTAAAAGGCACATTTCAAGAGATTAGAGAGAGGATGGCAGATAAGGAAATAGAAGTATTAGATACAGAGTATTTGTTAGAGAAGTTTGGTAAAAATGAAGGGGATATTAATTGGTACAGTAAATAGGAAAAGTAGCAAGGTCAAAGTTTTTTTCTTTTCTTTTCTTTTTTAAATGGAAAGAAAGCTTTATGCAGGTCAAAGAACCTTGGCTTGGAGTTCAGATTACCTGGGTTTGAATCCTGACTCTGTCACCTTTGTGATCTTGGGCAAGTCAGTTACCTACTCAGGGCCTGTAAAATGACATTGGGCTGGGTCTCTTCCAACTCTACTTCTTCTTAGCCTATAAGGCAGGAATCCTTAAGATCCATGACTCATTTCTTTGAAAATCAAATTTTAAAAATGCATTTTAGTAAATTGATTCCTTTTATAATCCTTTATATTTTATGCATTTAAAAATGGGTTCCATTGTCTACTTAGACTACCAAAGAAGTCTATAACAACAAGGCGTATACTATATATATATACGTATATATATATATGTATATATATACACACACACATACATATGCATACATGTATATATATACATATATAGAAATATTTAAATACATACATATATGTATGTATATATACATACACACACACACACACACACACACACACACACATATATATATATATATATATATATATATATATATATATATATACACATACAGAGAGAGAGAGAGAGAGAGAGAGAGAGAGAGAGAGAGAGAGAGTCAGAGACACAGAGAGACAGACAGAGAGTGAAAGGTTGTACAGTCTTTGCTAAAAGAGCATGGGGCAAGTAAGTATTATATCTGCCTTTTTAGTACAAGATGAGAGAATAGCAAAGGCACATGAGGTTCTTCATTTCCTTCTTCATGCACTGGCATTATATATAATCTAAATTCTTATAATAAAATAGACTGTATTTCTTAGAATAAGGGTATCTCACCTTGCTAAGTGGAAAAGAAAATTAGTCTCTTATGGACTTTATGACAAATATATCTATTATGATATACACACACACAAAAAAGTAAAATATATCTTGATTTAATCTGTAAATTCCAAGATCAGATTTAAATATGTGCATACACACACACTTTTAAAGGGTTACTCTATGCCTTGCTAAAAGAGCAGCCACTGAATACATATATCTTATGTGGTTCAGAGCCAGATATTTATGCCGTTCCCAGAAAGCTTAATCTAGAGAAGGGATAGGAAGCAAGTTGGGAATTTATGGGACAGAATATGTCCAGAATGTTCATTATTGTATTCTAGGGAGCTAAGAAATCTCTTCCCCATATTTCTATTCCTACCCTTTTGGATTTGCCCATTCACTCACTCATTGAGTCATGGGATGATAGAATATAGAGTTGGAATGGACAGTAAAAGAAAATAAAATCTAATGTTTAGACCAAGGTTTGGCACAAAATAAATACTTAATAAATGCTTTTTCATTCATTAATTCCATTATGCACATTTTATAGGTGAGGAGTCTAAGCCCCAGAGAGTTTAAGTGACTTGCCAAGATCACAGAAGTAGTAAGTAGAATAGCTATGACTTGAATTCCCTTTCTGTATTCATTCATTAATTGTTTCATTTAACAGCTTAAAATATGTCATACTGAGGTAAGCATTGGAGAGGAGCAAATATAGTCCCTACCTTCAAGGGGCTTGCAATCTGATAAGTAAGAAAAGACATCGAGTTTAATAATAATAGGTAGTGTCCTCTGTGACTACATTTGCATTGGCAGACTGGGTCCCAAGAAGGCACAATTATTCTCAGTGTTCTAAGATTAACCACTGAAGCTGGTTTTAATGCTGTTGTCCCTGAACCCCCATCACTGTGTTATTCCATTAACAATCAACCAGTTGGGGGCAGCTAGGTGGCGAAGTGAATAGAGCACCAACCCTGGAGTTAGGAAGACCTGAGTTCAAATGTGGCTTCAGACACTTAACACAAAAACTAGCCCTGTGACCATGGACAAGTCACTTAACCCCAATTGCCCTCCAAAAAAAGCAAAAAAATAAAAAATAAAAACAATCAATGAGTTGATTCCATTAGCTTTTACAAAAGGAATTTACCATATATGTATGGTATGACCAGTTAGTATAACATTCCCCCTCCAACCTGAGAAACACTGTCTCTCATCGTTTCTCAATGTTTGTGAGAGAAAAGATCACTAACTTAAAGTAAAAAAGGTAATGTGGTAGATCTGTACAGACCAAATGGGGCTGAAGGTTATCTCATAATTCCTGGCACCAGAACTATTTTTTCCATTCATGGAATCCTCACCAAACTGCTGGCTAAGAAACCCAGCAGTACTCTGAGAGTCCGTCCTTCGGTTATATCCATAGCTAGCACTTCTCAAGGGCTCACTCTTCTTGGAACTGCTGTACTCCTTGAGTGATTATCTTTCCACATGTCTGAAATGGTTTCTACTACCTCATGTACTACTAATAACTCTGGTCTAGGAGTGGGGAACCTGAAGCCTGGAGGCCACATGGGGCCCTCTAGGTCCTCAAGTGCAGTCCTTCGAGCGAATCTGAACTTCACAGAATAAATTCTGCAAGGCCACAGGTTCCCTAGCTCTGGTCTCTTACTAACACTGCCCCCATTCAACCCTGACCACCAATGGGGTCTCTGATAGGACTGGGGGCTCTCCTGAGCCTCCACCACCACCTGGACATTTCCATCTCTGAATACTTATTTGCCTAAGGTTAGGAAAGGAAAAAAAAACCAACAGAAAGAGATAGAGGTGGCCATATTATAAAGGCCAAGCTAGGTAGGATACAGGGCTGCCATCCCTCCCTGACTTGATTCTTAGGACCAGCTTTTATATACTCACTTAAATCTAGCTCAGCAACCCCCAAGTCTGGTTATAAAGCCAAATAGAGAATATTTCATCTTGACATTAGACCAACCCCTAAGTCATCAACATGATCCCTGCAGCTGAAACCAGGCAGGGAATATCTATGTATATTTAAAGAACTGGCCTCCCATAGACTGATCCACCCATGCTTCAAATTCAAGACAACAGTGCAAAACGCAAGATGTCACAAGGTATCATCAGGTACCAGTTGAGTGATAAGCTAAGCCCTATTAATTTAGAAAGGAGAGATTGTTGTGGGTAGGAGTGGTTGGGGAGATAGTGGACCTTGAATTGGTCCGTAGATCAGTGTTCTTCAAATTTTTTTGATCATGTAACCCATTAGTAAAAAATTTGAGGATATACCCCCAATATATATATATATATACATATATATATGTATATATATAGAAAATATATTTATGTAGTACTGTTCTAACAGGCAGTAGTTGCTAGCATTCATATAGCTCTTACTATGTGTCAGGTACTGTGCTAAGAACTTAATACTTAGAATCCCATTTGATCTTCACAATAACCCTGGAAAGTCGTTGCAATTATTATCCCCATTTTAAAAATGAGAAAACTGAGGCAAACAGAGGTTAAATTCCTTGCCCAGGGTCACACTTAGTGTTTGAGGCCAAATTTGAACTCAGATCTTCCTGATTCTAGGCCTAGCACTCTATCCCCTGCACCACCTAGCTGCCTCTGACACATAAGACACATAGACCCAAAGGAAGGATAACATTGGCTATGATAACTAAATTATAAACTCTCATTTTTTCAATCCTACCCCTAAGTTTGATTAATGGATTAAGCATCTACTATGTGCCAAGGTCTAATGGGCACATAGTACAAAGACAAGTGCAGTGGCCTCAACTTTCAAGGAGTAAGGACTCAAAAATGGAGAGTATAAACTACAAAGAACCTTGCAGTCTAGACAATGGTTTTGTGGATGTGTTTACAGTAAATTTCTACTTTCCCTGATATTCCAGGATATGACGGAAAGCTAACCAAAAGCTGCTGTGCTTTTACATTTTTAGCAAATAAATTAAAAATCTACCTATAACTGGGAGATTTTTAGATTGATCAGGAAACACTTTTTCCAACTTTCTTGAAAGTGTGAAACATGAGAGTTTTTGTGGTGAATATGTTGGGGGCAACAAAAGTCTTTAAATATCTTGATAATCATGATGTAGGTGGTAAAGTGGATCAAGTTCACAACATAGAGGCAAGATCAACTGAGATTGGGGCCACTAGGTGGCACAGTGGATAGAGAACTGGCCCTGGAGTCAGGAGGACATGGGTTCAGATCTGGCCTCAGACACTTAACACTTACTAGCTGTGTGACCTTGGACCAGTCACTTAACCCCAATTGCCCCACCCTCCCCCCTCCAAAAAAAAAAAAAAGCAAAAAAAAAAGAACTGAGATTGAATTCTGCCTCAGGTGATTGTCATCTGTGTGACTCTATACAAGTCCCTCAGCATCTCTGTGCTTCAGCCTTCTCATCTGCAAAATGGGACTAATAATAGCACTTGCCTCTTCAGGCTTTTGTGAGGTTCATATGAGTTAACATATACAAAGCGCTTTGCAATCCTTGTGGTATGATACAAATGCTAGTTATTATTATTGCTGCTATTTGTAGGAAGCTAGGTGGTGTAGTGGAGAGATCCCTTAGCCTAGAGTTCAGGAAGACCTGAGTTAAAATATGGTCTCAGATTCACACTTACTAGCAGTGTGACCCTGGGCAAGTCACTTCACCCTGTTTCAGTTTCCTCATCTGTAAAATGGGCCGCAGAAGGAAATGGCAAACCACTCCAGAAATTTTGCCAAAAAAAATCCAAATGGGATCAGAAAGAATCAGACAGGACTGAAACAATGTGACAGCAACAACAAGGTGCAGTCATATATGTGCATGTATGTATGCATGAGTACACATGTACATATGCATATACATATATGTGTGTATATAAATATATACAAATATAAACGTGTGTATATATGTGTGTTGTGTATATGTTGGTATATGTATATATACAAACATACATATTTTTTGTGACCCAGGCAGTCTTCTCTCTGTTTCCCAGCATGCATTTGAAATTTGAGACACTTCTCTCAGCTATCACTTGATAAATGTCAAAGGAATACAAAAATATTTTAATATCAGCCTTAGGAAAATTTACCTTCTGCCATTAATTTTTTAAGTTTCTTAATTCATTCAAAAGCCAAGTAAAAGATGATTCTTGTATGACTACCTGTTTTGATTTGACTGGAGCACTGTGCTTTTTTGATTAGCGTGGATAATAATTGAGAGGTGATTGTAATATAGTGTTATCTACAATAGCATTTTATACCTCATCATAAATACTATTTCTTACCTTTGAAGAGTTCCTCCTTAGTCCCAGGACTTCAGGCCATGTGATGCATACTAAAGATGGCATATGGAGTGGTTTTCATTGGCATTCCCCATGCTTCATATTTTGAGGAGATGGTGAGCATTACCTCCCTATTCCCACTTGAGGTTAAGAGCAGTTACCTATGTCCACTCTCAATATCATCTGACCTTGGAAACCAGTGGATCAAACAAAATCTGCAAACTATTCAAGCCAGTAAGCTTAACTTTGATTCCTTGGAAAATTCTAGTATAAATCTTATTTATTTATTTATTTTTTTTTAAGCAATTGGGGTTAAGTAACTTGCTCAAGGTTACACGGCTAGTCATTATTTATGTGTGAGTGCTCATTTTCTGAGGCCGGATTTGATCTCGGGTCATCCCAACTCCGAGGCCGGCGCTCTTACTCACTGCGCCACCTAGCCGCCCCTATAAATCTTAATTAAAGAGATATTTGACAAACATCTAAAATGGTAATACCAGGAAGGGAAGCAATGATTACAAAAAAAACCAATATGATTTCCTCAAGAACAAGTCTTCATTTCCTTTTCTGATGAGACTGCTAAACTAGTAGACAGAGACAGAGTTACTAGGTTTTAGCAGAGCTTTTTAATAAAATCTCTCCTGCTATGCTTGTATATGGGATGAAAAGATATGGATTAGGTTCAGAATAAGTTGGATGGGTAGACTTAGACTTAGTTCAGCAGCATTTCAGGAGGTTTCCAGTGAACTATCCCAGGGCTCTGTACTTGACCTTGACCTATTTGAGATTTTTATCAATGCCTTGTATAAAATTATTGATTGCATGCTTATCAGATTTGCAGATGATATGAAACTGAGACAGAACTAATATAAGGGATGAGAAAGTCAGGATCTAAAAGGATATTGATCTCCTTGAGCAGGCGTCTTTTTTTTCAACCTGGGCTTCTTTTTTTCATTCATTTTTAATTTTCAGTTCCAAATTCTTTCCATCCCTGAAGTCTCTTCCTATCTAATTGAGAAGGCAAGCAGTATGATACCAATTATACATGTGAAGCCATGTAAAACTTTCCCATATTAGCTCTGTTGCAAAAAAAAGCAAGAAAATAAAGTGAAAAAAATGTGTTTCATTCTGCACTTAGAGTAAATCAGTTTTCCCTCTCTGGATGTAGCTAGCATTTTTCATCATGAGTCCTTTGTAAGTGCTGTGGATCATTGTACTTGTCAGAGTAGGTAAGTCATTCACAGTTGATTATTGTTACAGTATTGCTGTTACTATGTATAATGTTCTCCTACTTCTGCCACCTTCACTTCGCATCATCAGTTCATATTAGTCTTCCCAGGTTTTTCTGAAATTATCCCCTTCATCACTTCTTACGGCACAATAGTATTCACTACAATCATATACCACAACTTGTTCAACCATTCCTCAATTGATGGATATCCTCTCAACTTCTAAGTCTCTTACCACAAAGAGTTGCTATAAATGTTTTTGTGCATATGGGTCCTTTTCCTTTTTCTCTGGTCTCTTTGAGATATAGACATAGTAGTGGTATTGATGTGTCAAGATTTTAGTTTTATAGCTCCTTGGACATAATTCCAAATTGTTTTCCAGAATTGTTGGCCAATTCACAATTCCACTGACAGTGAATTTATTCCACACCCCCTCCAGCATTTGTCTTTTTCCTTTTCTGTCATGTTAGCCAATCTAATAGGTATGAGGTGGTACCTCAGAGTTGTTTTAATTTGCATTTATCTAATTATTAGTGATTCAGAGCATTTTTATAGACAGCTATAGATAGCTTTGATTTGTTCTTCTGAAAACTACCTGTCCACATATTTTGGCCATTTATCAGTTGGGGAGTGACTATTTTTATAAATTTCACTCAATTCTCTACATATTAGAAAAATGAGACCTCTATCAGAGAAACTTGCTATTTACTTTTCCCCTGTTTTCCTGCTTTCCTTCTAACTTTGACTGCATTGGTTTTATTTATGGAAACCCTTTTTAATTTGATGTAATCAAAATTATCCATTTTATCTCTTATGGCCCTCTCTATCTCTTGTTTGCTCATAAATTCTTCTCTTATCCATAGATATAACAGGTATTTTTCCCCATTCTTCCCTTGTTTGTTTATGATATCACTTTTTATATCTAAAACATGCACACATTTTGACCTTATCTTGGTATACAATGGTAGATGTTGGTCTATGCCTAGTTTCTGCCAGACCTTTGAGCAGGCATTCTTAATCTGGAGTCCATGGATACGAAAGGGGTCTATGGATAAATTTTAGCAGTTCTAGGAACTTGGGTAGGTAAAAAATATACCATCTTTATTTTCAATAATCTTTAATTGAAATTTAGAATTATTTTTCATTTACAAATATATACAACAAACATTCTGCAAAAGGGTCAGTCTTCTTTAGACTGACAATGAAGTCTATAATACAAGAAAGGTTAAAAACCCCTTTGCTAAAGCATTGGAATAAGTCTGATAAGGTAAAATTTGATAAAAAAAATAAATGTAAAGTCTTACACTTGGGTACAAAAAAAAATCAACTTTACAAGTGTAAAATGGGAGAGGCATGGTTAGACAACAGTTTTTCTGAAAAAGATTGAGAATTATTAGTGTACTTTGAGTTCAGTATAAATCAGTAGTATGGTATGGCAGCCAAAAAGCCAATATTATCTTGTGCTAGAGAAAGAGGGTCATAGCTGTCAAGAATATGTAGGTGATAAGTTGTAAGTTCCTTGAGGGTAGGGGCTGTCTTTTGCCTTTTATTTTTTGTATCCCTGGCCCTTAGTACTGTGCCTGATACCTGGTAGGTGATTAATAAATATTTGTGCCAATACACAGTAGGTATTTAATAAATGTTTTAATAATTTTTAAGGGCAGCTAGGAGGCACAGTGGATAGAGTGTAGGGCCTGTAGTCAGGAAGACCTGAGTTCAAATCCAGCCTCAGACATTTACTAGCACAGTATTGTGGCTTGGACTTGATGACCCTTTAAGGTACTTTCTAGCCAGATGAGTTTCTAATAAGAATGGGGACTGGACCTCTGATTTCATTAGGCTAGAAATTTATAGGTTGGAAAAACCCTCTTTACTAATTCAGGTCACCACTTTTACTACAACTGCCTTAGAGAGTTGCCTAAAACACTTTGAGGTTAAGTGATTTGCTCAGGGTGACATTGTGCAGTGTCAGTGCAATATTTACAGCATCCACGATTATGATAAAGACCATGACTATAAATATCACATAATGTTTTATAGCAAAATATAACAAACTCCCTACATAGAGGACAGAACCAAAGCATTTATTTAGACACCAGAAAACCGAATCCCAAAACCAATAAGCTGATTCTATTATAGTACCAAAGATATTAAAAAAGCCATAATAACACTGAGAGCCACAGTATCATTTAGCCTTCCCAAAGAGGGATATTAGGTCAATATCTACTCAGGAGCCTATCTGACTCCTTGCCTGAACCTCTTCTCTCTCCCACTGCCTCTCTGGCTCTGGCTCCCAATTTCCTGTGGCTCTTCTCTACCCTTCAGAAAACTCCTCCTACCACAGGTTCCATGTGATTACATTCAGCCTGTTAGGGGACAGAGTTTACTTTCAAAGCAGGGAAGTTCTTCAAACTCCTCCTCTATTAAGGGGCAGGGAAGATCTTCAAATTCCCATTCCCATTACACATTGGCAATGTGTGTTAGAGGCGAGACTTAAACTGGGGTCTTCCAGGCCTTGGGAATGGATCTCACAGTTTCTGGGGAAGTTTGAAAAATAGGCAACACCATCACTTCTCACACCAGGACACATCTCATGCTCCTACAACCTTAGTAGACCATGTTTGAAAGAGGTGTGATTTGAAAGGAATTTGACTTATCAAGGGGATATTAAATTTTATGTCTAGGGTTGATCTGGTAATGTTATTTCAGTTTTTGTTCTTTCCCAGTGGGTGGAGGGAGGAGCAATGCTGGAAACCCAGTCCAGTGGTATAGCATTTTGAGGATGAGGAAATGTCCAGTTTTGAGAAGGGCTTCTCATCTTTCCCATTGTCTACTTGTCTACTGGGACAGCTAGGTGGCACCATCATGTACAGAGTACCAGGTCTAGAGGCAGGATGACTTGCCTTCCAGAGTTCAGATCTGGCCTCAGACATTGACTAGGTGTGTGGTCTCAGGCAAGTCACTTAAACCTGTTTGCCTCAGTTTCCTCATATGTAAAATGAGCTGGTGAATAAAATGGCAAACCACTCCATTATCTTTGCCAAGAAAATCCCAAAAGGGGTAATGAAGAGTTGGACGTGACTGGAAATGATTAAACAATAGACAATACTGCCATCCCATTAGTTCTAGTCTTACCCTGGAAGAGACACTTATTCAGCCTCTTCATCACTGTTAGCCCCAATTCCTGGGTGGCAAACAAGCTCCCTGTTGCCTAGGACATCTGTTTTCATTTGCCCAAATAATTCATCCCTACTCTCAGAGGATTCCCCTCAACACTTGAAGGGCCCATGATGCTCCTCTGTCTGTTCTTAAAAATTATCCCTGACTTCCTTCCATTTCTTTACTTTTTTTCATGAGATTACAGGCTGAATTCCTCATTGTCTGACCTATAAAAAGTTAGGGAAGTAGAAAGGGGAAGGATATATAAAAGGTACAAATGGAGAGGAGAGGGATACATAAAGGACAGGGAAACTATCAGTATAGAACTACCCCCCAAAGAACTATGGAGTGTTTTCCCTAAGCATGGGGTAACTTATACTCTACTTTTCTAGGGGAAATTAATAAGTCAATCAATACAAATGTACTAATCACCTCCTATGTTCTAGGCACCGTGAAGTGCTGGGAAGAGAATAACAAAATTGAAAGAGTCCCTGCCCTCAAGAAACTTACATTCTTTGGAGGTAGATAATAGCAAGAATTTATCATCTATCAGTGGAGGAGTCATAGCAACCTGAGCCTGGTTATCTAAGAATGTTCCTACTGCCTATCTTGGGATCTCTATTACTAAAGAGCTTTTAGGGAAATATCAAAGGTTTTTCTCTAAAATATGAATTAAGAGAAAGGAAGGATAGAAGGCAAGATTTGGCTTAATATAGTAGGACTATAAGGAAAGCTGAGTGCTGCAGAATCAGTGGACGCCATAGTGTACAGAGTACTAGGTCTGGAGGTAGGAAGATTCTCCTTCCAGAGTTCAAATCTGGCCTTGAATTGTCCTGGAGAAGACTTTTGAAGACTTTCATTGGACAGCAAGGAGATCAAATCAGTCACTACTTAAAGAGGCTATTCACTGGAAGGTCAAATACTGAAGTTAAGTCACGTAGTTAGAAAATAAAACTCATTGGAAAAGAGCTTATGTTGGGAAAGATTGAAAGTAAAAGAAGGGGATAGCCAAGGATTAGATGGAAACAATACATGAACTTGGATAGACTTTGGAAGATGGAGGATAGGAGGGCCTAGCATGCTATGTCTATGGGGTCATGAAGAGTAGGATATAACTGAGTGACTGAAAAACAGTAACAACAACAAGGAGGGAGTTGGCAAACATTGAAAGATTTTGATCTAAGGACAAGGGAACCAAAATGGTTTCCTGAAGGCAGATGATAGAATACAGATAATGGAATCCTGATATTTGTGTGCTGGCTAGAATGATGAGGGAAAAGATTAGAGTTGGAAAGAGCAGACAGGAGACATTTATGGCAATCCAGGCTTGAGATGTTACAAACCTAGACTTAGTCTGTAGTTTGGGGAGTGAACTGTGGTATTGTGGAGAAATTACTGGTAGAACTCATCAAAAGAAGAAAGGAAGGGAGCAAGTATTTAGTAATCACCTACTATGTGCAAGATACTTTACTAAGTGCTTTACAAATACTATCTCATTTGATGCTTACAACAACCATAGGAGGTAGGTGCTATCATCATTCCCGGCTAACAGCTGGGGAAACTGAGGCCAAGAGAGGTTATCCGACTTGCCCAGGATCACACACAGCTAGTAAATGTCTGAGGCTGGATTCGAACTTATGTCTCTCTTGACTCCAATCCCAGCACTCTATCCACTGCAGCACCTAGCTGATGGATGAGATATGGAGGGCAAAACCCAGAGAAAATTTACTGTCACTCCCAGCTTTTATTTTAATTTGATGGGAGTCAGTGCCATTCATGAATAAGTTGGAAGGAAGTGATGGGTGGGGGTGACTGTGTCAGGAAAAGTAAATTGTATGATACTTCTATTATCATCAAGTTTCCTCAAAGCAGTTTAGATTTCATGAGTAGCTTGACTGAAGGAAGCTGGAAACTATAGCTGAGTCCTTTGGGTTTGGGTCTGGGTCAAGTTTGTGATGACTTTAATGACTTCTCACCTTTTAAGTGAGACAGTAAGATAGAAAGGTACGAACCATAAGTACAATAATCATAAAACTGTATGATTCCTTTTGAGGACATTTAGGCCTTCCCCTTGCTTTCATTCAAGGCTATACTCAAATTCCAAATTCAGTCAGTCAGCAAGGCCCTATAGTATACTAAGCTGGAGATTACAAAGAAAGGGAGAAAAGTTATGGAATTTCTATTATTTAAAAAAATTTAGGGCTTAATCATCTTATCTTATCCAGGGTGGAAATATAGGGATTACTCACTGACCTGATCCTGCTACTTACTGACTTGATCTCGCTACTCACTGGCCTGACCTCTGGAATGGCAGGGGAGCTTGATCTACTCCATTTCTGATCCAATCAGTTTACTCTTCCTTACACAACCTGGTCTCCCTCTTCTTCATCTTCCAATAGTTAGTTGCATAGCACATTGATGAAGATAATTATTGGCTTTGCAGCTCAAAACTCCTGAGCTCAAGAGTCTTGGCACCCTCAGCCTCTCCAGTGACTGAGATTACAGGTGCACATTACCATACCTGGCAAATAGCTAACATTCTAATGGTGTAAATAACACATGAATAATTAAATATAAACAAGATGCATGTAGAGTAGTTTCTAACATGGGGAAGGGGAAGGAAGAGGACCAAACACCCTCATTTCATAACACATTCCAGTATGATCATTCCAATTCCAATTGATGACATATTCTCCAAGTCCCACTGGCTATTAAGAGACAGGGATTCCCTAGCAAGAGTTTGGTTTCCAGAGATGAGGTGACCCAGCACAGCTCAGTTCTTTTTTTTTTCTTTGCTTTTTTTTGGAGGGTAATTGGGGTTAAGTGACTTGCCCAAAGTCACATGGCTAGTAATTGTGTCAAGTGTCTGAGTGAGGATTTGAACTCAGGTCCTCCTGACTCCAGGGCCAGTGCACAGCTCAGTTCTGCTGGAGAGAATGAGCATCAGCGGCAGTATGAAGCAGCAACTGCTGTGTGGGAACGGAAGTGAGGCACAAGAGAAAATATGTTGTTAGGATGGAGTCAAACAGTGGGGTCGAGAGGGAGATCTCTGGGGAAACCCATGAAACCACAGGGGCAGCAGTCAAGACTAATAGAGTCATAAAGGCTTCCATGCCCTACAGCCTCGGAGCTGATTTGCCTTCCAGATCTTCTAATTTCCCTATTTCCTTACTCTGCACAGAAAGGGCTCTATCCTTCCAGCCCACAATAGTCAGACACTAGATCTGGAAGGGGCTGCCTCAAAATAGTCCATTTTAGAGATGAAGAAACTAAGAGTCAGGGAGGAGAGGGGACATAGCCAATCACACCAATCAGGTGATTAGTAACAGAACCTGGATGCGGGGTTTCCAGTCTGATTCTCTTTCCACTTATCCTCTGCTCCCTAAAAAAGAAGTAGTAAAAAAAAAAGCCAAGAAGCAGTCATGGTGATGGTGGTAGGAGGGGGCTGTGTGTATGAATCAAGGCTTCATGACTGCTGAGTCTGGGAGGAATGGGAGAGGGGATGGAAGAAAGAATCTATTAAGTCAAACACTGTGCTAAGTACTTTTATAATATGATCCTGTTTGATCCTTGAAACGACCTTGGGAAGTAGTTGCTATTAATCCCCATTTTACAGGTTAGGAGACTGAGGCAGAGATTGGTTAAATGACTTGCCCACTGTCATGCACATTAAGCGTCTAAGTTCAAATTTGAACTCAGGTCTTCCTGATGTCAGTCCTGGTGCTCTATCCACTGGGCCACCTAATTATCATCAGGCTTTACAATAGTCATACCACAGAAACTGTAAGTAGAGGGAGTAGGGCCTTATAAGCTATTTCCAGTTTATATTTCCAATGGGTTACATGCATAGAGAGGTTATCTTTTAACATGAAGGACAGTATGATACATAGTAATGAATGAAAGCAAATTGATAGCTGTCTTCCGCCCACACTGCCCAAACCCAGAAGAATGTTGGTGTTCCAGTGTTTATAACCAGCAGAGCCCTGAAGCATAAACAGGACATTTTCCAATGTGAATGCAGGATGCTAGAAATGACTAGAAATATCTAGGTCTCACTCCCTGGTAGTCAGCAGCACTTTGGATGGTTCCCTTTTTTTGTCACTCCTCCACTCACCCCCCACCCACTCCCAGTTCTAATTTCTCTGATTAGGACAGTATGCAGCCTTGGATTAAACAAAAATGGTAGAAGAAATTACTGCTATTATCATTGAAAATGGCTTTGGTATGTGCAAAGCTGGTTTTGCTGGAATGATGCTCCTCTGGTTGTATCACCCAGCTAGAAAGTAAGTGTCTGAGCCTAGATTTGAACTCAGGAAGATGAATCTTCCTGGCTTCAGGCACTACACTGTATCTTGTCTGTCATCTAGTTGACGGAATGCAGAAAAAAATCACAGCCCTGATTAGGTACCTAGAACAATGAAAATTAAAATCATTGCTTTCCCATAAGTATTTCATCTGGATTGGTAGCTTTATTCTGGTTTCTCTCTCCATTGTTGGGACGCACAAGACACTAGCGTGTCATAGAGGGAATGGGACAGAAGGACAGTTATGTTGGTGATGAAGCCCAGAACAAAAGAAGTATCCTGATTGTGAAGTATCCCATTGAGCTAACTGGGATGACATGAAGAAATTCTGGGATCATACCTTCTACAGTGATCATACAGGATCATACCTTCTACAGGATCATACCTTGTGTAGCCTCCGAGGAACACCCTGTTCTGTTAGCAGAAGCTCTCTCAAATCCCAAGGCCAAAAGAGAGACAATGACACAGATCATGTGTGAGACTTTCAACACCTCAGCCACATATGTTGCTATTCAGGCAGTATTGCCACTTTATGCCTCTGATCATGCTACTGGTATCATTATGGACTCTGGAGAAGGTGTTAGCCACACTTTGCCCATCCATAAGTATTATTCCCTTCCCTATTCCATCCTTCATCTAGACTTGGCTGGCTGTGACTCGACAGATTGCCTAATGAAGATGCTGACCAAAAGAAAGTATATCTTCATACCCACAGCTGAAAAGGATATTGTTCATAACACTAAGGAGAAGCTGTGCTATGTTGCCTTGGACTTTGAACAGGAGCTGACTGCTGCTGTTTCAACTGCTTCCCTCAAGAAGAGCTATGAACTTCCTGATGGCCACGTGATCACTATTGGCTATCAGAGGTTCAGGTGTCCAGAGGCCCTCTGCCAACCATCCTTCCTGGGTATGGCATCCTGTGGCATTCATGAGACTACTTTAATTCCATCATGAAGTGTGATATTGATATGCCAACACAGTATTGTCTACCATGTTTTTGTCATTCAGACATTTTTCAGTCTGACTCTTCATAAAGCTATTTGGGGTTTTCTTGGCAGAGATACTAGAGTACTTTGCCATTTCCTTCTCCAGATCATTTTACACATGAGGAAACTGAAGAAAACAGGGCTGCCTAAGGTCACCCAGCTAATGTGCCTGAGCCTAGATTTGAAGTCAGGAATATGAGTTTTCCTGACTTCAAGCACTGCACTGTATCTTGTCTGTCACCTAGTAGACAGAATGCAGAAAGAAATCACAGCCCTGGTACCCAGAACAGTGCAAATGAAGATCATTGCTTTCCCTAAACTAAATATTTCATCTGAAATGGTAGCTCTGTTCTGGCTTCTCTTTTCACCTTCTAGCAGATGTGAATCAACAAAGCAGGAAGAAATAGAATGAATCTGGCCCATCCATTGTTGATCACAAAAACATCTAAAAGGACTGCTAGAAGATGAATAGTATTTGCTGCATGAATATTCACAAAGTAAAAATTTGTCCTGGCAAATATACACCTCATGTTAGCCTCATGAAAGTGGAATAAGCCTCCTCTGAAAAGAAATTTGTCCTTGGGGAAGTGTATATATGATATTAGACAAATGTCATCACTTTTTTGATTGTTGAATTGTTACTGATTTGACCTCATTTTCGAGTTAACAGTTGTTCCTTTGGTGTACATTTTAATATACCTCATACATATCTTTGATCTAAACCCTTATGCGGGTCACTTCATTTCTCTAGGTAAGGTTAAGAGTTAACTTCTATAGAGATGTGACCTGATAACATGGCAATGTGGTATCTGGCTGGTTGATACTCAATGGCTGTGCAGTTTAGTTCTATAAATCATCAAATTTGTATGGGGAATCTAAAGATCAGATTTCCAGCATCTAAAAGAGCTGACTTGCAGAATTTCTCTCTTAAAGCTGGTAACAGTTTATTAAATGTGTGTTCACCATCCTAGCAGGAATATATATTGAATCTGAGAGTTAGGAACCGTTTTTTTTTCCTTAACCCACTGTTTTCCTCCAATGTCATTGGGCAAAATTATGCAAGTGTTGCAAAAAAAAAAAGTTTGCATTTACAATTTGTAGATTTGTGTATCTAGTTAATTTATGTGAGATTTGTGTATGTTGCCTTAATGTTTTCACATGACAGTAGAATACCAAAATTTGCAAGTCATCCTGAGAGTTGAGAATTGTAATGCCCAACACGTCATTGTATAAGAAAAAGTAAAAGTAATGAATTAAAATAAAAAAAAAAGAAATTAAAAAGAAAAGAAACTATGTCTAGAGGTTTTGGTGGGACAGAAAAAGAATTAGGGGAGCCTGGGGGGCATTGTTTTGCTAATGCCTTGGATCTCAGGGTTATGTAGTATTGGATATACCTGACCTTGTCCTACCCAGATGAATATTGAATCTTTTCTTCAGGAATCCAGACAGAGAGATTCACTAAGAGCATGAAGCTTGGAGGAATGGAAAGAGAAGAAGCTGTATGCTTCTAATACATCTTGTTGAAGCATATCCTTACCAATGGGAAGCATCTTGGTACCCCTGAAGGAACACTAAATTTCAAGTTAGACAACCTAGATTCAAATCAAGCTTCTGCTTCTTCCTACCTGTGTGACCTTGGGAAAAATCTGGGCCTTAGTTTCCTCCTCTCTAAAATGAAAGACTTGTTAACCTCTAAAGTTCCCCTTGGCTTCAAATCTGTGACCGAGGGCCAGGGAAAAGTACATAACTCTGGTGTAAGAAGAGGATTTAGACCTGGAAGGAACCTTAAAGATTATTGAATCCAGCTTCCTTATTTTATGGATGGTTAATCTGAGGGTCAGAAAAATTCAATTACTTGGCCAAGGTCACACAGAAAATAGAAGATCTGTGATTCCAATCCACACACTCCTCTAAGAAATGTATTAATTTTGTCTCATCCAGCTTCATTCCCTTTCCCTATACACCTTTAATAAAGACAGGAGAGACTCCCTTCCTCACCTCCCATCTGCATGAACTGAGAAAGAGGTCATCCTACCTGAGGGCAGGAGGACAGAGTAGCTTTGCTTTTGAGAAGAGCCTCAGAGCAGAGAAGCCTGTGTCTCCCTTACCATCTCTGACAAAGGTGGGGCTAAGTGAGAAAGGCCCCAAAGTCTATGAAAAGCTGATAGTTCAGAAAAATGCCAAGTTGGGGATTTGCATTTTCTTCTTTCCTCTCCCTCTCCAAAACCTCATCTCTGGTCTCAATCTGATTGATTCATTCACACCCTCCAGCCTACTTCTAGAAGAAGCCCTGAGGATAGGGAGTAAGCCTGGATCCCGGAGAGGCAGATAGAGGTAGGAGGGAGGGTTGGGAGAACCAGCCTCTCAGAGGGGATTTGGATCAGACGTTGCTTTCTCTGTCTTTCCCAGAGCAGAGGGGAAAACCACTTTTTTTTTTAGACTGCTGCTAAAAATAGCACCCCAGTCCTGGAAAGAGAGTTTAGTTATTTCGAAAGTTCTCCCCCCCTCAATCCCCTGCCCCACCCAGCCTGCTGAAGTTCATATACTAAGTTCTGTGCTCAGAATGGAACCTGAGACCTTCATGAGAAATGAACAATATCTCACTGTATTTCATATTTAGAAAATGATACCATGGTAGTTAGCAACATGGATTGAAAACTTTGTCAGCATGACTTTGCCATGGGAGTAAGTGAGGGAGATGTAGTCAGTCAGGCCTTACTTTCAGAAAGTTGATTAATTAGGGAGCTATGATACCTTTCCTTAGGAAGCCTATATAGCCTGATGGGAGGGCAGAGAAGACATTCCATTGCCCCATTTAGAAGTCCCCAGGATATTAGGTGCAGACATGTGCCCACAAAATATTTCTCCTGCTGGGTAGAGACAGCATATGTATGAAGGCACACATGAAATCATAGATTTGATGTTATATATATGTGTGTGTGTGTGTGTGTGTGTGTGTGTGTGTGTGTGTGTGTGTGTGAAAAAGGACTACTGTAAAATACTTAAAATTAATATTTAATTGAAGATTCGTAGAGTATCAGTATACCACTGAGAGAAGTGGGGTCATGTAGAATGAGCTCCAGATCAAGGGTCCTGGGTTCAAATTTGACTCTCTTAAATAATACTTGCTTGAGCTTAGACAAATTACTTATATTTTCTTGGCCTGCTTTTTCACCTGTAAAATGAAAGGGTTGGAATTAATTTACTTCCTTTCAATTTGAATTCATGTAATCCTCTGAGAAAAGCAATACTCGAATAAAAGAATGATCAGAGTTCGGAATCAAGGAAGGCTTCCTGGAAGAGGCAAGTCTTGAAGGAAATTTTGTAGGATGGTGACTTCTAAATTCACTTCCTGGAGAACCCATAGGAGGGAAAAGTTTGCAGATGGACTTGGATGCAGGAATAAATATATAATAGGTAGGAGAAGTATTGGGGAGGCAGGGATGTCTGTGCTCCTGGATAGTAGTTAACTGGGTTCTTCATTAATTCTCTTAACCTGAGTTTTGTGAAAAGGTAGGAAAAAACCCCCAAACACGACCTACCTCAGGATTATTACAATGGGAGAAGGTACTTTATCCACCATAAATGACTAATTGTGCATTGTTACTGTTCCTTGGGTAGCTGGGCCTCAGAGCTCAGTTTCTGCGTGACCCTCTGTAGCACACAAATGGTCAGATATATGGGACGCTCTGGGCCCGTGAAGCAGGAAATGGTTTGCATTCCTTATTTCCCCCACAGCAGCTCTGGGAAGAGCCAGGCCCAACTCCCAGACCCCAGGGGCCTCAAGGGACCCGGTAGAAAAAAGGAGAACAGGAGAGGAATGTCTCAGGCCCTGGGAGTGGGGGCAGCTCTGCCTTCAGACCAGCACTTCCTCCTTCTCCTCCTTTTCCCTTTAGTTTCCCTTTTATCTGTTGTAGTTGTGACAAAACAGCAAAGCCAATAACCAGCATTCATAAGTTTGTCCAGCCATCCCCAAAGAGCATCATGGGAAGTCAGAGCAGCTACTTAGCATATCCTTGTGACTTTCCTAAGACTATTCGGAAAATCCAGCCAGGAGAATCATAGAGTTAGAAGGGACCTTGAGAGATCATAGCACCCAGCCTCCCCTTTGTCTTACAGATGAAACTGATGTATATGAAGTGATTTGCCCTGGAACACACAGGTAATAAAGTGGCCAAGATGGGTTCTAAACCGAGAATCCCGACTCCAAATATAGCAGGCACATGGAGTCTATTAGGGCTCCTTCCAGGGTATCATAGTGTCATTAGAGTCCATAATAATATAAAAAGGAAAGGAGATTGAAAGGGAGGATCTACAGCAGAGTCAGTTGGATAGACTTTTAGCTGTTGTTTCTGACTCTTTGTGATCCTATTTGAGCTTTTATTTTTTGGCAAAGATACTGGAGTGGTTTGCCATGTCCTTCTCCAGCTCATTTTATAGATGAGGAAACTGAGGCAAACAGGGTAAACTGACTTGTCCAGGGTCACACAGCTAGTAAGTGTCTGAAGTCAGATTTGAACTCAGAAAGATGGGTCTTCTTGACTCCAACTGGCACTCTATCCACTGCCCCAACTGACTGACCTCCATTTTTAGAGTGTACTTCTTATAGTTTGGAGACAGCAACTGAAATCCTTTGCATACAAGGAACAAAACCATTGTGGGGTGAAGCTGTTGATCAAGGCTCAGGGTGAGGAGTCTTGAGGTCTGAGTTGTGCATTTATTCTGAGCAAGGAGAGCAGTAGATCTGGCACATGGAGTCTATTGAGGGGAAGTGATATATACAAAGGATTCTAAGTACACTTGGGGTCAGACTGAAAAGCTTTAAATCCCAACCAAAGAAGTTTCTATTTTTTCCTAGAATGAATAAGTAGTTATTAAAGCTTCTTGGGTAAGAGAATGACAGTCAGAGCTACACTTTAGGAATGTAAATTGTGCAGGCAAGAGGAAGATGGGTCAGAGAGGGGAGAGCTTCCATTCAGACACATCAATTGGGAGATTTTTATGATAGTCCAGACTTGAGGTGGAAAGGGCTTGAGCTTGGGTACTTGGGGTAGATAGAAAGGTGAGAGATGTGTAGGGGACAAAACTGATAAGATGTGACTGGTTAGATATGGCAGAGGGGGAGAGAGGGGAGAATTGAAGAGGACTCTTAGGTTGGGAACCTCAGAGAGACCGGGAGAATAAGGATGTGCTTGATAGAAACGGGAAAGTTAGGAGGAGGGATTGGGGTGAAGGGGAAATATGGGACAGTGAGTTTGGTATGGGATGAGTTGAGCTTGAGATGCCTGTAGGGCATCCATAGACAGAGACGAGGGACCTATGTGAGAAATAGGGTCTGGATATGTTGATGCATTGGCATGGAGATTCTAAGTTGAATCCATAGGAGCTGATGAGTTGCCCTAAATCTAGATGGCTATGGTTTTAGTCTGATGCTTTCAGTTTTCCATTTCCTATTTTTCTCACTTGATTAGCCCCCCACTCCTGTGGTAAGGTCCTCCAGCATCTTCCAAGCATCACCTGCTAAATTTAGCAAAGGTATATTAGAAAGAACACTGGAACCAGAGGTAGAGGACCCGACTTCAAATCTTGCTATTACCTGTGTGATATCAGGTAAGTCACTTATCCTCTTGATGCCTCAGTTTTCTCATCCGTAAAATGTGAATTGAACTAATGACTGACTTTTAAAGTTCCTTCAAACTTACATCTTTGAGCCTCTGATCACCTTTCTCTAGACCCACCCAGTGTCCATGGGACCTAAGGTAGCTGAATTTCCTTTATATGCCTTACTTAAAAATGGCTTTGAGGGGCGGCTAGGTGGCGCAGTGAGTAGAGCATTGGCCCTGGAGTCAGAAGGACCTGAGTTCGGTTCCGGCCTCAGATACTTAGCGCACACACAGACAAAAACCTAGCTGCGTGACCTTGGGCAAGTTACTTAACTCCAGTTGCCCTCCAAAAAGCAAAAAAAAATGGCTTTGAATCTAAGACAAAACACAGCTGGAACTTGCCTGTCTGCTCCCTAGACCTTGGATCTCCAGCAGAGACAACCCCTCTAAAGTAGGCCTGACACGTCCCTAAAATACCAGGCCACTCCTCTTCTCTTCCTGTTTGGAAAAGGGCAAATGGTTCAGGTTACCCACTAGGCTCCAAGGCACAGTGCCATCATCCTCTGAGGGATTCTGATATT
Organism: Gymnobelideus leadbeateri; assembly: GCA_011680675.1. Classification (NCBI taxonomy): domain Eukaryota; kingdom Metazoa; phylum Chordata; class Mammalia; order Diprotodontia; family Petauridae; genus Gymnobelideus; species Gymnobelideus leadbeateri. The sequence goes on along the minus strand of WOXC01008646.1, from coordinate 1,041,362 downwards.
CTGGAAATCTAGACCTAAAATGATTCTAGAATTGTTGGAAAGGAGAAGAAGAAAGGCAGACTCAGCATGTCTTACTGATGGAGGAGAGAGAAAAACCCTAATGTTCTTAGGTCACTTCCAGCCTTCTCTTTCCTAGTCTATTGGGGTACTTAGATATCGTTACTGCTCTAAAATTAAAAGGGAGGAGTCCACTCTAGGAGAGAGCATTAAGGGAAGAAATTCAGTGAAGAAAAGCCAGGTGGAGCCATGCCCAGGGCATTGGACATCCTTACCACTCTCCTAGGTGAGCTCATTAGCACTCAATTATCAGGGGTAGCTAGATGACAAAGTGGATAGAGCACTGGACCTAGCATCGGGAAGGTCTGAGTTCAAATTCAGCCTCAAACACTTCCTAGCTGCATGACCTTGGACAAATTATTTAACCTTTGTCTCAGTTTCCTCAACTGTCAAATGGGCATAATAATAGCACCTGCCTCTTAAGGCTATCGTGAGGATCAAATAAAATCACTGTAAGTGCTTAGCACATTGCCTGGCACACAGTAAGTCCTATATAATGTTATTTTTAATTAAATGATTATAAATTATAATTATTATTAAATAAACATTATTGTGATTATCATCAACTTGGTTATGTAGATGCCTAACAGATCTATATATCCAGCCTTGGTTCCTCTCCTGAGTTGCAGTCTGGTGTTAACTGTGAGACTTTTCAGATTCAAAATGTCTAGCACAGAGTTCATTATCTTAACCCTGTGATCTGTTCTTCCTTCTTTCAGTTGAGGGCACCGTTTTCCTTATAGTCTTGCAGATTTACAATCTCAAGAGTCATCTTGACTTCTTGCTCTCCCTTGCCCCATATATTTCCATCAGTTGCCAAGTCTTTTTGGTTCTCCTTCACTTCTTCCTCATCTGGTCCCCTTCTCCCCACCTACATAGTCACCACTGTACTTCAGGCCCATATCACCTCTCATCTCGACAATTGTAGTAAGTTCCTCATTGGAAGTCCCACCTTCAAGTCTTGACTTTCTGTCCTCTCTGGTCAGTTCTTTGTATAACTACTACTCTGGGCCAAGTGGGGTATATGCGGTGATCAGGGAAGACTGGCACTCTGGTGTGAGATCTTGTGAGCTCATCCACCTTTGGTGTTCACCTTTCACCCATCTCTTACCTGTGGTTCCAAGAAGCTGTAGCATGTGCAGTAGCCACATTCTGCCATCTTGGCAGATGGGCTAAACTAGTCTGAGAATAACTAATTCTTGTCAATGAGTTAGGGTGATGTCTGCCCCAAGCATGTGAAGACTTTCCCCTGTGGGCAGATGAGAACAATTTGTTCCAGTAGCCATGAAGGCAGCTGAAGCAGGTGCTGTGGGGATGCTTAGAGCTTGGTCCAACATGGAAGATGCCAAGGTCACTGCATCTCGAGCCACAGCCAGTCACCTTGACTTTTGTCCTGGCCTTGGACTTTGTTGACTCTGGAGAGTGAAACTGAAGACTCTGTGCAACATTGCCTCACTTAAATCCAGTTCATTGTGTTTGCCTTTCATTTTCAAAGAGGACCATGGCATCAGGGAAATGACATGTGACTTGCAGTTGACTTTGATTTGAGTGAGGGAGGGCTGTGCAAGGTCACCTTACTTCCTCCTCCAGAGCCATCTGGGTCCAGTGGCCAGATACTTATCAGGATAACTGGAGATGACCCAGTATGTAGTGGGAGAACCTGGCCCTTTTAGGCTAAGACCTTTTCACTAACCACTTAGAGTGAGGTAATTCCCATTTAGTGAATAGGCCCCTTTAAGAAGTGAGTCAAGGGATGGCCCATTTAATTAAAAAAAATAAAGCTGGGAGGGAAAGACCCTTAGGGTTGCTGTTCCAAAGAGAAACAGTTACGATTGAAGTCCACTCAAAGCCTGGAGGGCCCAAAATACAGCCATTAAGTGGATCTTGGGCAAGGACCTATTGTGGTCCAATCTATGAGCTTCCCAGTGAACTGGATTTAAAGTTTTGTGAAAGGAAGGAAGGAAGAAAAGAAAGAAAGAGAGAGGGAGAGAGAGAGAGAGGGAGAGAGAGAGAGAGAGAGAGAGAGAGAGAGAGAGAGAGAGAGAGGAGGAAGGAAGGAAGGAAGGAAGGAAGGAAGGAAGGAAGGAAGGAAGGAAGGAAGGAAGGAAGGAAGGAAGGAAGGAGACAATGAAGGAGACCTGAAGTTACATGGGCAGTTACTGGCCATCATGATTTATCTTCCTTTGGAAAGGAGAAGGAGAGGACGATCTGACTTACCCAACTAGCTGGGTCCCCATTCAGGCAGTTCAGTCTACTCACAGGTTGTTTGTCCTTCGTTTTTGAAGAGAGCCATGGCATCAGGGAAATAATAACATGATTTGCAGTTGACTTTGATTTGAGTGAGGGAGGGCTATGCAAATTTACCAGCCTCACTTTTTCCTCCAGTCATCTTCAATCAATCCAATTCATGCACAAGTCAAAACATCACCTATGATGTCATTTGTCCTCTTCGGGAGGACAAACAGCAACAACTCTGTGACAAGTGATGTCCTTAAAGCATAGATCTCACCATATTATTCTTGCTCAGCAGGCTTCAGTGACTCCCTGTTGCCTTTAGGATCAAGTATAAACCCCTCTGACATTTAAAGCTTTTCAAAACCTGTCTTCTGCCTACTTTTCCAGGCTTCATATTTACCCATCCATCATTCTCCTTTACTCACTCTTTTGTCCAATCAAACTGGTTTTGTCACCGTTTTTCACATGTGACATTTCATCTATAGTTTCTGTGTCTTTTTGCCTTTCCATGTATGGAATTCATTCCCTCCTCACCTTCATTTTTAGAACCTCTAATTTCCTTCCAAAATCATCTCAAATAAGAGTTCTAGACCTGGAGTCAGGAAGGCATGAGTTCAAAGGCAGTCTTTGACACTCTGTGATTCCTTGGCAAGGGAATAACCTTTTTGTCTTAGTTTTCTCATCCATAAAATAGGGATAATAAGAGTATCTACTTCCCAGAGTTTTGAGAATAAAATGAGAGAATTATCTGTGAAGCACTGTGCAAACCTTAAAGTGGAGCAGCTAGGTGACATACTGAGTACCAGGCCTGGAGTCAGGAAGATTCACCTTCCTGAGTTCAAATCTGGCTTCAAGTACTTACTAGCTGTGTGACCTTGGGCAAGTCACTTAACCTTGCTTGCCTCCATTTGCTCATCTATAAAATAAGCTGGAGAAGGAAATGGTGAACTCTAGTATCCTTGACAAAACAAACAGAAATCTAAATGGAATAATGAATCGAAACAATTGAACAACAAAGCCTTAAAGTGTTATATAATTGATAGCTGTTATTATCAAATGAGACCTCAGTCACACTCCCAATTGCAAACCTGAATAAAATGTAATTGGGAAATATTTGAAAAAATACAAAAAAATACAATGAAATGTAGATAATGTTAATAAGTGGTTTTCTAAGTCAAGATGTGGCCCCAGTTCAGTGTTCTTATCTGAGTTTTATGCCACTCTCCTATCGGATACCTCAAGATTGCCTTGTATTTACTTTGTATATATTTGTTTATATTTTTGCCATACACATTGTCTTCTTGATAGAAAAAAATCTCCTTGAAGGCTGGCTCTATTTTATTTTGTGTTTGTACCCCCACCACCTAGCATAGTACCTGGCGTAACATAAGCGTTTAATAAATCTTTGTTGATTGAATGAATGAATGAAAAACACATTTAGTAAGCACTTACCATGTGCAAGGCACTGTTCTAAGCTAGCAATACAAATACAAAAATGAGGTAGTCCCTGTCCTCAAAGGTCTTACATTTTAATAGGAGGACATCATATGTAGATGAGAGTGATGTCACAGGAAGTAAGGGTATGCCTGGGAGTCACAAGGATGGTACGTTGACCCATAAGTCTATCAATTGATATGCCCTCTCCGGAAACACTGGTATTACCGATTAATATGATTGGCAGTATTAATGGTACTATTAATTTGATTCATAGGAGCTCAGAGCAAGAGATGGAAAGGAGTTGGGGTTTGGAGGAGATCCTATATATGGCAATAGTCTGGACTGTGTAGTGGAGAGCTAGGGCCAACCAGATATGATGGGCCAGACTTATTCATTCACTCAATTAAGATTGATCAGTCCAGGGTAGGAGTTCCAAAACAGAGTAGATCAACTTACCTAGGGACTGGGAACATTTTTCTATGGATCAGTTTCTGAGGGGCTATTCCAGGAGAGAAATGGAGCCCCAGCAGGATAGATGGCAAGATGTCCAGAGTAGATGACTGGAAAAGACGTGAAACAAGTTGATTGACTGGTCAGTCTATTGATTGTGAAGTACATCTAGGACTAGAATAGTTTGAATAATGAATTCCCTGTTGTGGCCCTGTTATTTTTATTCTTACTGCATGTTTCCATTGGCCTGGAATAAATTACCATTATTTTACATGATTATAACCTCAAATAGTGAGGATCTAAATACATTTGACCACGTCAGGGGAGTTGTTGTTTGTGGTAATTGGGACCTGTCTGTAATATTAGGAAGGGACACTGGACTGGTTGAGAATCTAGACAGGTCACTTACCCTTCTCTGGGCCTCAGTAGTCTTATCAGAAATATATTTAAGGAAGTTGGACCAGGTAATCTAAAAGCTGTCTTCAAGCCCTAAAATTTGATTTCTGTTCTGTGATATTAAAATGGAACTTTAATAAGAAAAAGGAATTCTTAGTAAGGGAAGGAGTGGGTGATGGGTATCCCCAGTATCGCAGACTCAGAAGCTGTCAAACAAGTCCCTTAAAAGGGCAAACTATGCGGCACTCCCCTTAGTGCTGAGTACCCGGATCCTTCTTAACTTCCTGTTTGGAAGGTCTGAGACTACCCTGACCCCAGCTGGGTATGGGTAGCTATGGCTCTACTCCCACTCCCTTCTCTGGTTCCTGCCACCCTCTCCCTTGTTGGGTCAGAGTTGGCAGCCTATAAGCCAACTTGGTTAGCAGAGTGAGGAAGGAAGGGTGGAATTGGACGCTATCAAAGAAACCCAAGCACTGGTTTCCCAGATATCAACCATCTATCCCCTGGGCCTCTATCTTACTATCATCCTAACCTCCTGTAACCTCCAGACATTCCCAACTGCGGTATGACGGGGTCATTATGACTTCTCAATACGCCACATATCAGCCAAGCTACAGTTATGTTTGGAGGCAGCTAAACAAAGAGGGTTGAATTGCATTCTTGTTAGGCACCCCAGGCTCCACATGTAGCAGGTATAATCACAGGTCATCTGGTTTAGTCTCAGTAGAAAAGCTTGAATGAGGGGGAGGAGTGGAACTAGGGTAATAGAGGTTCAGCCAAGAAAAAATAGTCAGGCAAGCGAAGCTGGAGCCCAGCGCATGGGAGGGGGCCAGCGGAAGGCAGTAAGCCAGGATCCCACAGAACTGAAGTTCGAGTTAGGCAGAGAGATGCTTTGCTCAGAAAGTCTTTGCCTGTAGTTTCCTTTTCTGCCTGCCCACCCCCTCCTTTCTTCCCCCTGCCCTTAGCATCATTCTTTTAAGAACACTCAGAGCAAGATAGGGGTGCATACATTTCAGCTAAGGGAAATGGTTATGAACAAAGGTAAGGATGGCAAAGGTGTGTTCCAGGGATAAAGAAGTGTTCCTGTCCTATGGAAGGAGGGAGGCAGGCACTGAAGGCACAATCCAGAGTAAACTGGCAAGCATCAGTATATTGGGTCAGGGGCACAGATACGTTGCTTTTTCTATTGCCTAAAATCCCATGGAGGAGGCAAATGTTATCTGAGAAAAACTGAGGAAGGAGCTGGTTAATTCTTGGTTTTTAGTTGTACTTAAGAAGGAAGGAAATAAATATTTATAAGTGCCTACTTTGTGCCAGGGCCGCTAGGTGACACAGTGGATAGAGTGCTGGACCTGGAGTCAGGAAGACCTGAGTTCAAATCTGGCTTCAGACACTAGCTGTGAAACCTTGGGCAAGTCACTTAACCCTGCTTGCTTCAGTTCCCTCATCTGTCAAATGAGCTAGAGAAAGAATTGGCAAACTGCTCCAGTATCTTTGCCACAAAAACCCCAAAAGGGGTCACAAAGAGCCAATCGTGACTAAAATGACCCATCGATAAGAACACTATGCCAGGCACTGTATAAGGTACTTCGCAAGTATCATCTCATTTTATCCTCACAACAATCCTAGGAGATAGGTGCTATTGTTATTCCCATTTTAGTGTTCAGGAAACTGAGGCATATGGGTATGGGTAGCTATGGCTACCCATTTAACCCAAAGGTTAAATAACTGGTCCAGGGTCATACACAGCTAGTAAGTGTTTGAGGTTAGATTTGAATTCAGATCTTCCCAACTCTAGTTCTGGCACTCTATCCATTGTACCACCTTGTTACCTCTGGGATCTAGTCAAAGGCATTCATTCTCCCATCACTCTGGGAGCACCTTGTAGGCAGGAAACATGACTTTTCCTATCAGATTGCTTGCTCAAGGGTGGGGACACTATCTTTTCTTTCCTTTGCGTATTATCTGACATATTGCCTAACTTTATATGCAAAGAATGCTCAGTGAAGAGAGCTGACAAACAAAAAAGAGTGAGTTAGGGGTTGGTACCATCTGTCATTTAATATTAATCAAAGCATCCCTTGGTACCAAAAAATACTTGGGTGAAACTGCTAGAATCCCTGTCACCATAGTCCATTCCTTTTAGATAGAATGGGGATGAGGAAGGAACCATATTTCAAAATCAATTCCCGTTTTCTCTGCCTAGCCCTATCGCCATCCCACTAAAAATCATTCTCAACTCAGGAATTTAAAAATGACGTGAGCAGTGAGTTCAATGGAAATTGGATAGCCAATTTAAAAAGTGGCCTATGTCCTTCTTTATCTCCTTCGAAGTATTTCTTTGGGATCCTATTTTGTGAATAATTCTGAGTTTGTTTATTGCATGAAACAGGGCAATGAAGTAGAAATATCTTTGAATAGAGGGAACTGTGAGCTCAGTAATCAAATCAGTGGTACCATGCTTGTGACCACTGTCCCTGGAAAGAGGCCAATTAGTTGAGTGCTCTTTGGATAAACTCGTCATCCTTGTAATTCCCCAGAAACTTCCTTCCCTGGACACTACTACTATGTATATTATTTCTCTTTATTAAGATATTATCTCCTTGGGAATAGGAGCTGTCTCACTTTTATGTTCATATCCCGTATGAGAAATTGGATTTGCTGAAAGAATGGCCATAGGGCATTCAAATTAGAATCCCTGGCAATGCATAAGATTAAAATAAAAACTTTGATAGTGATCTCTGATCTCTGGTGCCCTCTGGTTTGGGAGCTTTCTCACATATCCCCTCTTCTCTCTTTCTCAGATCACGATGAGTAGATAACAGTGCCCCAGCTGACCATGGCTCCCTGGAAGAGGAGTCGTCATGGCCTGGGCTTTCTCTGCTGCTTTGGGGGCAATGACATCCCTGAGATCAACCTCCGGGACAACCACCCGCTACAGTTCCTGGAGTTCTCTAGCCCCATCCCACCTGCGGAGGAGCTCAATGCCCGTTTTGCAGAGCTTGTGGTCAGTATCTTCTGAAGGTAGTGAAATGGGAGGGGTAGGACAGAGTTCCCAGAGCAGGCTTAGCACTAGACTATAAAGCAGGAATGTGTGGAAGAAAAGTGAAGAATGTGTGGGAAGGAGGGAGAAAGAGAGAAGAGCCAGGACAAGGACAGAGGGAAAATGTGTTGGATATGGATAGGGCTAAAGGACCTGGGTTTGAATCCCAGCTTTGCTACTTATTATCTGTGAGACCTTGGGCAAGTTACTTAATTTCTGTCTTTTTTTTTTTTTTGAGGGCAATTGGGGTTAAGTGACTTGCCCAAAGTCACACAGCTAGTAAGTGTGTCAAGTGGCTGAGGTTGGATTTGAACTCAGGTCCTCCTGACCCCAGGGCCAGTGCTCTATTCACTGCACCACCTAGCTGCCCCAAGTCACTTAATTTCTTTGGGCCTCAGTTCTCTCATCTATAAAATGGATTAAATTAGCTATAACCCCTAAGGTTCCTTCTAGCTTTAAATCTGTGAGCCTATAAGTAGAGAAAATCAGAGAGATCTATATTAGAGGGGATATACACTCCCCAAACCCACTTCTGGGTTGCTATAGGTCCCTTCAGCATTGCTAGAAGAGTGGAGTTAACAGTTTGGAGAAACTGAATGTTTCCCCTTGGGAATGAACCTTTTCACTGGGTACTGGCCCCTGCTTGGCCCTGGGCTGTATGGTGGCAGATGACCTAGACTTCTGGGAAATCATTCAGTTACTAAGCTTGAAAAGACTTCCTAATAATTGGACTCTTGTCTTTTATTCTCTTTGTATGGAATTTCCCTGGGACTCTCTACAGGGTTCTCTGGGTATGTTTATTGCTGGCAGACCCAAAGGGCTCTGAACTGGGAGAGGTTAGCTAGAGAAGACGAAGGGAATGTGCATTTCACAACTGGAAACCATGTTAAGAAGTCTAAGGATTTTTGAAAATCTAGTCAGCCGAGGTGAAGATCTTGTAGCCACACTTATTGATCAAAAAGCAAGAAACCTGGGTTCTATTACCAATTCCAGCCTGACTCACTGATCCTCTCAGTCACTACCTTATTCTGAGTACCATTTCCCTATCACATTATATTGGATACTGATAAGAAATTAGGGGCAGCTAGATAGTTCAGTGGATAGAATGCCAGGTCTGGAGTCAGGAGTCCAAAATGGGATCATGAAGAGTTGGACAAGACTGAATGACAACAAAAAAGAAATTTGTAGAAACAGGAAATACAGTTCTGTTCCTATGAAGAACAGCCTGTTAGGGAGAAAAGATCCCCATCCTTGTTTAGCAAACAAGGTCTTCCCACAGGAAGCCCCCAGTTTAATAAAGGAGACAGGAAAGAAACTCAGGAAATGGACACAGGGGCTGGCATAGAAATATCAATACAGATGAATGTGTTTATAATAAGATCCTGATAATCTGTTCTAGCAGAAGGGAATGTCAGATAGACAATTCAAAGTCTATTTGGCTTTGAAATATGCTTCTCTTTGAATATGGACGAGTTGGATGCAGGAATTTGTAACGTTTCAAACAAGAAATTAAGTTACTCCATAAAGGCTCAGAGAAGCAGGAAGGATTTCTTGCCTTTCCAACTCTACTGAATGGTGGGATGGCAAGCATTAGGGTAGCCTGGATGAAGCCCTCACTAAACTCTTGTTTTTCGGCTCATGCCTCTCCTGAGGTTAATCAATCAATAAACATTTATTAATCAATAAACATTTATTAAACACCGACTATTTACCAGGCACGGTACTAAGTGCTGGGGATACAAAAAGAAGCAAAAGATAGTTTCTGCCCCCAAGAAGCTTACAATCTAATGAGGAAGAGTGTGCAAACAAATATATACAAAGCAAGCCATATACGTGATAAATAAGAAAATAATTAACAGAGGGAAGGCATTGGAATTAAGAGGGGTTGGGAAAGACTTCTTATTGAACAATAGGATTTTAGTTGGGAAAGTAAATCAAATCTTTTGGTTTAAAATAGCCCTTTAATTCAAAAGACAATTTTTTACATTGGAAAAAATAATTCAGTTCCACCAAACAAGCATTTATTAGGCCAGACATGGTAGAGAATGCTTGTGGTTCTAGTTGCTGGGGATCCCAAGGCTGGTGGATTGCTTGAATTTGGGAATTCTTGGGGATAGTAGGGCAAAATCCAATCAGGTGTCCAACACCGATATGGTGAGTCCTGAGAGTGGAGGACTGCCGAGCTGACTGGGACTGAACAAGGTAAGGTGAATAGCCACAGGTCAGTAATTGAGTAGGCCTAACTGTGCTGATCAACAGTGAGACTGGGCCAGTGAGTAGTCTCAGTGCCTTCCTAATACCATCTTTCCTTTTTTCATTTGTACATGTAAAGTCCCACATCTTGAAAAGTCTCCTCCCACATCTCTTGCCTGTTGAAATTTTTCTCTTCCTTCATATCTCAGGTCAGGTGCTTAAACCTAGAAATGGTTCCTTCCACCTCAAATCAAAAAATGGTTTGACGTCCCCTCATACAACTGATTGTATTCTAACTTGGATTATAGTGGGTTGGTGGCATGGAAAGACTTGGTCTCAGTAAAACAAAACAACATTCATTAGATACATTAGGCCTTCTCTGGCCCAAGCACTGGGCTAGGTGCTAGTTAAAAAACAAAAACGGTCCCTGTACTCAGTGTACTGATTCAAACAAAGAACTTCATACAGTGTTTTCTTAAAAAGCCTTAATGAATCAGTGGTCAATAAGTAATTAGAAGATTAGCTGTGTGACTTTGGGCAAGTCATTTCACCCAGTTTGTCTCAGTTCCACATCTGTAAAGTGATCTGGGGAAGGAAATGGCAAAGCACTCTAGTATCTTTGCCAAGAAAACTGCAAAATGGGGTCATGGAGAGTCAGAGAAAACAGAACAACAGCAATAAAATGTGAAAGCAAAGAGTTAAGCTAAAAAGGCTGAAAAAGACAAAAGGGCTGCCCTCAAGGAAATGACCATTTATTAGGGGTTAGGATAGAGTGCCAAAATAACTATAACCCAAGTCAGAATGATAGGATAGGATAGGATAGGATATATGATATATGATATAATGTGATATGATATGATATAATATGATACAGTATGATAATTATATTTTGATTTGATTTGAGGAGGAAGGAATCATTTTTAGGTAGAGGGAAGGCTGAAGAAAGAGAACAAAGTTCAACAGGCAAGAGATGTGGGAGGAAGCCCTTTGAGGCATGAGAGATTGTATATACCACTGAAAAGGGGCAGGATGATATTGGAAAAAGTTTGACTAGAGAACAAGCGTGCTTGAAGGGGAATACTTTGAAAAAAGGCCAATAGTGTAAGTTAGAGCCAATTTGCATGCATCTTTGAATGTTGGACTAAGAAGTTTGAATTTTATTCCACAGACACATGTATGTATGTATGTATGTATATTTGTGGGGTCATAGCTGCATTTTAAAGTTACTTTGATGCCTCTGTGATGGTTGAAAAGACCTGTAAGGTGGTCATTCAGGTTTCCAAATCAAAGGTAATAAAGAGCTTGCATTAGAATGGCATTAGGATGCTAAATGGATGGAGAAATTCAAGAGATCCTCTGGAGGGAGAATCAGTTGAACTTGACAACTGATAGGATGTGGGAAGTGAGAGGAAACAGGAGAGAAAAAAGAACTCTGAAGTCTGGAGTTGGCATGACTGGGATGATGGCAGTGCCATTAATGGGAATAGGAGGGAAGAGTAACAGGCTTGAGGAAAAGTTGATGAGCTAGGGACCTGTTGAGTGTCAGGCGTCATTGGGCATCTAGGTGAGATGTATCAGCATTTAGGCAGTTAGTGCTGTTTGATGATGTTCAGGGAAAAGAAAGAAGCTGAAGACAAAAGTTTGGGAGTCATCTAGACAGAGGTGACAATTAAAGTCTTATGAGCAGATAAGACTGCTAAGGAAAGGGGCAGTGGAATGCCAGTGACAGAGCTGTGAGGGATGTCCACAGCTGTGGGCAGGAGAAACCAGTGCAGAGTGAGGAGTAGTTAGAGAAACAGGAAAACTAAAACAGGGATATGGTCTTGGAACTAAAGAAAAAAGAAAGTATCCAGAAAAAGGTGGGATTAGTTAACAGTTAAGAGTATTGAATGCTACAGAAAGGTCAAGGACGACGGAGTCTCAGAAGAGGCCACTGGATTTGACAGTTAGGATCTCATTGGTGATTCTGGAGTAAATAATTTTGGCAGAGTGGTGAGGATGGAAGCCAGACTGCAGGGAGTTAGAGAATGAATGGGTTGTAAGGAAATAGAGCTTGGCAGGAGCAACAAAGGATTTTTAAGGAAGAAGATAATGGGAAAGAACATTTTTATAAGCAAGTTAAGTTAACAAGCACTTATTAAGGGTCTTCTATGTCCCAGGCACTGTGCTAAACAATGAGGTTACAAAGAAAGGCAAAAACAGTCCCTGTCCTCATGATCTCACAGTAAAAAGGGGAAGGAAATATGTAAACAACCCTATAAAAACAAGATATGTGCAGGGCAAATTGGTCTCAGAGGGAAGGCACTAAAGGGGGATTTGAGAAAGGCTTCTTATAGAAGGTGGGATTTTAGCTGAAACTTGAGGGAAGCCAGGAGGTAGAAATAAGGAAGGAGAGCATCTCAGACATGGAGGTCAGTCAGTGGAAATGCATGGAGTCAAGAGATGAAGTGTTTTTTGTTTTGTTCAAGGAACAGCAAGGAGGACAGCACCGCTGAATCACAGAATACTTAGAGGGGAGTAAAGTGTAAGAAGCCTAGAAAGGAAGGAAGCTAGGTAGTGCAGTGGATAGAACACTAACCCTAGAGTCAGGAGAACCTGAGTTCAAATGCTACCTCAGATATTTATTAGCATGTGTGACCCTGGGCAAGTCACTTAGCCCCAATGGTGTCCAAAAAAAGAAAAAAAAGACTGGAAAAGTCAGGTTATTGCTTTAAAAACCAAACAGAATTCTTGAATTTTATCTTATAGGCAATATAAGCAACAACTGGAGTTTATTGTATAAGGGAATATGGTTAGACATGTGCTTTAGAAAGATTTATTTTTTAGCTAAGAGGAGGATGGATAGGCATGGGAAGAAACTTGAGGAAGGGAGACCAACCAGCAGGCTGTTGCAATAGTCCAGACATAAGTTGAGAGCCTGTACAAGGAAACTGGTAGTGTCAGAAGAGAGAAGGGGGTCTATAAGGGGTGTTACAAAAGTAGAATCTTCCAGGGAAGGTAACCAGTTAAAGCAGTAATGAAAATGAGAGAGGAGAGAAACAATTGGTGATGAACAGGGTCAAGGTACCAGAAGAGCCATTTCTTCCTCCGAGCCTGAAAGTGAGGAAAGGACGGGAGAAGAGAGAGCAGCCACGAAGAGCCTCCTATGTAATGGCTTTGGGCTTTTCAGTAAAGGATGGTCAGGTCAGGTCACATGCTGAAAGCTGGGGTTGGGGCCTTCAGTTAAAACCATGAAACTGACTGGAATGTTAAGTTTCATATGGAAGTGCTACCACTTTGGTGTAGGCCCTCATCACCTCACTCCTGGACTACTGGTCTCCTGCCTCATGTCCCTCCCCACTCCAGTCCATCCCCCACTCAGCTAACAACAAACAAACACAACCTTTGTAGCTTCCTAAAGTTCCAGTCTCACTATGTCTCTGCTATATTCAATAAATTCCTGGAGCTCCCTATCAATGCCAGGACCAAATATAAAATCTCATTTGGCATTCAATGCTCTTTATAACCTGGCCCCTTCCTACCTTTCCAGGCTTCTTATACCTTACTCTGTGTACACAGTGATCCAGTGCCAATGTGCCCCTTGATGTTCCTAGCAAAAGATGCCCCTTCTTCTGGCTCTGCATCTTCACCAATTGTCTGAGCCAGGAATGCTTTCCCACCTCATCTCTATCTCCAGGCTTTCTTGGATTCCTTCCAAGTCCCAGCTAAAGTTCTGCCTTCTACAAGAACCCTTTCCTGATCTCCCTTAATGCTGGCATCTGCCTTCTGTTGATTATCTACAGCTTATCCAACGTAGAGTTTGTTTGTATGTAGATGTTCACACGCAATCTATCTATTAAACTGTGAGCTCCTTGAGAGTGAGGATTGTCCTTTGCCTTTCTTTGTATCCTGAGCATTCAGCATGGTGCATGGAACATGTTGTTACTGAGGTGTGTCAGCTGTGTTTGACTCTTTGTGACCCCCAGCTGGGGTTTTCTGGGCAAAGATACTGGACTGATTTGCCATTTTCTTCTCCAGCTCATTTTACAGATGAGGAAACTGAAGCAAACAGAGTCAAATGACATGTCCAGGGTCAAACAGCTAGCTAGATTGAACTTATGTCTTCCAGCCTCCAGGCCCTGCATTCTATTCACTGTGCCACCTAACTGCTATCATGGCACATAGTAGATGCTTAATAAATATTTACTGATTGATTGATTGATTGAAGTGCCATAGGGATTTAGATTATGAGAGTGCTTGAAGCCTCTTCTGGTTAATTGGTGGATTTTGGAGGAAGAAGTAGGGGAAGAAAAGACATTCCTTTAGTGGAATGTTTTCCATGTTCTAAAACTATAAAGGGGCAAAGTGCCAGGGGAAGCCTCTGCCTCTTCTTCCTCCCTGGTCAGTATAGAGAGCAGGGGTTTTTTATGCCAACTCTCCAAAGGGGATGTCATATAGGTGCTCCATATATCCCCCTGACTATTTTTGTTTTTTCTTGTGCTTTAGAGAAATACTGATGTAGACTTAGCCCAGAGTCTTGGAATGTTCCAAAAAGACATATAGACACAGATGGTAAAAAAAAAAGAAACATAAATCAGGACATGAATAAATACAGGTCAGAGAGAGGGCATTTTAGGAGTGGAGTGGGAGGGAAGCATGAGGGTTGTTTATATGATAGTGGAAACATTGGAGAAAGAAGTACGAGAAGTCCTTGTTTGGAGTAGGTATCATAAGGGCAAATGTCAGCAGGAGGAAAAAATATCGAACTAAAACTCAGAAGATGATGAATCTAACCTTTTGTCATTTGTTGTTGTATATGTCATAGACTACGGATGTGATCTTGGAAGACCTTCAGGGGTGGAGAACCTGCAGCCTCATTGATTCAGTCAAAGGGCCACATTTGAAGACCTAGAGGGCCACATGTGGCCTTGAGGCTGCAGGTTTCTCACTGGCCTCTAGTTCCTTCTCTGCAGAATGGCATGATTGGGTTAGATTAGGGCTTCTTAACTTTTTGGAGGGTCCTGGGCCTCTTTGGCGTTCCAGTAAAGCCTATGGACTCCTCAGAATATTGTTCAAATGCATAAAACACATAATTTCAAAGGAAACTATTTATGTTGAAATTCAATTACCAAAATATTTTGGAAAACAAGTTCACAGATCATAAATTTAAAAACCCTTTGGTAATCTTTATGATCTCTTTTACCTCTAAAGCTCCGTAATTAATCCTATAAGGCTTCATGGAGGAGCTGAAATTTCAGAACTTGTTTGATGGGTAGACAGCTTGGTGAGCTAGACTGGAGAAGACCTTTTTTGGGGGAAAACTGTAGTGAAAATTGATAGGCAAGTGTAAAGCAGTTGGATGAAGATGTGACCAAGATGAACAGAGAAAATAAGCTGTTTCATGATGAGATATAGGGAATCATTGCATTTATGATGAGATAGAATGAATCATCTCAGGGGCAACTAGGTGGCACAGTGAGTAAGAGTGCTGGCTCCGGAGTCAGGAGGACCTGGGATCGGTTCTAGCCTCAGAAAATGAGCACCCACACATAAATAATGGCTGGCCATGTAACCTTGAGCAAGTTACTTAACCCCAGTTGCTTTTAAAAAAAAAAAAAGAATCATTTCAGATGTTACTTAAGGCACTGTAGTGTGATTCTGAAGCTCAAAGCCTAGGGGAAGGCTTTCAGGCCTGATTTTTTAAGTCACAAGGGTCATTCTAAAACCCTATCCCATCAGGGCAGTGGGAAATCAGGACCTGAGGTGATGGGTAGGGGCCAGATTGATTTAGGATTTGGGGGATAGTGACCATTTGGAACTATATAGACACAACATTAACCCTTAAGTTTGATAAGTAAAAGAACTAGTGTTGATAAGTGGTGAAGTGTGAAGAAAAGTTTCAGTCCTTAATTAGAAAAAGGTAATCACAGGGATCACTCTTAAGAAATGGAATGCAGGGGGCAGCTAGGTGCACAGTGAATAAAGTACCGGCCCTGGAGTCAGGAGGACCTGAGTTCAAATATGGCCTCAGACAATACAAAAACTAGCTGTTGACCTTGGGCAAGTCACTTAACCCCAACTGCCCTATCTTCCCCCCTCCAAAAAATGGAATGCCTACAATAGCCATGATTGTTTTCTTCTGCTTTTGAGTGCATGTCTTCTGATAACATCCTTTGTTATCTGCTAACAACTTTTCAATAGTTCCCCACTACACAGTGGCAGCTAGATGGTACATTGTATAGAGTGCTGGTCCTGGAGTCAGGAGGACCTGAGTTCAGATATGACCTCAGACACTAGCTGTGTGACCCTGGGCAAGTCACTTAATACTGATTACCTCAAAAAAAATAGTTCCCCATTACCTACTGGATATATTTAGATATTATAGTCATAATATCTAAGAGGAAATAAAATGACCTTTTAAAAATTATATTTTTTTTACCAATTTTCATTCCTTTAATAAATTAATGTAAATTATTCCTTCCCTCCCACCCTCATCCTACCATTTAACAGCATCTACTTCTGGCTTCAAACTATCTTTCCAGCCTTGTTTCATGCTATCCTCCTTCATGTGCTCTACATTCCAGCTAAACTGACCTACTCATCATTTCCTATCGTCCTGTCCTCTCTATGACTTTGTTCAGCCCGTCCTCAGTCCCTGTCCTCAGGGAGCTTACTGTCTACTAAGTGGTACCTGACTTGGACCTTGAAAGAAGAGATTTCAACAGGTAGAGATGGTGAGGGATCTCAGGGATGGAGGCTAATAGTGTGAAGGATGGAGGGGATAATTTGGAGGCAGGAAGATCAGCTAGAAGATGTTTATAATAGTCTAGACAGAGATGATGAGGACCTGAAATAGAGTAGAAAGAATTAAGATTCGGTTGTTAAGAGTAAGCAAGAAAAAGCACTTAATTGTTCCTAGATAAATATATATTCTTTAAATCTTACTCTGATTGCTTAGGAATGTTTTAGCAGGTATACTGATCAGCAGATTTTATGTTTTGTTTTGATAGTTTTGTTTTAAACAGATAAAACATAGTCTTAGGCATGCAATGTTAACTGTGATTCAATCAACTATACCTTAGGGGAAGCCAGGCTTTGTTTGGTCTGTGATTCTCTGGTTTAGACACCACTGTACTTTCTCATGATAAAAACTAGTAATCACACACTTGGAGATGGAATTAAATGAGCTGGAAGGGTCCTCCGAAGTCCATTTTGTGTGCAGCCAATTTGCAGAGGAAGAAACTGAGACCAAAAGAAGTTCAGTTGCTTGCCCAAAGGTCACCCAGCTAAGCAAGTGGTAGAGATAGCAAAGTGAATGGCCCACCTCAACTTGTACCTTAGCTTTTCCATGAGTTAATATCATTCAGAAGGATTATTCTGTTATATAGTTGAAAGGAAGGAATGCACATCCTCTGATGATGCAGATTGGGTCAAGGGGAAATATTTAAGGGTGGGGAGACAGATATAAATACAGATATGCACATATGTACACACTGTGTGTATGTGTGTCCATAAAATGAGTCTGAGAAATGGGTGTCATAACCTCCTGTGGCGCTGAATTTCGCAATAGATTACTATATCTCTGACCACATTTTTTGTTGTTTTTTTTTCTTCGTCTTCCCTACAGGATGAGTTGGATCTCACGGACAAAAATAGAGAGGCCATGTTTGCACTGCCACTGGAGAAGAAATGGCAGATCTACTGCAGCAAGAAGAAGGTATTGTCTCTTCCTGCTGTCCCCCCTTTATTTCTAGTCTTTGTGGTATCATCAATCAAGATAGACTTTCTTGTGCAAGGAAAGTCATCCATGCCATCTAGGTCCATAAGGACAGGAAACACATCTACTGATATCATAGACTGTGGGTGGAGAGGCAGTAGATAGAATGCTGGGATTCGAGTCAGGAAGACTCACCTTTCGGAGTTCAAATCTGGCCTCAGACACTTAATAGGTGTGTGACCATGGCCGAGTCACTTAACCTTGTTTGCCTCAGTTCTTCATTTGTTAAATGAACTGGAAGAGAAAATGGAAAACCATTCTAGTTTCTTTGCCTAGAAAATCACAAATGGGGTCATGAAGAATTGGACATGGCTGAAATGACTGAACAACAACTGTAGATGGGGGTGTATGGGATCAGGTTGGCAGGGCATGGGGAAGGAGATTCTGAAGCATCTTTGTTTCAATCAATGAAACAATCTACCAACAATAACCATTTATCCTTCCTCACAAGGAGCTTACATTCTAAAGGGACAGACAAGTACATATGAATGAATGAAACTTTATTAAGTTCTTACTATGCGCAGAGCCCTGCACTGATCTCTGGAAATCCAAAAATAAAATTAAGATAGTTCTTGTTCTCAAGAAGCTTACATTCTAATTAGAGAGAGAGACGGGGAGACAGAGAGACAGACAGAGACAGAGAGAGAGAGATGATGAATAGATAGATGACTAGATAGATGACTAGATAGATAGATAGATATAGATAAATAGATAGAGATAGCCATAGACAGAGTGAATATAAAGATAATAAATACAAATAAATTAGGAGACAATAAATACAAATAAATTACCCAGCATATATGTGGGGTGTGGGAAACAATAAAGGTTTTATATGGAGGGTGGTACCTAAGCAATATAATGTCTCACATTTCTATAGTGTTGATGTTATTGGGGGAAAGGGAAGGACTCTAGGAGGTGGAGAGGAGTAGGGAGTATGTTCCAGGCATGAGGGATGGCCAATGCAAACATACAGAAACAGGAGATGGTATTCCTTGTGTGAAGAGTAGAGAGACCAGTGTGGCTGGGTCATAGAGTAAAATTCAATGACTCTGGCAAGTTAGGTTGGGGTCAGGTTGTACATACAGGACTTTAAAAGCTAAACACCAGAGTTTCTATCTGATCCTATAGGCTACCATCAGTGAAGGGAATGCCATGATCAAATCTATAAGAAAAATTACTATGGTTTCTCTCTGTTAGAGGGACTGGAGTGAGGAAAGACTTGAGGCAGGAAGGCCAATTAGGAGGTTATTTCTAAAATATCAGAGATCAGATTAAGGTGATAGGTATTTGAGCATAGAGATGGAGTGTAGGAGCAGCTAGGTGGTGCAGTGAATAGAGCACTGGCACTGGAGTCAGGAGGACCAGAGTTCAAATATAATCTCAGACACTTGACACTTACTAGCTGTGTGATCCTGGGCAAGTCACTTAATCCTGATTGCCTTATCCCCCAAAAATGAAAATGAAAAAAAGAAAATGAGATGGAATAGAAATAGCAAAAACTGGCAGTTGATTGGATATTTGTGGTGAGGCAAAATGAGCTGAGGATAACGCTAAATGTCCTGCTCTTAAAACTATTGAGCTTTGCCATATATTGTCAGAAGAACAAATACCAGTTCATCCTTGCTTTCGTGGAGGGACATGTGGATGGCTTGCATACATTTTACATAGACTCTTACCTCCTTTTCGTAGGAAGGTACCACTGCTTCCAAATGAGTCAGCAGTGAGCTCAGTCTAGACTTCATTTGTTTTCATTTCTTATTAACTTTCATTGCCATTGCCTCTTTTTCCTCTCTATGTTTCTTTCTTATGTATCTCTTGGTCTCTCAGTCTTCTTCCCCTCTCCTTCCATCTTTTTTCTGTCTGGGTCTCTTTTGCAGATTATCTCTCTTTGTGCCCTCTCTATTTGCATTGCTTATCTAGCTCTGAGGAGAGCACTTTGTAAATTGTAAAGTACCAGATGATTGAGCCATTATTGTTGTCATTTTGCTGTGGCTATGTCTTTTTATCCGTCTTTGTCTCTTATCATTGTTTGGCTTCCTCTCTTTCTCCAGACCCAACCAGCAGTCATAAGTGCACTGATGCCAACTTGAAGGGAAGTCTTTAAGTAGAATGCCCTACATATCTGTTCCTGGCCTTGACTTGTTCAACTTTTTAAATCAGTGAATTGAAGATCCATAGACAGAAAAAAATATAAAGGGTTAAGTGACTTGTCCAGAATCACACAGCTAGTACAGTGAGACATAAATTGCATGCTCCTTGGATTAGCTGAAAAAAAAACTAAGAGGTACAGGCGCCATATTGGATGGTAGTCAAGGACCAAGGATTGAATCTTATAACCTTATAAGATAAGATTTAATAGAAATAAATCTAATATAGAGAAATGTAAGGGAATAAATATTAACCTTCATATTTCACAAGTCAACTGAACAAACACAAATTAGGGGAGTCATGGCTAGATAAAAATACCTGTGCAAAAGACCTATGGGTTTTAATGAACTATGAGGTCAACATGAGTCAGTATAAAACAACATTACCAAGAAGAAAACCTAATTTAATCTTAAGCTGAATTAATAGAGACATAGTGCTCAGAATGATGGAAGTGTGCCTTTACCAGAGCATATCTATAGCTTTTGTTTTGTTTAATTATAGGTGCCACATTTTAAGAAACATGTACATATATAAATACATACATAATGAACTTGATATATGTATATAATAGTTATGTAATTAAGTAAAAGATATTTAGAGAGGGAAGGCACCAGGGGATTCTGTGAGGTAGAGATAAGGAGGCAGGGGTGGGGGACCAGTGCAATCAGGCAAAGATGACAGAGTGATGTGTATGAGTTCTGGAGAGATAGCCAGTTTGGCTGTACCCAAAGCATAGGAAGGAGATGAATGTATAATGAAGCTGGTAAAGTAGGTTGGGGCCAGGTCTTGAAAGGCTTTAAAAAATAAATGGGGGGGGGGGGGCGGCTAGGTGGCGCAGTGAGTAGAGCGCCGGCCCTGGAGTCAGAAGGACCTGAGTTCAGATCCGGCCTCAGACACTTAACCACACAAACAAAAAAACCTAGACCTTGGGCAAGTTACTTAACCCCTATTGCCCTCCAAAAAGCAAACAACAACAACAACAACAAATAGGGGAGCCTATATTTCATTATAGAAAAACCAGTGAAAGTTGTAGAGGGAGAGAGACAGAGACAAAGAGAGATTTTTAGGCTTGATATACAGAAAAACTTGTTAACAGAGCTGTCCCAAAGTAGATATTTTGGTTTGAGAGGTAGCAAGTCACTTAAGCCTATCTGCCTCAGTTTCCTCATCTGCAAAATGAGCTGGAGGTGGAAATGGCAAACCACTTCAGTGTCTTTGCACTGGAGGAGTGTCTCTCCTTCAGTGCCTAGTACAGTACTTTGCACATAATAACTTTATTTTAAATTTTACTTTGCATACAATAAATAAAATTTGCTTTATTTAAATTTTTAAAAATTTTAATAAATCTTTATTCCACTGTATTCTTTTCCCAAACCATGAATCACCAAGACAAGTCCCTAACTTTCCACAAAGTTACACCAAATCTTTACTTATTTCAGGAACAGGAGGACCCCAACAAGTTGGCGACCAGCTGGCCAGATTATTACATTGACCGCATCAACTCCATGGCTGCTGTAAGTAATCTCTTCTCCTTACTTTTGAGGAAGTCTTAAAGATTTTCTGAAGAGATACCTACCTGGGCTCCAGAACTGATGGCACCAATCCCTTCCTCCAGTCTAAATTGAATGAATGTCTTCCCTTGTCTACCCCAAATCCTTCAACATGTTTTATAATGCTTACCTGCTTCAGATACAATATCTCACATTTCTATAGTGTTGATATGTTATATATTTATACTTTGTAGTGTTTATGAACTACTTTTACATATAACAATTGATATGTTATATATTTATACTTTGTAGTGTTTATGAACTACTTTTACATATAACAATTATTCATTCATAAGTGCTTCATGTATGCTAGGCACTGTGCTAAGCTTTAGGAGATACAGAGAAAGGCAAAAGTAATCTTTGCCTTCAAGGAGCATACATTCTAATGGGGGAGACAACATGTAAATACAAGATAGATACAGATGGAAGGTGATCTGAATGAGAAAGCATCATCTGTAAGATATCTTGGATAGAGAGAGCTAAGGGAGAGGGGTTGATAATAATACTAATACTAATAATAAAATTTAGCATTCATATTTAAGGCTCACAATACACTTTTCCTGTGGTAGCTCCTTTTATCCTCTCACAGCCCTATGAGGTAGGTACTATTACCCCTATTCTACAGATGAGGAAGGCTTAGAGATCAAATGACTTGTCCAGGGCTACACAACTAGTAAGTGTCTTCTGAAGCAAGGATTCCAACTTAGATTTTCCTGACTCCACGTCCAACACTCTATGTCCTCCACCTTGGTGCCCAGGGCCAAGGCAGGTAGATAAGAGTAACCCTTCTCTGCTCTCCCACAAGTGCACGCATCCTCTTCCTTCTCCCTCCTTTCCCCCACAGATGCAGACTCTGTATGCCTTTGATGAAGAGGAAACAGAGATGAGGAACAAAGTTGTTGAAGACCTGAAGACAGCCCTTCGCACTCAACCCATGAGGTAACCAAGTCCTCTCCCCTGATCTGGATTCTCCTGGATCCAATTCACCTCCCACACCTTCCCTTCAAGTTGGGTGACTTCCCAGCATTGCAGTATCTTCTCCATCCTTCCTCCCTCCTCACTCCAGTCCACTCCAGTCCAGTTCCACTCTTCTCCCTCTACCTCACTTCATACCACTCCAACACATTCTATTTCAGTTTACAGTTCTTTGGGTTTCTTGAGGAGCTGGGAGGCAGCCAAGGCTTAGGGCTCAGGGCTTAAGGGGTTGAAGAGGAGAGAAGCCTTAGAGGGAAAATTACAGTAAACCACAAATACATGAAGGGCCATCTTGGGAGAAGGGCAGAGTGGCTATTTCGGTTCCTTTGATGCATAGGACAATAGAGAGAAGGGAGCCAGGTTAAAGATGGAAAGTTCTTTCTGAAACAGGGCTGTCCCTACCAAGGGATGAGGCAGATTTCAGAGGCTCTCTCTAGAATTTTATAGACAGACATCTTGCCCACAACCAACCAACCAACCAGCCATTAAGCATTTATTAAGTTCCAGGCACTGTGCTAAGTTCTGAGGATACAAAGGAGGTAAAAAACAGCCGCTGTCCTCATGGGACTCATATTATAATGGAGGAGGCAACATGAAACTAAATAAATACAAGCTCTATACAAAGTGTAGATATAAAGCAGTCTAGGAGGTGGAGGAATTCGAAGCTGGGAGTGGGGTGGTGGATAGGAAAGGCCTGCTGCAGAGGAAGAATTTTGAGCTGAGTCCAGAAAGAAGCCTAGGAAACTAAGAGGCTGAGGAACATTCTAGACATGGAGGACAGACAGCTAATGCAAAGGCTTAGAGACAAGAGATGCAGTGTTTTGTATGGGGAATTACAAAGAGGCTGGTGTGAGGTAGAGTTCTTCATGAGTTAAGAGGAAATAAATAGACAACCCGTTGAATGAGGGCCAGCCTAAAGATTTTGTGATGCATGGCTGAGAGGTGTTCCTTTTTCTTTCCAGTAGGAAAGGGGGCCAACAAGCTGGACCTGGGCAGGAAGTAGTAGGGGTTATTATATCTGCCCCATGTGTGGTTTCCTCTATTGAGGTCTTTGATTCCCACTGCCTTTCCTGTCTTCATCTGCTTGAATTTCTAAGATACATCTGTTCATATAGCTGAGGTGGTATGGTCAGCAAGCAATAGGAGGAGAGACAGAAAAGAAAGTGAGGGAGTGAGAAGTGAGGGGTTTAATGAGTGGTTTTAATGAGACGCTGATTTCTCCTTCCCTCTGAGCCTATCATGGGCAGAGGGTAAGAAGGGACCAAAATAATCATTTCTCTCTTCCAACCAAAAGCACAGAAACACACAGATAAAGGTAAATATGCATTCAGAAGTTTATTAAGGTCAGCCCTGCTTGGAGAGAGCCATCGTTGTTATTTTTTTGGAGGGGGGAAGGCAAGGCAGTTGGGATTTAGTGACTTGACCAAGGTCACACAGCTAGTTAAGTGTCAAGTGTTTGAAGCTGGATTTGAACTCAGTTCCTCCAAACTTCAGGACTGGTACTCTTTTCACTATGCCACCTAGCTGCCCCAAGCCATCTAATTTT
This sequence comes from Gymnobelideus leadbeateri, assembly GCA_011680675.1. Classification (NCBI taxonomy): domain Eukaryota; kingdom Metazoa; phylum Chordata; class Mammalia; order Diprotodontia; family Petauridae; genus Gymnobelideus; species Gymnobelideus leadbeateri. The sequence goes on along the minus strand of WOXC01008646.1, from coordinate 1,017,576 downwards.
TTTTAAAGATTTCTTGAAGAGATGCTTAAGCCCCCATGAAGCTCTCTCCACTATCATGTACCATATCACTCTGATAAAGTTCTTCCAATTTTCTTGTCTAACCTCATTGCCCTTCTCTAATAGGATCTTCTTTTTCTGTCCTTGAGAGAGACAGAGGAAAGTTGAGGCTTAGAATAGGTAGCATTTAGTAAAGCATTTAGTAAAGTAAAACCATTTAATAAAGCATTTAGTAAAAAAAAAAAAAACCCTCAATAAAACCTACTATCCTTACCAACATGTGATCAGTTAATCCACAAGCATTTCTCAAATGCCTACTTTGTGCCATCCGAGGGACTGTGGTAGGTGCTAAGAATTAAAAAAAAAAGATCAGCCCTTTCCCTCAAGGAGCTTACATTCTATAAGGGGATATAACATCTACTCAGAGTTGGCTATTGTCCTTTTGTAGCAGCAAGCACCCCAACATCCCCAGGGTGGATGCCACCACAGGTTCTTAGATCTGCTTTTCAAAAGGAAAGCAACTCAAAATGGGTTAACAAGCTTACTTTAATCAAACAAACATATTTACCTAGCTCAGGGGGAAAAGGTCAGCACCCCAAACTTCAGAGCATACAGACAGATCAAGCAGACAGGCTTCCAAACTGTCCAGCTATTATATCAATACCAAATCACAGTTACCAGAGAGGGAAGCATCAACATCTGGGTTTTCAAAGCCGGGGGGCTCTCAACGGCTGCCCAGAGTCTCATCTGGTCAAATCACATAACACTTCTCAAAGTGAGCCCCAGAGCAAAGCCTCACATCAGCCTTCTCCTGGGTCAGAGAATGTAACCACCCTCTTGACCCACTGCCCAATCACACAGCATCAAGGTGTGGTCATTCCTAAAAACCAAGCCTCCTACCACAGGCTCCATGTGACCACATTCAGTCTATTGGGGGCAGAGTATATTTTCAAATTAAAGAAGGTTCTCAGAGTCACTTAAGCCAATCAAAGGGCCTAGGGGCAGGGAAGATCTTCAAATCTGCATTTCCATTACACCTTCCTTCTCTCAAAGGACCAGTATGACACCATTATATTGGGGTCAAGGTACAGAGTGTCTGACTGTAGCTGATCAGACCAACACACTCTCAGGAGGCTCCACCACAGGTCAGGCACAAATAGTCCATATGAATATGCAAAGTAAATATAAGGTAATTTTGGTGGGGGAGGATCCCTAGCCATTGGAGGGATTCTTGTACAGTCTTAAGTAAGAGGAGGCATTTGGGCTAAACCTTGAGTGACACTGTGTCCTTTTATTGATTGCATGATAGAAAGGAGAGTAGTAATTAGGATTACTAAATGCTACCTGCTTCCCATTCTCAACCATTTCTATAAAGGACAGAAGGAGAAGCTATTATTGGAGGCAGAAAGAGAGGGTAGACAAGGAAACTAGAAGGACTTCATCAGAGTGGTGGTGGTAGTGGAGTTAATGCCATGGTAGCCCAAGCATCCCCAAAAAGATCTTTAAAAAATTAGACAACTTTCCAAATCTTGAAGGAACCTGGGTATTCTAAGAAGCAGAGGTGAGGAAGCATTCCAAGTATGGGGAGCAGCCTGTACAAAGGGTAAAAAGACTGAAGATAGAAAGGCACATGTGAAGATCATCAGGAAATCGATTTAGTGGGATTATAACGTGTGTGAAGGGCAGTAATAGACCTAAAAAGTAGATTGAAACCAATTAATCAATATTTATTGAGGACCTACTATGTGTCAGACACTGTGACAAGTTCTGGGGCTACAAAAAGAAGCAAAGGACAGTCCCTGCTCTCAAGGAGCTCCTAAAAGGCAGGTTATGAAACAGAGGGTTGCTATACAGATGATAGGATGACAGGCAACTAATGTGTTCATGTGATGTACTTGGAATACAAATTATGATATGAATATTATATAGTAAATCAATAGATATTTATTTATTGAAAGGCTTCTATGCATAATTGGTACACAGTGGTAGGTGAGTATTAGGCAATAGACATATGAAAGGATGGACAGCTAGATGGTCCAGTGGATAGAATGCCCAGCCTAGAATCAGGAAAACTTATTTTCCTGAGTTCAGATTTGTCCTCAGACATAAACTATCTGTGTGACCCTAGGCAAGTCACTTAACCTTTTTTGGCTCAGTTTCCTTATCTGCAAAATGAGTTGGAGAAGGAAATAGCAAACTATCTCTGCCAAGAAAACCCTAGATGGGGTGGCTAGGTGGCGCAGTGAATGCCTGGGTTCAAATACGACCTCAGACACAACACAAAAACTAGCCATGTGACCTCAGGCAAGTCACTTAACTCCAATTGCCCTCCAAAAAGCAAAAAAAAAAAAAAAAGAAAACCCAGATGGGGTCATAAAGAATCAGACAAGACTGAAATGACTAAACAATAACGGCAACAAAATGTGAAATGATATGTCAGTGTTCCTTGCCTGCTCTCATATTCTTTTCTTCCATTCCACACTGCTCCCCTTATTCTCCCCCCGCCAGATTTGTGACTCGATTCATTGAGTTGGATGGGTTGACCTGTCTTTTGAATTTCCTTCGGAGTATGGATCATGCCACCTGTGAGAGTCGAATTCATACATCCCTCATTGGCTGTATCAAGGCCTTGATGAACAACTCCCAGGGCCGTGCCCATGTGTTGGCACAACCTGAGGGCATTAGCACCATTGCCCAAAGCCTTCGCACTGAGAACAGCAAAACCAAGGTGGCTGTGCTTGAGATCCTTGGTGCTGTCTGCCTGGTGCCTGGGGGTCATAAGAAGGTGCTGCAAGCCATGTTGCACTACCAGGTGTATGCAGCTGAGAGGACCCGCTTCCAGGTGAGAGATAGGACAGCAATATGAAAGTCGTGTGCAGAGCTACACAAGAATGATACCCAGGTGGGGCATGAGGAGTGTGTATCATAAACAGAGGGATGGGGGCAGTGAGGAACCTTATATGGAAGGAATTGGGGCATGCATGGAGATAGCATATGGACAGATGGGATGAGGGACAAATGGAAGGCATTATATAAAGAATGCAGGAGGGGGTGGCTAGGTGGCTCAATGAATAGAGCACTGGCCTTGGAGTCAGGAGGACCTGAGTTCAAACCCAGCCTCAGACACTTAACACAAAGCTAACCATGTGACCTTGGGCAAGTCACTTAACCGCAATTGTCCTCAAAAGAAAAAAAGACACAGGTGGGATTTGAACCCTAATCTTTTTGATGCTAAGGGCCAATACTTTCCCCCATTCTGGTGCTGACTTTTCATTGAAATTAGATATTTCAAAGAATGCTATGAAACATGTCAGCCCCGAGTCCAGTGACCTTATAGAAGAACAGGTATCACCTAGAATTCTGAGCCACAGGAAGTTGTCCAGGGTCTCAAGCAACTGATATTTGTTTGTCTTCTTCTTCATACCCAAGGCCTGCTTAATACCCTCCCAACCTCCCCCCAAACCCAGCACAGGCCTCTTTTTGGTTTTTGTTTATTTCTGGAGCAAGTTCAAGTGCCTGCTATGAATAGAACCCTATATTAGGAATTTCAGGAAAGATACAAAAGAAATGGTTCCTTTGTTCAAGGAATTTACACTCAGTTGGAAAAACAGAACGCAGAACACAAACATGTAAAAGAGTCTGATAAAAAAAATATATATGTATATGGCAGCACTATATAATATAACTGGCAAGAGGAGGTAAAGTCTTGGTCAGAATGAGTCAAGATGAGTTTTAAGAGATGTTCTAAAGAAGGCAGTGGGCAGGATGGGGTGGGGTGGGCACATCTTAGGGGAACTGAATAGCATGAGCAAAAGCAGGCATGGAGTCAGGGCTAGTAAGGTACTAAGCTCTCCTGTCCCCTCTCCCCTCCTAGACTTTGTTGAACGAGCTGGACCGAAGCATGGGACGCTACCGGGATGAAGTCAATCTGAAGACAGCCATCATGTCCTTCATTAATGCTGTCCTCAATGCTGGTGCTGGAGAGGTAGATTGCTTTTTCCTCACCTCCCTAGACTCTCCCAGAGAACAGTGATCTCTTAATTCAATTTCTCCAACTTCCTTAAGGAATCCTGGGGTAGGGTAGGGAGCCAAAGGAGGGACCCTTGACTTCTGATTGTCTGCCCCCACCATAACTTTTAAAGAGTTTGTATTAACCTTCTTCTTGTGTTAAGCAACAAAATTAAAATGTCTTTCAAGCACAAAGTACAGACTAATTCTGTTACAATACAGATGCCATGGATTTGGATACATCATAGGCTAGATTCATGTCATGTGAAATATAACTACTTGAAGTATCAGCCTGATAAAAGTAAAGTAACATGTAAAACTCGTGTTCCCCATCTCCATCCTGACACCAAGAAGAGGGGAGGGGCCATCATATCATCATTATGTCTGCCATTGAAGTCAGTCCTAATGGTTAGCATCAGCCATTAGTCAATTCAAGAAATAAGAGCCTATTTATATGAATTGTCTTATTGTTAGCTTTTGGTTTTTTAAGCAAAATGACTGGCCTTCATTAAAGCCATTAGAGTCAGTGAGTAAACAATTAAATATTTAGATTTCAAAAATCTTAGTCCATGCTAAATGTCTTGAATTTCACAGCAGAGTTCACTTTAAATGCTGTGATTGAGACTTAACTTCTTACTTAAACTAACAAGTAATTATTCTTCACATAGCAAGTATAAACAGTTCTTCTCTACTGTTAACATTAGTCAGAACAGGCCCAGAATAAGGTTAAAACTTAAATGGATCGAGACCAGTTAAATTAGGGGGCCCATAGACAGGCAGGATAGCAGTAAAGACCTTGATCTCTCTTCTAATTAATCCCAGAAAATAGATAGATAGATAGATAGATAGATAGATAGATAGATAGATAGATAGATAGATAGACAGATAGATAGATAGATAGACAGATGGATGGATAGATGAATTAATTAATCCAGGGAAACTTCCTGCAGTGCAGAGATATCTGAAGTGCTACTTGAATAACAGAAGATAGTTCAAAGAGTTAATTAGAGCAAAGGGAGTAGATATAAGTTATTATAGCGGGAGAACTTGGAGGGGAAGCCACATAAATCAGAAATAAAGAAAATGGTCTTATCTGAAGCATCTAAATGGAGAAAAATCCAGGATGGGAGCAGAGCAGGAGTTTAGGAGAATGTAGGAAAATGAGGAATTAGTACTTGGGAAGATACTGGAGAACAAGGGCCATGGGTTAACCTTCTAGAAGAACTTTCTGAGGCCTTGGCAATATTGCTACTTTTGAACTAGGTTCTAGAGGTTTCTATGGCCTTAAACTCTGAACCTCATGTTGTTTTGATACATTCTATTTTGTAATAATCCTTAGTGCTTTTTGATCCCAGGGTTAGAGCTGGTCCCTGAAACTGACTGAAGCCTTAGGAAGAGTCATTAGAAAAGTGGCCAATGGGTGGCTAGTTGGCACGGTGAATAGAGCACCGGCCCTGGAGTCAGGAGGACTTGGGTTCAAATCTGGCCTCAGACACTTGACACAAAAAAAACTAGCTGTGTGACCTTGGGCAAGTCATTTAACCCCAATTTTCCTCCAAAACAAAAAGCAAAAAAAAAAAAGTAGCCATAATGTAGATGGGAGGGGAGCCCCAGATTCTTTAAATGAAACAGGTAGCCCACCCAGGATGTTCTTGTTTCAGGATGGGGCTAGGGCATATTTTTGGCTTTGTTTTTCTTCCCACTCTCTTCCCTTTAAATGGCACCCCTAACCCAGTTCACCAGGACAGTGTCAGAAGTGTGAGGGGTTTCTGATAGTGGCTTGTCCTTGTGATGTTGGTATTACTTAGCTCCCAGAAACCCAGAATGTGAACCAGCTTTGCCAGGTAGGCTAAGCCCAGGTTGTATAGGTAATGCATTCTACAGGTATGTAGACAGGTTGTATAGGTAATATATTCTATTATATAATATATATAGCCAATATATTCTGTATTCTGATTAATAAAGTTTGTATCTCCTCTCACTCTCTTCTGAGAGAAGTTTCCATGGGACTTTGGGACTTTTGGAGGGACTAAGAATATATATTACAGTAAGTGTTGTGGGATATTATAAGAAAGTCACAATGTTAAGGCATTTATTGGGTGCCTACTGTGTACTAGAATACAAAAAAGGTAAAAGATCTTATTTTCAAGGAGTTCACGATCTTATGGGGGAGACAACATGCAAATAACTATGTACAAACAAGATATATATAAGTTAGTTAGGGGGATTGGGAAAGGCTTCTTGTAGAAGGTGGGGTTATGGCTAGCCAATGGGGAAAATGAGGTGAGAGAATTACAGAGGGAGAAAGTCAGTGAAAATACATGGAGTTGGAAGAAGGGGGGTGTTTTGTTTGAAGAATAGCAAAGAGGCCATTATCACAGGATTGTAGAGTAAGAAAAATAAGATATGAGATGTCTGGAAAGGTAGGAAGGGGCCAGGTTATGAATAGCTTTAAAAACCAAACAAGATTTTATATTTGATCCTGGAGGCAATAGGGAGCCATTGGAGTTTATTGAATAGGGGAGTAATGTGGGCAGACTTGCCCTTTAGGAAAATCAAAATTTTAGGAAAATCACACTTGAAAGCTGAATGATGGACTAGAATGAAGAGATACCTGAGGCATAGAAGGCTATTTCAGTATTCCAGGAGTATAGTGATGAGTGGCCGCAGCAAGACTGTGGCAACGTCAAAGGAGAGAAGGGGGGATATACAAAAGATGTTGTGAAAGTAGAATTGACTGGACTTGGCAACAGATTGGATACGGGTTATGGTTTGGGTGAGAAGTGCATTAAGGGCTAAAAGAAAGCATTAAGTCATAGTGGCTTCCTGATCCAGCCAATAAAATAAATGTTTCTATAATGGTTCTGCTTCCTGTTCCACTCCACCCCATCCCAATTCCACCCCATCTCAATCATTTTCAAGGATAATCTGGAGTTTCGGTTACATCTGCGATATGAGTTCCTGATGTTGGGAATACAGCCTGTGATCGACAAACTTCGGAGGCATGAGAACGCCATATTGGACAGGTAGAGGATAAGATGAAGGATTTATTCATTTCAAAGTGGGAGAGGAGACCTAGAAATAATAAACTCAGGATGGCACAAGAGTACCAACCCATCGAGAGCAGGCCTAGAATAAGTATTGATTATCTGGGAGGGCTTCTAAGAGTGATAGGGACAGGGAGGGACTTATGAGACCCAGGAAAAGCCTCACAATTTGACCTAGTTCAAGACCTATGGGTCTTTTAAGACCTCTGTAGTTTCTCTTCTGCTTGGACATTTCCCTGTTCACCGGCCCCTTTTCCAGAGGCATATGTGCCTCTCTACCCATATGTGGACAAGGAAGAGAGTAAGTGCTTGACTGAAAGTCAAGTGTTTTGGTCTTATCTAACTTTGATTTCCTTGCTGTGAGATACTACTCATTCTCTGTCTTTTCCTTGCCCAGGCATTTAGACTTCTTTGAGATGGTTCGGAATGAGGATGACTTGGAATTAGCAAGAAGATTTGACATGGTAAGGATCACCAGGATGTAATTCAGACACAATACATATCAACTCTCCCAGTGTCTTCCCCAGAGATCCCCTAGGGATGGGACACCAAAGTGGGCATTCTACTTAGCATTCTTATTCCTAGGATGCCCACAATGTCCAGATTCTGCCAGGAACCTCTGGAATTAGCAAGTGCCCACAGGCCTCAAAGGAAAGAAGGCAGCCATTCCTAAAGAAACCTGTGGCTACTTTATGGATTATCACTAGCAAATATCCAATCTGTGGGTGACTGATGAACAACAGAACCCTCTTGGGGTACATCTCCCTGTCATCATCTGATTTATACTTAAGAAAATATATTCTCGGGGCGGCTAGGTGGGGCAGTGAGCAGAGCATCGGCCCTGGAGTCAGAAGGACCTGAGTTCGGATCTGGGCTCAGACACTTAACACACACAAACAAAAACCTAGCCGTGTGACCTTGGGCAAGTTACTTAACCCCAATTACCCTCCAAAAGGCAAAAAAAAAAAAAAAAGAAAATATATTGTCATTTTAATTTCAACCTCAGCAAAATATAGGGACAAGTTAGACTCAGGACCTGTGACTTCATAAGTATAGGGAACTCCCAGGTGAGGTATCTCCCTCTACCAGTGTAGGTCAGCACCTTCTTTTCGACTGAAATTCTTAGAGAGCTGCCTACTGCACTGAAAGGTTCTGTCAATTGTCCAGGGTCACACAGTCAGTCTGGACAGAATCCCAGCCAAACATGATTGACACCATAAAAATATATGATGAATTCCCAAACCAAATAATTGTCTGTGTATATGTGTATGTGATTATTCATGACAATGCTCCCCAGATCACAAACAGTTAATTATAATCTCCTTTACTTGTGTCTAGGCAAATAGTGAGAGACAGAATCTCTGGAGATTTATACTGAGACATTTGGGGAGATGAGAGGCCCTGGGTGGGAGGAGGTATCTCAGAGTTCATTGAATGAAGACCCAGAGTCTTCTCTCTTCCCATCTTTCCTCCTTTTCTACCTTCCTTGGGTTCCTCATTCATCTCTTCCTTACTGTTTTTCCATCAGGTACACATTGATACCAAGAGTGCATCACAAATGTTTGACCTGATCCATAGGAAGCTGAAACACACAGAAGCATATCCCTACCTGCTCTCCATGCTCCAGCACTGCTTACAGCTGCCTTGTAAGTCCTGCCTCCCTACCCCACCAACAGAGGCCCCAGACATCTAGCTGAGGGAGATAGGTAGCATTTTCAATGAGTGCAGTTTACTGGGAAGATATTCAGATGACTCTTCCAGGAGACCAGGGAAGATCAAAAATGTCTGGAAGCTCAAGCTACTCTTATTTCTTCATGCTTGGGGAAAGGAAACTGTGATTCAGATGCCTACTCCTACTCTTCTCCTGAGTGTTGTGTGAAGGACCTAAACCCTCAGGAAGAGCAGGAGACTTAAATAATGGAGTCACCAGTGTCCTTGATCAGTAGGCATCATCCTGAGCTTTTCATTTCAAGGTCAGATAGTCCTTATTTTCCTACTTCTGACAGTCAAGCTTGCCATTTTCTTATGGAGTCTCCAGTTAGGAAAGAAAGAACATGTGTGCCGATTTTATTGGAGATCTTATTGAAGATATCCTCCCCCCACCAGCTTTGGCAATTTCCCCATTTTGTTTTCTCCTTTTCTCCTTTCTCCCTGCCCAAATACTTATGTCTTCATCATACATAGAATTATTCTAACAGTACATATCAACCATATTATTTGTGGTTCCTACTCTCCTCTAAAGTCATAAAGACCTGAAAGGAAAACATGAACCTAAGTTGCCACAGGAAAGATTTAAGTTAGACATAAGGCAGAAAGTCGTTCCATGAGGACTACTGGACACAAGAGTGAACAACCAAGAGAGAGAGTACGCATTCTGCTTCTCTGAAGGCTTTTTCAAAAGACTTTCTCCTACTTGTAGTCAGTTATTTGTGTCTGTCTGTCCATCTATCTATCCATCTATCTATCTATCCATCTATCTATCTATCTATCTATCTATCTATCTATCTATCTATCTATCTATCATCTATCTATCTATCTATGATATATTCCATGCCTGAAAACCTCTGATTTACATTCTCACCTTATTTTTCCTTGAGGAAAAGTATAGCGTAACAAACCAAACACTCTTCAAAATTTAAGGGAAGGGAAGACAACAAGAAAAGAAGGATAGTGGCATGAAGCAGGGAACCTGGCATTTCATCTCTCCAAAAAAGGATTGATAGAAGAAGTGGGAGGTCCCTCTATGCTCTTCCTGAGAAACCTGACCTTGCTTTCTTGGGTGCTAGTCTTTTGGGTCTGCTGTTTCCCATGGGACAGTGGGGATGAATCTGAAATTTTTTGCAACAATTGGACTTTGATGGTATTGCACACTCTGTTTCTGAGATTCTATGATATTTCTTCATGGCCGGGATCCCCAAGGTTGCTTTCCTCCTGTGGTTACTAGAAGGCACAGGAAGAAGCCCAGGATCCACTCACTCAAAGAAGCAGATTAGATGATCATCTTGTAAATGGGAAGGGGTGTGTGTGTGTGTGTGTGTGTGTGTGTGTGTGTGTGTGTGTGTGTGATACGATATATGGTAAAACAAACAACAACAACACAAACCCCCACATGTCCAGTCAGACCAAGAATAGGATTCAGGAGGGGCTGGGGGGAACCTGGAGTTGAGTAACTGAAGAGCAGCAAGCCTAAATGACCTTAGGCCCTTGTACAAGCAAGACAGTGTCTTTGCCTTTACAGTTTAAAGGCACTTCCTCTGGGATGCCTTCCCTGAATAACACTACTCATTCTCCATCCCACAAGCACAGCCAATGACCCCTACTCTTCTGTAATATGTGTATTATCTATCTCTCAATTGTCTGTTCTTATGGAGTAGTGGCATGAATAATTCAAAGCACAATCTATTTTTCATTTTGATTTTCCTTTGGAATTCATTGTGTATCATAAAGGTATTTTGTAATTGATTCACCTTTCTAAATATACTTACCTTTGGGAGACATGAAAATGAATTTCTCTTCTCTGAGTATACACTTAACAGAAAGCTAGGGGAATTAGCCCCAGCTAGAGGAGTGGTGAGAGATGGACCTGGGGATTTAAAATTCCACAGCAGATAAACTCCCCAATTGGTAATTGATTAGATTTATGAATTTCCAGGAGCAACATTATTTTCTGATCTCCACCCATTAGATTGGGAGCTTCCCCAAAGTGCAGACCACATCTCCTTCTTCAGTGGGGGGCTGTGTCTGCTCTTTACTCTGTGCCCCAGGCTGTGATACCCAGGCCCTAGCCCCTGGGGCTCAGTAAAGACACAGTGACTGCCTTGCCTTCAGATAAGCGGAATGGTGGGAGCATCCATCATTGGCAGCTCCTTGACCGGATCCTCCAGCAGATCGTCCTACAGGATGAGAGGGGCGTGGACCCTGATTTGGCACCCCTGGAGAACTTCAACGTCAAAAATATCATCAAGATGTGAGCAGCAGTGACCTTTCTCCCTCTCTTCTTCCTACCCCTTCTCTACCCCTTCCATCCATGAAACCTCAGCTTTCTCTTCCCAAAACCAACAACCTTCAAGTTGTCTGTAGAATGCTAATTGACTCTCGATTATCCACTTTGAGGTTTACTCACAAGAAATGCTTAATTCCAGACTGACTTACTTTTATCTCCCCTCCCACCCAGTATATTTCTGGGTGCCATTTCTACACTATCAATCAGTGTCTGTTCAAACAATACAAACATATTTTAGTATTAGCCTGAGCCAAATATCATTAGGGGAGCAAATTTGCTTAAAATAATTAATGCTGTGTATTTCAAAGCCAAGTAGAAATGGTTAATTATCCAAAGTTTTGAATTATTTTGTGCCACACTTCTCATTAGCCCAGATAATCGAGAGTTTGCTGTATTTCTCTCTTTAGGAAGCTTAACCAAAATGAGCCACACTATTGGGGAATTGAGGAGGGTAGAGGACAATTCACTCAAATCTCTAGCACTAACATTGAAGCTGAGAATTTGGACCCTAGTTAGGGCCAAAAGACTAGCATCTCTGTCCGTAACAGTTTTCCTACCCCCCTTCCCAATCATCCTGACTCCAGCTAACATGGGAAACAGAGGGTGGGATATTTTTTAAAATAAAATTTATTGAGGAGGAGAACCAGCGAGAGTAGAACTAAGAAACCATTTTCTAGATCCAACCCTGACCCTAAACTTCTGTATGACCTTGGGCAAGTCACTTAATCTTTTGGGGCCTTACTTACATGGTTTATAAAAAAAGGGTCAGGCTAGAAGTGATCTCCAATATCCTTCCTGATTCTAATCTTTCAGAATACTATGAGTTAGATGAGATAATGAAAATTCGAGGCAAACTGGAACCTTAAGGAGATGGACTGGGAAATCAGATGACCAGTCTAGGGGGATTGTATAACCAGTTTAGGGGAAAGGAGATAGGCTGAAGGGATAGAAGTTGGGTTTGATGGAGTGGGGAACAAGCTAGAGGGGCAGAGGGACAGACTAAGAATTGAGTAGATGTAGTGGAAGGGATGAGTTTTAAAGACTGTCAGCAGGTGAAAGATAATTTATTTCCCCAGGCTAGTCAATGAAAATGAAGTGAATCAATGGCGAGATCAGGCTGAGAAATTCCGAAAAGGTAAGTATGTCTGTCTAGGCCTTCTTTGTTCCTCCCCACCCCAGTCACTTAGCGTTCCAGAACCCTTCTTGCCGTGATGGTGACCCCCACCCCGCTTGTCCTCCCTGCTCCCCCAGAACACACAGAGCTGGTGAGCCGGCTAGAGCGGAAGGAGCGAGAGTGCGAGACAAAAACCCTAGAGAAGGACGAGATGATGAGGACTCTGAACAAGATGAAGGACAAGCTGGCCCGAGAGTCCCAGGAGCTGCGTCAAGCCCGGGGACAGCTGGCAGAGCTGGTAGCTCAACTCAGTGAGTTCTCGGTAAGAGCTTTTGGCAATTATATCCCTTCCAGCATCTACCTGTACTATGGGAGTGCACTAGAGAAGAAGGTCCAGGGCTGGGGATGAGAAAGGGGCGTGCCCTAGGTCCCAGTGAGGAGGCTAAGCAGTGTGTGTGTGTGTGTGTGTGTGTGTGTGTGTGTGTGTGTGTGTGAGTGAAGTGGGGGTGGGGGTGGGGGTGCATCAGGAGAAGGGGAGGATTAGGAAAACCTAAGCTGAGGAAGAGAGCAAAGGGAGTCCTAGAGAGAACAATGATGCTGCAGCCTCCTGCGAGTCTGTATCGCTTATAACTGTGAATAGCCCATATCTGTGTTATGTATGTGCCTGTCTTCTTAGGGTTTCCTATCTGTATGTTGGGTGTTTGTTGGATCTAGAAAGAGAAACATGAGGGTGAAAGGGTGAGTGCGGGAGTAAGGTTAGAGTTTAAAGGGGAGAGAAAGAAAATGAGGTTAGGGTATCAAGTTGAAGGTGGGAATGGGTGTAAGATTCGAGGACAGAAGGGAAGTTAGGAGTGTCACAGACACCACTGTTGCTGATTACTTTGGTTTCCTTTTGTCTTTCAGCCCACTGGTACCGTGTCTTCCCCTCCTCCTCCAGGAGGCCCACTCCCCGTCCCCTCCTCCAAGAATTCCATTGACTTGCCTCCACCCCCACCTCCTCTGCCTTTCTCCTGCAGCCCCCCACCCCCACCCCCACCTCTTCCACCTGGTGGACCTCCCCCTCCTCCAGGGGCACCCCCTTGCTTTGGTATGGGGATGCCCCCTCCTCTAGCCTCTCTCCCTAGCAGCTGCCCACCCCTCAAGAAGAAATGTGTCCCGCAGCCTTCCCATCCTCTGAAGTCTTTCAACTGGGTAAAGTTGAATGAGGTGAGCAAAAGGCTTGGATTACTGCTGTATCCTTTACCCTGAAACCCTATTCTTTGAATAGCCATAGTCTGCAGAACCTTGAACCGTGTGTTTAGGAGGGGTATGGAGGGAAGAGGAAACATTGTTTTGTCCTTTGAGGAGCTCCCCTCCTAACTGGGGAACTATGATATATGAGAGAGGGAGAGAGAGAAAGAAAGAGATAAGAAAAAATATTAGCAAAGTAGTATAGAAACAAGAGGAAAATACTATAGTGAAAATTAAGTGGTTCAGTCCTAAGAGGACAGGGAGTAATCCAGTAATCAGAGATGGGAACATTTCTAGAGGTCATGGAGTTAAATTTATAACCATTTATATATATAAATATGATATAATATAATAATATATAATGCATATTATAATGTATATTAATATATTATATCGATATTAATATAATATATTATATCAATTTAATAATAATTGATTTTTAAGTAGGTGATGCACATGGAGAAAAGGAAAGAAACCATCCTGACTAGGGAAGGTAGTTTGTCTCAGGTGAGGAATAAGCTAGGGATGTACACTGGAGACATGAAGTGACTAATTCTTATCAGGAGAATGAAATATAAAAGCAAAGTGGAGAATTCTTGCCAAGAGATAAGGGTAGGGAGAAATCAGTCAGTTAGTCAGACAACAAACATTTGTTAAGTGGTTGCCATCATACTGGAGGCAGTGATAGTTGTTAGTAATACAGGGGATTGTTTAAAAGTCTCTGGCAGTTCGCTTTTTGTTACATCATAATATCTAGCTGTGTCTATGAAGGTTCAGGACATTTAACCACATTTTTAAGACCAACCTCATGAGCTGATATTGTTCCATTCATTTCTTTGATACACGCACGCACGCACGCACGCACGCGCGAGCGCGCCTTACCACTCAGACAGTTAAGTATTTTCTCCCCACTGTGAAAGCTGATCAGTGCCTTTATTCTACATAAGAAGAAAAGTGAAGCCTCTCCGCCCCATTCAATATCTAGAAACACAGTCTGCAGTTTCATTATTAATAAAACTGAGCCAGGAATAAGCATTTATTGAGTACTTATCATATACAAGATACTGTGCTGAGTGCTGGGGATTCAAAAATCGGGTTCCTGCCCTCAAGGAGCTCTCAATTTAATGATGAGTGGCTATAGATGACTTTCAGTTATATCATCAAAATAGGGAGAGTTAAAATTGACTGCCCATAAATGCATATCTAGTGAATAGTTGCAAATAACTGAATACATAGTAATTACCATTTAACTACTGGTTACCAATAGTATATAAATTTGTAGCTGAAACTAATGATACCCATTACCTGAAATCCACTGGCGTATGCACCAGTTCTTAATTGAGCTATAACTCATACCCATATTTGTAACTAGGAACGTTTTCACCTGCAGCAAAAACAACTGGAGGGTGGAGAGGGGAGGATGAAATGACAGTGTAGAGGATAACCTAATGGCAGGGTTGGTATACTAGGAGGGCTCTCAGTGCTGTAAATGCATAGGGTTAGTGGCAGTAGCTGTCTCCTGAGGGGTGGATGATCTTAAGAAGAGGTACAGGGATAACAGTTGCCATGGGGAGGGAGCATACCCCACTGGATGTTGGTGTCCTGGGATAAAGCCCTGTTTGCCCCATGCTGGTTATGGCTCTCTTTATTTAAGACTATTGTCATTGACTCAAAGTAGTAGCCAGTTAGAGATGGAGAATTGAGTGATAAAGTTGTCCCCAAAAGAAAGCAAGGAGCCTGGCTACTGACAGTAACAGATCATAGGGTGGCAGAATTTTGGAACTGGAAGGAATTTAAGAGAACATTTAGCCCAACTCTCTCACTTTCCATATGAGGAAACTGGGATGCTTACCTATTTGCTGGGCCAGACAGTCAATAGATCAATAAGCAAGCACCTACTGTATGTAAGACTGTGTTAGTTGCTGGAAAAAGATACATAAAAGAAAAATAAATGGTCCTTGCCCACAAGGGGCTTATTCTTTCATAAAAATACTGGGTTCGGAGCCAGGAAACCTGAGTCTAGTATTTAAGCTATCAATAACTGGCTGAATGACCTTGAGCAAATGACTACCATTCTTCCACTGTTGGTTTCCTCTGTTCAATGAGAGGAATGAATGAGATGAAGTCATCTCATCCAAACAGGTAATTTAATAGAGGAGATTATGCATAAATAAATACAGGGTATTCATAAAGCCCATAGATTTTTTTTTTTTATGAGATAGTTGATAGACTTGATTTAACACTATTGAACAGCTTCTACTCTCGGAATTGTAAATAAAGTGTAATAGCAATTATTACTAAAGTTTAGGACAAATATCTCTCACAATCATCTCTGTATAGTGGAAAGACTGCTGGATTTGCAATCAGAGGACCTAGGTTCATATCTGGGCTTTGTTATTTACAATTTTAGGCAAGTCAGTCAACCACTCTGGGCTTCAATTTTCTCAACTGTGAAATGTGAGGTTTGGACTAGATGACTTGACCGTCCCTTCTACCTCTAAATCTATGACTCTGTGATGTCTATTTAATTCCAGTTCTGTAACAAATGAGAAATGGTTGTTATAGATGAAAATGTAAACTGTGTCCTACATGCAGCAAAACTGAAGAAATAGACAAAACATTTTTAATGTCAGGCACTGTGCTAAGTCCTGGGGATAAAATACAAGCAAATAGGCCAGTCACTGCCCTCATAGAGTTTATATTCTAACAAGGGATGGCAATTCTAATAGGGGGGAAAAAGAAAGGTGGTAGAAGGAGGTGAGGGGGCATGGTGTGGAGGTAACTGAGAAATTACTCTGGAGGCCTGGTTGAAGGAAAGATGAAAACTCACCTATCAAAGGCAGCATCCTGGGGCAGAGGCCAAGGTCCCTGTAAGCAGGAGATGAGGATGACAGCCAGAGTAGGATGGATGAGGGTGACTATGAAAACACGATTCACCTTTCATTACCAGAAATATTGCTGATTATGGCTCACATTCATAAAAGCTAAATAGATTTTAAATGATATGAATTTTAAAACTAGTGTATATGTTAGATAACAATTACAAAGTAACAAAGAAGTGAATGAATAAGGCATTTCTTAAGTGCTTATTGTATGCAAAGCATTGTGCTAAATGTTTGGGATACAAATAGCAGCACAAGACCCTGCTTCTCAAAGGTCACATTCCTATGGGGGAACTGATACATATGGAAGTTTTCAGATGCAAGTCAGTTGGAAAAGTCCACGGTCCTTAGGGTGCAGCAACCTCTTCTTTAATGGAATTTCCACTGATAAAATCATATCCGGTTCTGTTTGAAGATATTTGAAATGTCACAAGTCAGTACATGGCCAATTATTCAATACAGAGAAGGGAATAGGGAAGAGAATAAGCATTTATTAAGCACCTACTACGTGCCAGTTACTATGGTAAGTGCTTTACAAATATTATCTCCTTTGAATATAGAGAAGGGTTATATCTCATTGCAGTGAGACTGTTGTTTAAATGTAAATGTGAGGAAAATACTTTGTAAACATTGAAGCCCTGTAAATATGTATGATTATTATTCCTGTAAGGAATACTATACTTGTAATCCCCATAGTCGCGAACTCCAAAAGATTATTTAGCTCTTTTGACCATACTGGAATTGTGTTATATTTATCATTGATTAAAGTAATTGAACCATCACCCAGAGCTCTTTGATCTTTTCATCATAAAGGAATCTTCATCAGGATTTGATCTTTTATTATTTATTTGTGCAGTCTTAGACTGAACAACTAACTGCTCTTAGAAATAGTCATTAAACTGGGCAGCTAGATGATGCAGTGGATAGAGCATTGACCCTGGAGTCAGGAGGATCCCAGTTCAAATCTGGCCTCAGATACTTGACACTAGCTATGTGACCCTGGGCAGGGCACTTAACCCTGATTGCCATGCACAATGACATAAAAAAGAAATAGTTATTAAATCCATGGGAGCTAATAAGGTTTCCAATAAGAGTACAATGAGAAGAGTTAGGAGGGGTCATGATAAGGATGGTGATTCAGGGGGAAAAATATTTACACACACATGTACACATATATGATATACACACATATATCTGTCTATCTATCTTTCTATTTATCTATTCATGAGATTTTAGGCTGCATTAAGTGAGGAATAGCTTCCAAGAATAAAGAATAATAATATTCTGCCCTGATCAAACCACATCTAGAGTATCGTGATCCATCCTGGGTGCCATGTTTTGAAAGGTCATTGGTAAGTGCATTTTAGAGATAATATAAAGGAAGTGGACAAGGATGAGGAAGGGTCCTGAATCCATATCATATGAGGATTGGTTGGAGTGGGCAAGATTCTAGGTGACATGATAGCCATCTTCCAAGTATTTGAAGAGCTGTCATGCATTCATTTTGGTCCCAGAGGGCAAAATCAGGAGCAACTAGCAAAAGCTGCAGAGATAAATTAGGTTTGATGTCAAGAAAAAAACTTTCTGATAATTAGAGTGGCCCATGTGGAGTAGGTGTACCTTGTAGGACTGTGAGCAGAAGCTATATGACCATTCATTGGGTATGTTATAAAGGAAATTGCTCTAGTGGGGTATAAGTTGATTGCTGAGGTCCCTTCCACCTCTAAAAATGTTGTGATTCTCTGAACTGGAGCAAGGTTTAGATGGGAAGTAACTTAGAGAAGTCCAAATGTAGCAGGACTCCCTGTTACAAGGTCCTTGCAGCAATCCTCACTGCCATTCCCCACCTCAGCTACCATTCCCTTCCCTTCGAAGTCATCTTTCATTCTGACTCAAACCCTAGCCTCTTCTATACCTCTACTCTCCCTCATATTTTCCCTTTGATCCCTGACCTTGAGGAACCTGGCTTTTTTCCCTATCCCCTCCTCCATCTATCCCTTCCCCATTTCAGCAAATTAACCCCCTTCCCCAACACACACACACACACACAATCCATGGTTATTTCTGCCTCGATAAGAATGTGTCTGTGTTGGGCTTGGCCACATGCCTAGACCCCTTGCTGCTCCGGACTCCCTGGCCCAACATTCCTAGTGAGGGTCCCAGGGCCTTGGGAAGGCCGCAGGAATGTTCTTACCCTATCCCTGCCCCCACCCCCAGCCCAGCTTTTTCTTTTCTTTTCCCAAGTTTTTAAAAATAGAACTGAATGAAAATGTAAGTTACATTTTCTGGGCTTACTGAGAAAGCAGGAGAGGTAAGGAAGGAGGAGAGAAGCAAAGAGGGTCTCCCTTCTTTTCCTCAGAGCTATAGGAAAGATGCAGTTTTAAAGGTACAGCAAACATCTGAACATGTGTAGGGATTCTGAAGTCGGTAAGAAAGATGAACCAAAGGAAGAGTGATGGAAGATGTTTGGTCAGGGCAGGAGGTGTCTGTCAGCTCCTTTTTAGAACCATGAAAGATGGTTTAGAGAGAACTCTCCCCCCCAACTGTCATCCCTTGGGAATCTTGGAAATAGAACCTTTTGTAGCAGAGGAAGAGAAAGCTAATCATCTCTCAGTTTCCTTTTGATGTAAGTCTGGCATCACCTTGGGAACAAGGATGATGATAGATAAAATGCTGAGAACCTAGACTGTTTTCAGCAGTTTCAGTTTCTTTTTACCCTAGGTATTCAGGCAGGCAAGAGTTTGGTTCAAAGGTAAAGGAAAGAGAAGCTGGAATGTAAAACAGTTGTCTTACTGAAGAGTTAAAGAGGGGCCTGAATGCCCCCTCCCCTTATCTCATATAGGCTACGAGGTGGTGCAAACGTGTCTGGGTGTTGTAAAGGCAGGCAGCTGTAGAGCATGCTGGACTTGGGGTAAGGAAGACCCAAGTTAAATTTTGCTTTAGATATCAGCTGTGTGGTCCTGAGCAAGTCACCTAATTTCTCTTCTTCTGTTTCTTCATCTATAAAATGGTAATAATAACAGTGCCTGTCTCCCCAGATTGTTGTGAGGATGCAACGAGGTAAAAGCACGTGAAGTACTTTGCAAACCTTGAAGCAATATATAAATTCTAGCTATTCCTGGCTATTGTTGTCTTTGTTGTTACTAATATCACTAACATCATTATCTGGCCAGTCCTCTCTCACTGAAGGACTAGGGGCATGTGTGTAGATAGAAACGGGATAGCAAAAGATCTTAAAGAGGCTTGAGGTGTGAAACTCTGGGTTTCCTTAGGAGAGAACTTCCCCTGCCTTGGGTTACTTTGGTCCTGCTAGAGGCAGGATACTGGGTTATCAGGCCTCTAGCAGCCTTCTTTTTCTTCTTAAGACTCTAAGGAAGAGGCAGTTAAATTCCAAGAAGAAATGAAAAGGAGTAAGGGGCGGCTAGGTGGCGCAGTGAGTAAGAGCGCCGGCCTCGGAGTTGGGATGACCCAAGATTGAAACCGTCCTCAGAAAATGAGCACCCACACACAAATAATGACTAGCCGTGTAACCTTGAGCAAGTTACTTAACCCCAATTGCTTTAAAAAAAAAAAGAAAGAAAGAAATGAAAAGGAGTGGAGCTGATTCTACAGTGATGCTTTGGACTTGCCCGAGCATTTTGCTGGGACACAGGAATTATTCTCCCAACTTATGATGTGGTACAGCTGGCTCCAGTCCTTTCCTGTTAAAGTGTAAATAATCATGGATATATGTATAGGGGATGGCAGGAGAATAAAGGGAAAGATGAGAAGAAGAAGGGAGTTAGAATGGGCAGGAGTTTGAATCCAGCCTTCAGTCAATGACCCTTAGCAGAGTGCCTAGAGGAATGGTATTTATTCTCTTTCCCCTTCTCCTTCCTCTCTCTCTAAGTACTTTTCAACAAGTATTGTCTGTCACATCTACTGGATTATCAGTTCTCCATATAGGAGATAGAAGGTAGGTTCAGGAAGGAGGGAAAGTGTAAGAGAGGAAGCTATCTTGTCCAAAGGGGCTGACTGCAGGCTTCCTTAAAGGTGCTAGTAGAAAGAGGGTAAGAGAATTGTGGGTAGCCTCTGTAGGGAGTGGGGATGGAAGTTAGGCTTCATGGGTAGGGGAGGGAAAGAATTTCGAACTAAAAAAAATTTAAAATAAGAAAAAGTTTAGCCTTGGGGTCTTGTTTTCTCTATTGTGTATTTTAGGAACGAATCTCTGATACCGTGTGGAATGAGATTGATGATCTTCAAGTTTTTCAGGTTTTGGACTTGGAGGACTTAGAAAAAATGTTCTCAGCCTATCAGAGGCATCAGGTGAGGTCCCCTGGGTGTGCTGTGCCTTCTCCTTTCTCCTGGGTCTGGCTTCTTTCTCCTTATTACTCCCTAGCCCTGCTCTTTCCTTTCAATCCATAACCCTGCCAGATCTCTCCTTCTGTCACCAAATGAATGGTCTCCCTACCCCTCCCCTCCACCAAACCCCAGGGAAGACTCAATGTCAGGAGGAAGCATGGCCACTTCTCTTTCTGATTCTGGGGACTGAGGATTACACATAGTTAACAAGTACTCATTTTACACACACACACATACACACACACCTCATCTTCTGTGATTCCTTATAACATACCTGGTAAGTGGAGTAGATTTTATTATGATCATGAGAATGTGGACATAGTGAAGTAATACTATAGGGGCACATATGAAGGAAAAGATCTAGGACCCTGGAGAGAGGCAGAGGCTGGGGGGCGGGGCACTGAGAAAAGGGCATTTTCTGTATCTTCCATTGTAACCAATGTCAACACATAATGATCAGGTATTTTCATGACCAATTGGTCTTTCTTTCCTTCCTTCCTTCCTTCCTTCCTTCCTTCCTTCCTTCCTTCCTTCCTTCCTTTCTTTCCTTCCCTTCTTTCTTTCTTTCTTTCTTTCTTTCTTTCTTTCTTTCTTTCTTTCTTTCTTTCTTTCTTTTCCTTCTTTATCTTTCTTTTCTTTCTTTTTTTGCAAATATGTATGTATCCTCAGCACTGCAATATGAGTTGACTAAATGCTACATTAGAATATTTTTTGCTTTCTTTGTATACATAATAAACTAAACTCATATTTGTCTCTCTAGAATCATAATAAATTAGGGAAGGGGAGAGAATAAGATTGTATTGAGCACTTAATACATGCCATTTCCTCTGCTAGCTGCTTTTACAAATATCTCATGTGATCCTTATAACAACTCTAGGAGGTAGGTACTATTATTATCCTCACTTTACAGTTGAGGAAACTGAAGCAGAGGTTAAGTGGCTTGCCCAGGGTCACACAGCAGTGAATTTCTGAAACTGGATTTGGACTCAGGTCTTCCTGACTCCAGACCCAAGGCTCAGAGCACTGTGGCTCCACCTAAGTGGGAATTTGTGTACTAGCTTTCCCTTTTGCTACAACTTCTTTCTTTCTTTTGGTGTCATCTATACTGAGCATGTCAGTATTGATGCCATGCAGTCATTCTAATATTCTAATGGTATGCCCACTGTCTTGGTTATTGGACATGGATTTAGAGTCCCAACAGCTACATAATGCTTATGTACAATCTATAGGATTCTATGACTTTGTCTGTCATTGCTAAAAATGCCCCATGTCCTTTTCTGCCCTCTCCCACTACCACTACAGAAAGAACAGGTACCAGAGGGTGATGTTTTATGCATGTATGTATACACATGTATGTGTGTATGTGTACTGATACATATATGTATATGTATGTGTGTGTGTATATATATATATATACATATATACATATATATATCATCTCATCTATAAAATGGGGATAAGTACCTACCTCCCAGGGTTGTTAAGGGGATAAAATGAGATAATGTAAAGTGCTTAGGATAGTGCCTGGCACATAGCAGCATTTATAAATGGTTATTTTCTTCCTTCCTAAGTACTAAAACTAAAAACTAAGTGGGGTTAGACCTGCCACTGAATTTATGAGCATAGCCATCCCTGTGAACTCAGTCCCAGCTGCAGTTGAGATGCATAGCTGAGAATGGAATTCTCAATCACATACCAGGTCAAGGTTAGGAAGTATCTCTTGAGCATGTTCCTCTAGGGCCCTTCCTCCACCAATCTGAGAGCTGGGTCCACACTGAAATTACTGCAGTCAAGTGGGAAGTCAAACCTTTGTCTCTCATTCTCCCCAACTGTCTCCCTAATTCACATTCAGTAAGGGTTGCTTTGCCCTTGACCCTCTTTTGTCCCTAACTTGGGACAAAAGGTTGTCCAGGATGGGGACAACTGGGACCTTTGTTGTCACAGCTCTGCATGCCACTGAATTCTTTGACTCCGTCAAAGTTTCAGGAAACAAAAATGGTATTACAACCACAGCCCCTTTAACCTTCCCTAGAACACTGTCTCGGGGAAAGTGAGACTAGTGTCGTGGACTTGAAACCAGAAACAAGCTCTGGATTTGAGTCCTGATCCTTACATTTACTAGATGTGTGACCCCAGACAAATCACATGTTTCTCTTGGACTCAGTTGGCACATCTATAAAAGGGGGTGAATAGTACCTGCACTGTCCAATTTCTAGGATGATTGTAAGGAAAGTGTGCCTCCTTCCTTCTCAATTGAGGGAGGCAGTAAAGAACAAGAAGGCTTTTCTTTCCTCTCTTGTAATGAGCAAAATTTTTACTTGTTTCCAAGTTAATTTTATTTCTTTTGGCAAAAAAGGAAACTGGAGAAGGGAGTGGGTCTAAAAAGTGGGTTTTATTTCTAAAGAGATGTTACTAGAAGAAAGAACAATAGGCACTCATTTGTGATGAGACAGGGTCTGAATTCCAGATTCCTGCCTCAGTTACCCCAAAGTGACCACCCTGGGGTAAGGATAGGGGCTTGGGAGAAGAGTGATTCATTTTTCTGTCTCTGTTCCTTCTTGAATTCATCCTGATTCCTCCCCCCAACCCCAACCAAACACACCTGTCTGCCATTTTGGAGAAGTGACTTGGGAAATCTATCAGAGCATGATTGCAGAGTGTGGTGGGCTGCATGGAGAAGGGAATAAGACAGTAGATGCTTGAGAGCCAGAGTGTTCCAAGGCTCTCTGTTGTTGCTTCGGGGTCCCTGGGGTCTGTAGAATCCCTGTAACTAATGTTCTGCATGTTTAATTCTTTGTTTGCTGTGGCTGCTGCCTAGGACCTGCTAACTAATCCTCCCTTTAAGCAGGTGAGTCACTCTTGGGGTTCTGGACACCCCAACTTCTATCCCTTTCCCAGTTCCTATTTCATATACTTGGGCCCCAGAGAAGAGGAATGCCTACTCACTCCAACCTCAGTGGAAAGAGTCACTGAGGAAAGATGAGAATGTGCAGAGCAGGGATGGGAGGGATGTTCAGGTGAATTCTAGCAACATTAGGGGTTTATTTTCTGGACAGTGAAGCCTCTCAGCTCTGGTCAGGTGGACTGGTTCTCTACTGATGAACCTGGCCAAGGGGAACTAAGAAGTCCTACTTCTGGGGCTGTGAAGCAGAGAATGCAAGGGCATGGTTTGCCTCTTTAGGAGCAGAGGAGAAGGAGAATTTGGGGTTCCTGAATCTCTTAAGATTTCCTTCTTACATTGTGGAAGCCTCCAATTCCCTTTCTCTCATGCATTTGCTCAGACCCCTTCCCTTTGGGTATAAGGCGCACAATGTAAAGCCCCCAGGACCCAGAGAGGAGGCAACCATTGACCATTTCTGAATCAGCTTCTTCTTAGGAAATTGTTTTTGTCGTGTCCAATGACTAACAATACCCCATTTGTGGTTTTCTTGGCAAAGATACTAGAGTGGTTTGCCATTTTCTTCTCCCGCTCACTTTACAGATGAGGAAAACTGGGCTAAACAGGATTAAGTGACTTGCCCAGGGTCACATAGCCAGTGTCTGAGGCCGGATTTGAACTCAGGTCCTTCTGACTCCAAGGTCGTGTGCACCTAGCTGCGGGGGGGCCACACTGAAGTGATGTAAGGGACAGCAGGTCCTGACACTGCCTCTAGTCTTAGGAGTCAGATACTTCCAATCAGGACATTACCATAGCCTAATTCCTCTATCCTAGGCAGGAAGAGCTGGTCCATGGTCCTCAGTCTCATTCTAATACATCTTAATCCACAAAGTCATAAAATTCTTCATGTTTCAATCCAATTTCTACCTGCAAAAGCAGATTTTAATATCAAACCATCTTTCTTTTGGCGAGGCAATCAGGGTTAAGTGACTTGCCCAACATCACTCAGCTAATAAATATCTGAGACTGAGTTTGAACTTGGGTCTTCCTGACTCCAGAGTCAGTGCCCTATCCACTGTGCTACCTAGCTGCCCCCATCACCCCATTTTTCTGCAATCAGAGGGCTTAGGTTCAAATCCTAACTCTGAAATTTGTTACCTGTGTGACTTTGGCAAGTCACTTAACTTCCCTGGGCCTCAGTTTCCTCATCTGTAAAAAGAGGTGTTAGATTAAATTAGATTAGATAGCCTCTGAGATCCGATGGTCATCTAGGAATGTCAAGAAGAAACAAGTCCTGAACCTCTTCCCTGCTTGGTTGCAGAAAGAGATGGGCTCTACTGAAGACCTCTACCTGACCACAAGAAAAGTCAAAGAACTCTCTGTCATTGATGGCCGAAGAGCCCAGAACTGTGTCATCCTCCTTTCCAAGTATGTGGATTTCCTCTGCTATCATACCCACTTCTACCCATGGCCTTGCATTGCAGGATATAGATCATCCCATATCAGGAACTTCCAAGCTGGTTGCAGATCTCTTCAATCTCTTGTCCCTAACTTGGGGCTCTGGGTTGCGGACAGCTAGAGACTTTGCTACTGCAGCTCCGACTGCCACTGAGTTCCTTGACTCCATCAAAATTTCAGGAAACAAAAATGCTACTAAAACCTCAGTCCCCTTAACTTTCCTTTAGTGGTATAGGGACAAGTGGAACTGTTTAGTATTGTGGAAAGGGGCATTGGACTAGAAACCAGAGACAAACTCTGGGTTCAGGTCCTGCTCCTGAAGTGATCTCTGAGTGCCATGAAACTTAATGAGAGAGGCCTATTCTCCCAGTTTATTATTTTCAATGATGACACAGGTGTAAATAATGCATAGGTGTGAATGATGATACAGGTGTAAATGATGATCCAGGTGCAAATGTTGATACAGGTGTGAATGTTGATCCAGGTACAAATACGGTACAGATACAAATGATGGCACAGATGCAGATCATGCCCAGGTGCGAATGAAAGTAGTGACATGTCGGTATCTCAATGTGAGGGGCCAGAGAAAAAAGGCCCATGAGAGCCACGTGTTTAATTAGACCTCACCATCCATCTCCTGTTCTTCCCATCTGAAGGGGGTGGATCATAGATCTGCGAGGGGTGGATCAGTAGTAAGCTGATGCTTTTCCACATAGCCAGCCTGCCTAGGTTACAGAGACTTCTGGTCATCTAGGAGGAGGCAGACACCTGGTCATTGTCCAACAGCTGACACTGTCCCATGGGGATTTGGGCAGGAGCACGCACCAAGGGGCTGGGCTCAGAATATGCCCATGGGGTTGAATGATCTCAGTCTCTAAACATGTTGCTTTACATGCAGAACAAGACAGGCAGTATCCAAGCTAACAGTTCTGCTTCTGTGTGAGGCCTCCTTGCCTGAGCTTGGGGCCACAGGTCACAGTCCCATAGCCTATTCTTAGCTTTGCCTTAGACTCACTCCCTTTCTTTTATTGGATTATATCCCATCCTAACCCATGACTCAGTTTCCCCCTCCTTGGTAATGGGGAGAAATCATCTTCCATAGTAGGAATTCTTAACCTAGGGTCCATGACCTTTTAAAATATTTTGATAACTAACATATATATATAATAGTATTATACATAAAATCATATATAACATTATTATATACATGTTATATATTATACATAATATACAATGGTTTCCTTTATAATCCTATGTACTTTATGCACTTTAAAACATTATTCTGAGAAGGGGTCTTTAGGTTTCACCAAGCTGCCAAAGTGGTCCATCACACAAAAAAGGTTAAGAACTCCTGCTCTATAGGATTCTGAGTTGAGAAGAAGGCCTGTTCTCTAGGGAAAGAAGAAGGAAATGTTATGGCATCTGTCCAGGCACTTGGGTTTCCCAAGATCCAGCAGAAGGTGGAACACTAAGGCCACTTCTGAGTGCCAAGAAAGTAGACAATTAATCCCTTGATGAGAAGGCAGAGCACAAGAGTGCCATCAATTTTTAAGGGATGGTGGATGGGCTTAATAAATGCCTAATAAATGTTTGATTGATTGATTGATGTGTAGAGATTGGGGAAGGAGACAGGAGCCTTTGTTCTATCTCTAGAATCAAAGTTAAATCCAGCTAAATAATAGCTAATAAGGTGTAGTGGTTTTGCCACAGATATCAGAGGCATCCAGGATTTTTTTAAAAAAATCAGTAGAAATTAGATTGACTGCAATACAGGCAACTCTGTGTGAGGGAAAATAAGGAGGTAAGAAGTTAAGTTGGTGTATTGAAGAATGGACTGGTTTTGGTTTATCTTGGAAGGCTTCCTAGAGGTGGTGATCCTGAGCTGAGGTGTATTTTTGCTCAAGCGGAATCATATGTAAATGCATCACCTGATTTTAATCAGGGAAATTGAATAAGGATGATAGGTGAGGGGTCTGAATGGGTGGTTTAGGAAAACTCTAGAGCAGGTTGCTAACAAGGTAGAATCTTGTAATTAGGTTGAAGCTCTCTAATGAGGAAATCCGACGAGCTGTGCTCAAGATGGATGAGGAAGAGGACCTGGCCAAAGACATGCTGGAGCAGGTGAGGCCTGATGATCATGCAGAGGGAATATGGGGCTCTTTCCTCTAAGATAGATATCCATAATGAGTAAGCCAAGAAGAAATCAAGCTAAACAAAATCGGAACTCAGAGGAGTTTTAAGGAAGATGGAAATTACTGTGTTCTAGTCCTTCTTTAGGGGAGGAAGGAAGAGAAATGAGACAGTAATGGGGGGAAGGGGTGGAAATGGGACAGTGGTGGGAGAAAGAGATAGAAAAGAGACAGTAATGGGAGAAAGGGATAGAAAAGAGATAGTAATGGGAGGAAGGGATGGAAATGGGACAGTAACGGGAGGAATAAAATGGCAGTCTGTCACCATCCCATTCTTCCATGACTAGGCAATATCCTCCCATCATTTTCAAGGCAGAAATGGGGTGGGCTCACATTCATAAGAGGAAGTGAGGGGGCAGCTAGGGCTTTATCCCTATACAAGGAGATCTTAGAGTCCTCTAATGAATGCAGTCAAAAAGGTCAACTCATCCATCCTGCCCTGGGGCAGTACTAGACCTAAACAAAGTGGAGATGGATTAAAAACTGGTCTGTTTTCAAAAAACATCCCCCTCCCATATTTTAGGTAGTTATGAGATGGACATCCATCCCTGCCAATCCCTGTTCCCCAGCTTATTACTGAGTTTCTTGTCTGTCCCCCACATCATCCTCCACAGCTTCTCAAGTTCATCCCTGAGAAGAGTGACATTGACCTACTGGAGGAGCACAAGCATGAGATTGATCGAATGGCCCGAGCTGACCGTTTCCTCTATGAGATGAGCAGGTCCGGGCACAGTGGGTAGAGGGCTTGGCTGGGTCAATGTGCATGACCTTTAGATGACCACTCATTTCTCATGTGAGCAGGTTTGGGCTAGCATAAGAAATCTGGGGAGGGATGAGAGTTGGGTTAAGGCAGAGAAAGGAAACAAACAGCTGGTTTCATGAGGAAGCAGATGAAAAAGACTGAAGGGAGTTGAGGAAGATCAGAGGCTCGTATAACTCTAGTCTGCAAGGGAATCTCATCGGTCATTTTACACATGAGGAAACAGAGGCATAGAGTGGGAAATGACTTACCTGAGGTTCCAAAATAAGTTAGTTATGGAGCCAGGGCTAGTTCTTGGGTCTCCAGACTCTCATTCTAGCAAGTACATTTTCTGTAATCTTAAATTCTTAAAATTACCTTGTAGAACCATGGCCTCATACTCCCGGAGCTGAAAGGAACCTCAGAGGCTTTCTAGTCCAATTCTGTCATCTTGCAGATGAGGAAACAGAGGCCCAGAAAGATGAAGCAGCTTGCCTAAGGCCGCTCAGGGAGCAAGTGGAAGCCTTGGGACCTTTGATTCCTTTCTACACTGTCTCAGTCTTTCTTGTGTGGGAGGCTAGGGCTCCTGATGAGGACATGGAGGACTGAGCCTAGAGCTGTCATGACCAGTTTCCCTTTCCCCTGTAGGATTGACCACTACCAGCAACGTCTGCAGGCCCTCTTCTTTAAGAAAAAATTTCAAGAGAGACTGGCGGAGACCAAGCCTAAAGTAGAAGGTAAGGTTGAGGGAAGCTTGGAGAGGCCTCAGGGGACTGGGGGACTAGGGTTAAGGATTAGGATGGGCATATTTAAAGATGAAAGAACTGGGAGGCCCGAAACAAACAAGTTAAAGTACAACAAGACGGGAATGGTTTATGAAATCTCTGCAGACCCCCAAACAAACCCAAAGTCAAATGCAAAATTGAAAACTAACCCAATTAGAAAATATATGTAATATATGTATGTGTTGATACACATGCTGTCCTGATGGTACATGTGTCACCTTAACATGCCAGATGCCTAAGGACCTCAGATTCCTTATCTGAGGAAGGAATTGGACTAGAAGACCTCTAAAGTCCTTTCCAACTTTAAATTGATTATTCTAATGATTTCTCAGTAAGGGGAGGGTTTTGTTATATGACTATACAGTATAGCAACCCAACATGTGATAGAAGTTACATAAATATAGAATGCATTATTCTAAAAGCTGGGTTGGGCGGGGATGGCTATTCTGGAGGAGAGGCACTAGAACAGGGGGAAAGGGGATGGAGAAGAAGATGGACAGGATGTATTTAGTTGACCTGAAATATCTAGCTTTTATCTTGGAGCAGCTGTTAGTGCTGGGATGGAAAGATCCCAGCACTTGGAGTCAAAAGACATGACTGTGCTACTAATTAGCTGCATGATTTTACAGGAATCACTTAACCTTCCTGACTTTAAGTTCCTTATTTGTCAAATGAGGAATTAGACTAGATAATCTCTTGTATCCCTTCTGGCTCTAACCATCTGTGGTTGTGTCCAAGTAGGGACACAGAAGGCAAGACTGAGCTCATCAAAGTATGTCTCCCTCTCCTCCCTAGACCCCAGGATACAGGATTTGAGGCTTCCTAAAAGGGATGATAGAAAGGGTCTAATTGACTGAAAGGAGAGGTGGTTAGCTTGGTAGGAAGTGAGAATGATGAGGGAGCCCATGAGGCAGAGAAGGAGGTAGGTGTTTAAGGAAAAAGAAGAGGAGTAAAAAGGTTTCTCTAGACTTCCATGCCTCACCCCACCTCATCCGAGAAGGTGATTCCAACATGTTGGTAAAGAAGTAGTCCATGAGTAAGGCTGGGAAACCAGAGGTCCTGACTCACCCAGAGTGCCATATCTAAGGAATACCTTGAGCGCCCTCTGCTGGACACCAGAGCTTCAGCTTTCAGTGAGACTGCTGCTGATAACATTCTCAGTATAGGCATCATCAGAATTCCCAAAAAATACAGACACTCCACATTCACTTCAAGTCTACCCTGCTGCTACTATGCAACTGCTCATCCCATGCTGGAGTGAGGCAGGGAGGCAGGTGGGAGTCTGTGGGTCTCCAGCCTCATTATATCTTTAAGTGGTACAGACAAATAGTCCAGGTGAGGGTCTTACCAGTGGGCAAATTCCAAGCTCCGTAGTGGAAATGAAGAGGGATTCAGGATGCACACATAAATGAACATACTTTTGTAAAAATTATATTATTTAAATAAATTCTCCCTAAACAACTTTCAGTTGAATGCAGATTATCATAATTTTTAATATAATTAACTATAATAATATAAATACTGTTGTCTAATTATGCAAGTTTTTGCTGTTGTTATATAGGATATAAATACATATAACATATAATATGTAATTATATTAAAATTTAATTATACAACATAATTATATAATACAGCATGATTTCATATAATTATATGTAATACAATATACTATATATAACCATTATATAATATAGAATATATCTATTATATATAGCATAATTGTATATTATGTATATAATATGCATGTACTATATATGTATTGTGTATATATGACAATTGTATATATCATATAATTGTAAATATATTATATATAAATATATTATAATTGTATAATACACAATAATTATAGCAATGTTCTATTTATATAACACAATTTGTATTTATATATTAAAATTCATATAATATATTTATACATTATATTTATATAATACAATATTTATGGCTAACGTGAGAGGCAGCATGGCATAGCTAATGGGCAACAAGACCTGGGTTCAAGAGCTGAAGTTCAACCTCTAACACATACTGACTATGTGACCCTAGGCAAGTCACTTAACTTCTTTTTTTTTAAATAGAAGAGTATTTATTTATTTATTTATTGCTTTTTGGAGGGTCTTGGGGTTAAGTGATTTGCCCAAGGTCACACGGCTAGTAAGTGTTAAGTGTCTGAGGCCAGATTTGAACTCAGATCCTCCTGACTCCAGGGCTGGTGCCCTAGCCACCCCCCACTTAACTTCTTAATGACCCAGGCAATTCTCTAAGACTCTAAATTGCCTAAAGGGGGGATGGGGAAGGGATATACTTGCACTGGTAGAGGGACTTTCCTCATCTGGGAATTTCTTACACCAATGAAACTGCAGTTCCAATCCCTATCATAATTCCTAAGGTTAACAAGGTACCTCCTTCACAACTACCCTGTGGAGCTTTGTGGTCAAAGAAGTAATGAGTGTCAAAGCTGGGCCATGAAACTTGGTCTTGTGATTATTTTCCTGTATATACATTCTATGAAATGATTAGGAAAATACATCTTTTTGACGTCTTTTTTGGATGGTGAAGGGGACATGGGGGGAATCTGGTGTTGTTGAAATGTTTACCACTTCTCCCTTCCCACTATATAGATAATTGAGAGTTAACTGTAATTATATCATGAACAAGCAGAGGGCTTAGTGGGCCTAATTCCAAAAATAATGAGTTGTTTGGGAGTGAGAATTTGTGACCACTCTTCCAGTTCACACAGGAAGGCTGGAAGAGGTGAGCATTCACTTGCCATGGACTGATTGGGGGGTAATGCTTCTTGGAGGAAGGGGGTTAGACGGAAGCCTAGGCCAGGGGTGGGAATTTGCCCTCCTTCCTTATGGCTGTCCCCCAGGCCAGTGTTAGGGGTCTCACCCAGTTCTGGGGGTAACCCACCCCTACTCCCTAGCCCTCCTGCTGGCCTCCAGGGAACTTACACGAAGTCACCGACTGAAGCGTCTCTTGGAAGTTGTCCTCGCCATCGGCAACTATATGAACAAGGGACAACGAGGGGGAGCTTACGGCTTCCGAGTCTCCAGCCTCAACAAGATTGTTGACACCAAGTCCAGTATTGACAGGTTAGCTCCCTTCTTCCACCTTCCCAACCTCCCCTTTATCTCACCCTTGACTCCACCTTTCCTTGGATTTCTTTCTTGGTCTCCCAAAACTATGCCCTCTGACCAACCGTTTCCCTCACCTCCCAACTGCAGAAACATCTCATTGCTCCATTATCTGATCATGATTTTGGAGAAGAATTTCCCTGACATCCTCAATATGCCTACTGAGCTTCAGCATCTCCCTGAGGCTGCCAAAGTCAAGTGAGTGGATACATTCTTCTCTATTATTGTTCCAGCCATCCAGGATTGGATCTATCCCCCAAGTATCTCCTGACTCCTGAACATTTCCACTGGGATCCTGTGGCAATGAGGGCTTGGGGGAAAGTGAGAACAGCAACCAGAACTGTATGGATTGGTGCAGAGAAGCCAATGAGACACTGAACTTTTGCTGTGAATAACCTACATACAGATGAAAGTTGACTGCACAGAATTTATTTAAACAGGGTTCTCTTTTTTTAATTAAAACACAAGTTTTCACCTGAAAACCTAGGTTTTAAATAAATATAATTAATTCATGTGGAAAATTAGAATCTTGTCCCTGATTGAGATCCCAGCTTCCCTAGGGAAAGGACTTAGAGGTGGGAGGAGGCCTGTGGAAGGTGAAGGGGTCAGGGAGACTCTTCCTTCTTTCCCTCTGTCCCCCATGCTCTTGCCCTTTCCAAATTGGGAAATTACAGTCCAGTCCCCTGACCTGTTTCCCCTGCAGTCTGTCAGAGTTGGAGAAGGAGGTAAACAACATCAGAAAAGGACTGAGAGCTGTGGAGGCGGTGAGTACCCACCCCTGGATTTCCATCCCCTAAGATTTGGGAGTTGATACTGTATGAGAGAGCTGCTTATAGGGATGGGCGCTTTCAGTGTGATGGAAAAGTCTTCCCCTGTTCGCTAATGTTTCATGTGTGTTAGGGTGCTTGTTTTTTGTTCTCCCAACTAGATTTAAGCCACTTATTAAGGCCTGAGATTGTACTTTATACTTCTCTGTATCCTGCCCTGCCCTAATCCCCACCCTGCCCCACGCAGTACTTGGTATAGTGCTGAGGCTATCCAGGACTGCATCTGCTTTCCAACTGGCACATTGATTGGCAATGACCATGATGCTCCTTCAAATTTCTGCCCTTATTTAGAATCCAATTCAAGACAATAGGCAATCCAAAAAGTCATTTCTGTTTGGCATGAATTATATTTCAATTTTGTCTTCCTAATTATGTTTGACTTAGATTGATAATAAAATGAGTTTATATTCCTTCTAGCCTTAAGGAAAGGGGCAGGGGTTGAGGGAGCTGGATAAACTGGGGAGTGGGAGATACCCTAAACATATGACAGTGAGAGAGAGAGAGAGAGAGAGAGAGAGAGAGAGAGAGAGAGAGATGGAGAGTTAGTCCTGAAGAAGGATCATAAGATCATAGACCCGGAGCTGGAAGACACTTTAAGAGGGCACCAGAAAAAAAAATCCTCTGTATTTCATTTTATGAATTTTAAAGCATTATTCTGAGAAGGGGTCTCTAGGCTTCACCAAACAGACAGAGAAGGACCAAGACAAAAACTAGACTAAGAACAAACAATGAAGAACCCTTGCTCTGGAGGTCATCCAAGTTTTTCCTCTCATTTTATTTTTGCTTTTTTTTTTTATTTTTGAAGGCAGTTGGGGCTAAGTGATTTGCCCAGGGTCACACAGTTAAGAAGTGTCTGAAGCCAAATTTGAACTCAGGTCCTCCTGACTCCAGGGCCAGTGCTCTATCCACTGTACTACCTAGCTTCCCTATCCCTTCATTTTATAGTTGAGGAAACTAAGGCCCAAGGGAGTATAAGACATTGGTCGAGGTGGCACCCTACATAATAAATTTAATTCAAGATACTCTCTTATTTCTCCTCACCCCATTCTTGGGAGGTTGAAGACTCTTTTCTCTAAGGATTTGGTTCTCTGCTCTAGAGAAGACTAGCATGGATGCTAGTCTATATTGGTCAAATGTATCCTGCCACCTTTCTCTGAGCCTCTTGGTAGCTTTTCTTGGTGGATATGGCAGATAAAGACCCAGAGACACACTTGGCTTTCCCTTCTCCTCGGTTTGGGTGTGGTGGTACTGAGGAGAGATTTGTTGACAGGCAGGTGCACAAGTCCAGACAGAATGGGAATGGGATTCCATTGAGAATGTGATTGCTTCAGGAAAAACACAGATAATTGCTTGTAGAAGGCGGAAGAATCAAATCTCTAAAATGAGGAGGACCCCACCCAGTCTGTACAACCCGAGGGCAAACGTAGTAATAGATCAGGGAATGGATTACATGGCCTTTCAGCCTAAGAGACTCTGAGACTGCCTCCTTACTGTGCTGCCATTGATGGAAGGAAGGGTAGGAGCCTGGTATAAATAGAGCTTTCCCCCAGTCACTCCCTCTCTCTTAATGCTGGTCAATTTTAGCCTGAAATCCCCTTCCCCTTTCGTTTTCTTCATGCTTCATAGGAGCTAGAATATCAGAAGCACCAGAAAAGGGAGTCTGGTGATAAGTTTGTGCCGATCATGAGTGACTTCATCACGGTTGCCAGCTTCAGTTTCTCAGAGCTGGAGGATCAACTTAATGAAGCCAGGGACAAGGTAAGGATACTCCGGTCCTCCCATCTTTCTGATCCTCAATCCCAGCCCCTCTGAGTCCCCTGAGACAGACTAAAGATCCCTCACCCCGAGTTCCCTCCTACCTTAGCCCCTGATGACCCAGCCCTCCAGGTCCTGATCCCTGGGTCTCTGCTTCCTCCCCACTCTTCTCCCAATGACAGTTTGCCAGGGCACTGAAGCACTTTGGAGAAGCTGAGAAGATGCAGCCAGATGAGTTTTTTGGCATCTTTGACACCTTCCTTCAGGCCTTCTCTGAGGCCCGGCAGGATCTGGACAGCATGAGGAGAAAGAAGGAGGAGGAGGAGAGACGGGCACGGATGGAAGCCATGGTAGGGAGAGGCACTGAGGGAGCAGAGAAGGGAGGGCTGTAGAGGAAGTGGGAAGAGGAAAAAATACTGAAGAAACAAAGTGTGGTTGGAAGATAATGGATGAGTTGATGTATGATGGTGTATTTTAAGTGCTACCTTCTAGGGAGGTTTGGGAGTGTCATGGGTCAAGGTGGGGCTCATGAGGACCTGGCTCATTGGCCAGTCTGCCCCTTCACCAGCCCCAGTAATTACTGGGCCATCCCCAGTCATCCTGATGAATATCTGGACACTGGACCCAGATGGCTCTGGAGGATAAAGTGAGGCTGGTGACCTTGCATAGTCCTGCCTCACTTAAATCCAATTCATTTGCAAGTCATGGTATCATATTCTTGATGTCATGGTTCTCTTTGAGAGTGAAGGACAAACTACAACCCAGTCATGACAGGAACATGATAGAAAATGGGCAGGAACTGAAAGACTTTGATACAAGAAGGAAAGGCCATGAGGAAGAGGATTAAGGATTCAAGTGACTTCAAGGAGAGCTAAGAATCAGTGTGAGACTGTTAGGGGGAAGGGAATAAGAATTTATAGTGCCTTGTGTCAGGCACTATGTTAAGAGCTTCTCAAATATCTTATATTCTTACAATAATCCTTCAGGGTAGGTACTGTTATCTCCATTTGTTTTTAATTGGGGAAACAGGCAAACAGAGGTTAAGTGACTTGCCCAGGGTCATATAGCTAGTTTCTTAAGCTTTATTTGTACTTGCGTCTTCCGAACTCTAGGCTGGCTCTCTATTCAACTGCATATACCTAGCAACCTATATGGTGGTTTAGTATGAAAATGGAGCTGGGAGATCATCTTCTGATAAATTTTTCCATTTCTGTAAAATGCTTTGTTTTCAAATGTTATTTAAATGCTAGTTGTTAATATAATTATTGTTATTAGTCAGAAACTGGGCTGCTTGGAGGGAATATGAGTTCCCACCTTATCTGGCTCCCCAGTGGGGATGGAGTGAGAGGTTCCTTCCTTGGGCTGGCCTTCCTCCAGTAATAAATGACCTGGCTTGTCTTCACCCTCAGCTGAAGGAGCAGCGGGATCGGGAGCGCCGACAACGGAAGGCAGCTGTTGGTGTCAGCTCCTTGGAGGAGGGCGGAGAGTTTGATGACCTTGTGTCCGCTCTGCGCTCAGGTGAAGTCTTTGACAAGGACTTGTCCAAGTTCAAACGAAGTCGCAAGCGGTCAGGGCCCCAAACACTCGAAATAAGCCGGGAGCGAGCAGTGAACAAGCTAAATTATTGACTTCGGAGACTCCAGCAGCAGAAGGAAGATGGCTGCAGCTCGAGGAAGCCAAGGGAGGACTAAAAGGGGCACAGTCGGGGCTTGCCTAATTGGGTGCTTAAGCTGGATTTGGGGCAGTAGTATGTGGCTGGCCCAAGTATATCCCCCTTCCTTCTCTACCTAATCTTCTTGCGCCCGGCCCCCATTCTGCTGTGACTGATTCCTGCTCTGAAGGCATCGCCAGCCATCTCTATTGTTACTTGGTCAGAGGTCCGGTCACTTCCAAGGGATGCCTAGAAGTCGTGTTGAGGGCCCACAGCCCCACCTGGGTACCTGCATGTTTGCATAGAATGGTTCTAGCAGCTCCTGGATCCGATCTGAGCCCCCACTGAAGGCAAACCAAGATGTTGTTGAGATTTCACTGATGGTGAATGGGTAGTGGGAGGCCTCTGAGGGCTAAAGCACATAGCCCCCTAATCTTTGGTACTGACTTTCCTTTCTCTTGAATAGAAAGAAGCCTGGGGCATCTAGATTAGGGATAGGTCTGGCAGCAAACCTGGAGACAAAAGTGTCTTAACTTAGATGAGAAAGAAAAAGGAAAAAATAGAGAGCTTTTCTGGAAGCTGTCAAACACAAACAAGCTTTGTTAATCTTCTACCCTGAGTGCATTAAGATTTCGGATGTGCTTGTCTAAGAAGTGAGTGGAATGGAAAGCTGGATGGAGGGAAGGATACAGCCAGTGCAAAAAAAAAAAAAAAGTGGTCCAAGGAACAGGAAGACTGTCTGGATCTGTCATGAGCTAGAGAACTGGGTTATTTTCCTTAGTACAATTTTGGTATAGATGAGTCACTCAATATTGATAGAAATTGGCTGGGCTCCTGCCTTACCTTCAGTGAAACATTTACATTGTAGCCAAAGTCAGGGACTTGGGCTTGTGTATGAAGACTGTTTTCCCTATCCCCAGAATGGAATCTGGCTTGATGCTGTTCCTTCTTCCTCTTCTAGGAGGGGAATGATTTGGGATCACCTTCCTAGGGCCCTTTCCAAACCTTCCCCCCTTCCCCCACCTCTGGAACTCAAACCCTGACACCCTGTCCTCTCCTGCTCCAACCTACACCTCACCCTTGTCCCCTCTTTCTTCCCCTCATTCAAATGTACACACCCATTGACCATTGTCCTGGAGACATGGAATATGTACATACTCTGTCTGGAGCCCAGAGAACACCAGCACCTCAGCCCCCGGTTTGATGTCTCCTACTCTCTTAAAGAAACTTATTTGCTCACAGCTTCATTTCTTTCAGACTATACCTAACTTCCGGTGCAGCTTGTCTCATAAAAGTGGGAGCAGCCAGGCCCTCCTCTTCCCTGGTCCTCCAAGGCCTATCCATCTTAGAGAAGGCGTGTGTGTGTGTGTGTGTGTGTGTGTGTGTGTGTGCGCGCGCGCGCTCGTGCACGTGAAGGGAGGAGTGCCACTTAGAACAAAGTTAGCTTTTCCCTCAGCTGAAGAGTGAACCATCAATAAAGATGGATGAGACAAGTCATTTTTCCACAGCTTTCTAGAGGGGGCCACATATTTTAAAGTTGTACCCTGCAAATCAGTCCTAATAGAACCAGTCCATGTTTACATATCTCCAATGAGGGATTTACCATTTAGGACCATGGGGCCAAGTTCAGATCTAAAAGGAGGGTTGTGGATTCAAAGAACTGTGAGTGATAGGGCATGATTCCCTTCAATAAATGATCAGTGAAGAGAGGAGCTTGGAGCCAAGGGGTGGGTTTGGCCACCCCCCACTTACCTCCCAACTCATAAATCTGTTTCCCACCCCCCAGCTGCCAAAATAAGTAGCCCTGTTTGGAGAAGGTGGGTAGATAGGGGGACAGGTTAACAAGACTTGCTTCCAGCTCTCCATCCTACTCCACCCCCATCTTACACTGTCCTTTGGTTAGCTTATTGATACCTTGCCCTCTATTTCCTAATCCCCAAAGAGTCAGGAAGACCAGAGGTATCATGGTGGAGGCAGGAAACTTCCATTTGCAGTGGACTTTCCCTCTTCATTTATCATGACTTTCAGCCTTTAAGTGCCTTCCACTTGGCATAACAACCAGATTCCCTTCTTTTTACTTATGTCTCTTTAACATGTATTTGCTCTGACCAAATCCCCCTTCTCAGTGTGGCCTAATGAGCAGGCCCACTCTCCAGCTGCCAATCTTCTGGCTTTTGGGAGGGAGAGGGGGACAGCAAACATCCTGGTTGATCTGGATGGTTGAGGGCAAGGTACCAGGGCCTCACCTGAGAGACAGGAGAGAAGACCCTAGAGGGGAGGCCATACTGCTCTCTGAGAAGCATGTGCTCAGCATGTGTTGTGAGTTGGGCTGGAGGAAGGGATAAGGTAATGGAGTGGGGGGGGGGGGGTGTTTCCACCCAAGTGTAAGATGGACAGGGTTATAGATAAGAAAGAGGAGGGAGCTGAGTTGTCTTGACTGGGGTTGTTGGGGAGGGATGTGATTACAGTTGCTGTCTTCTAGAGTTCTGATTAAAAGCTGTCCCTCTCTCACATATGCTCCCTAATCCCAAGGACACATTGGGAAGGATTTCAGCCACATTTATCCAAGGAGTGAATGTGATGGAAGGTGGGATGTTGGGAAAGGTGATATGACCAGTTTGATGGAACTTTCCTCAGTCTTGGTGTACCCCCAAGATTCAAACCACTTCAGCTTCTTGCCCCTCCTCCTCCCAAGCCATAAAGCAAACAGTTCTAGTAGCCCTACCCCCGACCCTACGACACAGTGCCACACTATAGAGGGTGGCACACAGTAGGGTAGCTTAGCCATAGCATGTGCTTCTTCCTCCTGGCATCTTCCTTGTATTGCCACAGGAAAGTCCCAGATACGGACATCTGGAGATACCTGGTGGACATCGTGCCTTTCTGTCCAGGAGCGTATGGCACACACAGTTTTGTTTAGTTTGTTTCTAATTTAGATGAAGCCCATTAGCCCCGGGAGCCTGATTTCTATTTATTGTTCCCTAGTTCCTGCTGGCCCAGAGGGCCGATGGGGGGTAGTGGAGGCTGCTTGGCAAGATTAGCTCCCCACCATCCCCTCAACAGACTGACTAAAGAGGCTGGCCCAGCAAGAATTGGGGGTTGGGGGTGTCATTGACTGATGCCCCATAGAGGCTGGGCCAAACTGGTACCTGGTGTACTGCTTTGTTTTAATCTCTTACAAACCATTAAGTTTTGCTCTTTGCCCTTCTCCCCTGGTCTGCCTTTTTTGGCGGTAAATTTTCTCCACGGTCTAATTTTACATCAGATGCAGAATTCATGTTTGATGTAATGTAGCACCCCCCCAAGCACCCCTGGACCTCTCCATCCCCAACACAGAACCCAAACACCAACCCACCCTTGGCCTCCACCTCTAGATCTCACCATGAGAGGAAGCTTGCTGGAGGAGGAATCTAAGGGAGGGTGTATCTCCTCCTCTTGTCAGTCTCTCCCAAATCCCCAAGCTGGGGCTGTCCCCTTCCATCAGTCACACCTCAGTGGCATTGTCACATTCACCAGCTATCTCAGACAATGAGTCTAATGTACAAAATCTGTAGTGTCCTTTTTATTCGCACCTTTTTTTTATAAGAATATACTGTAATACTAAAAATATTAAATCCGTACAGCCCCTTTACCACCTGTCTTATGCCTATTCTTTGTTATCTTGCCTCATTTTGCCTTGAAAAATGAATGTTTATATTTTAGAACTGGGGGAGATGATGTGGGAATGAAAGCCAGGAGAAAGAAGGAAGGCTAGGGCCAGGAGGCAAAGTCTGAGACTGGCTGAAGGTGGAGAGAAATCATGGCATTAAACAGAGGGGGTGGGAGTGGTCCTGGGGGATATGCTACTGCCGAAACAAAAAAAAAGAGCCTTTTTAAACACTGTCTAATATAGCATCTTTGCAGAGAGAAGCCCTTTCTAGGGGTCAAACAGGTAAAGCAGTTAAATTGTTCATGAATCTCCAACTGGTGGTAAAGGGGAATGGGTTTTCCTGCTCTGTTGGCTGGGGAGAGGAAGTAGGGGGAAGAAAGCAGGACTTCAGTGAATCCTACCACCCCGAGGTTGGTCTTATCCCTGTCTTGAGGGAAAGGGAATGCAGGGACAGGTTCCATTTGATACTACGGTGGGAGCCTGGCCTGTACAATTTTCCAAGAAATCCCAAGCAGCTGAAGGTGAGAAAGGCATGAGAAAGGAGACCTAGTGCTACAAGTCAAGCTTAAGGCCACCTCCTCCTCCAACACTAATTACACTCAAATTTAGATAGGAGGGGCGGCTAGGTGGCACAGTGAGTAGAGCGTCGGCCCTGGAGTCAGAAGGACCTGAGTTCGACTTAACGAACACACAAATAAAAACCTAGCCGGGTGACCTTGGGCAAGTTACTTAACCCCAATTGCCCTCCAAAAAGCAAAAAAAAAAAAATACATTCTAGGGGCAGCTAGGTAGCGCAGTGAGTAGCACCCACTCATAAATAATGACTAGCCGTGTAACCTTGAGCAAGTTACTTAACCCCAATTGCCCTCCAAAAAGCAAAAAAAAAAAAAAAGAAAAGAA
Organism: Gymnobelideus leadbeateri; assembly: GCA_011680675.1. Classification (NCBI taxonomy): domain Eukaryota; kingdom Metazoa; phylum Chordata; class Mammalia; order Diprotodontia; family Petauridae; genus Gymnobelideus; species Gymnobelideus leadbeateri. The sequence continues at coordinate 976,992 of WOXC01008646.1, read as the reverse complement.
AAGAAAAATAGGCAAATGGGAAAAGTTTTGACTTAATGTAGAGGGAAGGAGGATGAGGAAGAATGCCTTAAATCTCTATAGTCAACCCCTCTACCATTCCTTTATCAAATCTTCATTTCTTTTCTTCTTTAAAATAATTGTCATGGGGCTGCTAGGTGGTGAAGAGAGTAAGAGCGCTGGCCCCAGAGTCATCGGGAGGACCTGGGATCAGTTCCGGCCTCAGAAAATTAGCACCCACACATAAAAAATAACTAGCTGTGTAATCTTGAGCAAGTTACTTAACCCCAATTGCTTTTAAAAAAAAATAATTGTCAAGGGTTTATTCATTTGTAACTCATTTTTTTTTTTGCAGTCACGTCTGCAAAAACTCCCATTTGGGGTTTTCTTGGCAAAGATACTGGAGTGGTTTTGCCATTTCCTTCTCCAGCTCATTTTACAGATGAGGAAACTAAGGCAAACCGGGTGAAGTGACTTGTCCAGGGTCACACAGCTAGTAAGTGTCTGAGGCCAGATTTGAACAAAGGAAGATGAGTCTTCCTAACTCTAGACCCAGCACTCTATCCCGTGCCACCTAGTTTTGTTACCTGCCCCCTTCGTTCAGTTAAGCAACTGGGTATCGTTTACTGAGAACAGAGTAGGAAAAGCAGTCTTCAACCATCCTGTCCCTATTTTCCCTGGGAAGATGGAAAGACAAGGGGAGATGAGAAGCCAGGCTTAGATGCTGTCATTTTGCATAGCTGTTAAACCCATGGTGTAAGATGTCAGACAGCCCAGAGTCTGACAAAACACCAGTGTCAGAATGAGACTCAGTGAAGAAGGGAGAAGAATTGGGACACAAAAGGGAGGGGGCACTGTTGGACCTAGAACTAAGGGTCACGTATGATGGCCCAGAGTTGGAAGACTCACTAAGCCTCCCTGCTCACTGCCCCCCTCATACCTAATATCAATATTATCTAGAATTTCTACTGCACCTACTGGGAGGCACAAGAACCAGGCATTGTGTTAAGTGTTTTAACAAATGTTACCTCACTTGATTCTCTTAACAACCCCTCAAGGCAGGTGCTATCATTATCCCCATTTGACAGATGAGGAAACTGAGGCAAACAGAGGTTAAGTGACTCGCCTAAGGCCACACAGGAAGTGTCTGAAGCCTGGATTTGAACTTAGGTCCTCCTGATCCCAGGCCCAACAACATATCCATTGCATCACCTCTGTGAAATAGGAGAATTAAGGTAGATCTGCAAAGGGATGTGGGTTGGGGGACAAAGAGTCAGACTACATTCTTGAGCCAGAAGAAATAAGTCCAAAACAGGAATGGTCATTGAGTTCCCTTCCAAGTGTAAAAACTCAAACTCCATAGCTAAGCTGGAATCATCCTCATTCATCCTCAGCAATAAAATTCCTTTTCCTACCCCACCTACATAAACTCCCTAGGAATGGGGAGAGAAGGGAGTGAGTGCCAGCCACCCATAAATCTTTGCTTCTCCGGCTGGCTGGGGCAAGGCTATCACAAGGAGGATAAGAACAACTGTCATTTAGAGAAAGGGTGTAGAAATGAACAGCGTCCTTGGGCTGCAGAGGTGGGATGTTACCTCTGCTATCAGAAGGAGTCTTTGCCTTGGCTGGTTTGTCCTTAGCTATTTGTTTCTATCATCAAGGAAGGCTCATAGAGGGTGTGGGAGGGTATATCTGGAAATGATTGTGAGGCTTAAAAAATACATATATATTAAGGGCATCCATAAAAGCAATGAGCAAAATTACCTAGAGCCTGTCAAGACCAAAGTCCTCTCTCAGGTAGGGAGGGGACATCAGCCTGTGGGGTGGGGCTTGGGGGCTAAGAAGACAAGGGGAGTAACAGCCAATACAGGATATCCCCAAAGTCTTAGTGACCCTTTACTTAAAATCTTTAATTGCTTAAAACTGTACTAAAGACCTAAGCCAAGGCAAAAACAAGTGAGGTGGGGGAAAATGGTGAGGGAGAGTATGTTGAGGGTAGGTGATATCAGTGAACTCTCCTATCCAGGGCTACTGGTTTAACTTGTAGATGATTTGGACCTTTATTTCCCCATTGCTGGCCCCACAGTGTTATTCCAAGGGTCAAATGATATCATGGATATGAAATTAATTTTGAAAAGTGTTGAATGTTGAAAATTATGCTGTGCAAAGGCAAAGTGTGACTCTAATTCTCACTATCCCCAGGAATGAAATTTGAGTTCTGACCCTGTTTCTGGCTCCCCCAAATCCATTCCTCATCCTAGATGCTGAGACAGTCTGCTGCAGATTCTCCGGAAGGGAGGGCACTTTGGTCTGTCAGAGTTGGGGTGAGAGGGTTAGGAATTTGAGCTTCGGTTAAAGTCCCCTCGATGACCCCCTGTTTTGCTAAGCAATTTGATCTCTCCCAGGATGATGTCCCTGCTGACTGCTTTGCACATGTCATAGAGGGTAAGGGCAGCGACGGTAGCAGAAGTGAGAGCTTCCATTTCCACACCAGTGGGGCCCCATGCCCGACATGATGCCTGGATCACCACAGCGTGGCGGGCAATGTCCAGCTCCAGCTGGACCTGGGTATGGCTCAGAGTCACATGATGGCACAGCGGGATCAGCTGGCTCGTCAGTTTGGCTGCCTGAATTCCAGCCAGCTGGGCCACAGCCAAGGCATCTCCTTTACGTAGCTGGTTCTGGCGGACAAGGTTAAAGGCCTCAGGCCCCAGGAAGACCACAGCTGAGGCCACAGCCACCCGCTCTGTGGTTGGCTTTCCACCCACATCAACCATGGCAGCCCGTCCCTCTGAGTCCACATGGGTCAGTTGGTTGGAGACAGGAGAGAGTCTGGGGGTAGCTGGGACAACTAGTGTCTCTGTATTAAGGCACTTAGTGCTGCAGTCAGGATCTTGGGGGTGAGAGCTGTAGAATCTCCAGGAAGAGCCTGCCTCTAATCTTGGCTGGGCTGGAGGGAGGACTGGTGGTAATCCCCATTTTGTCCACATGGTTCCCATGTGGCTGGAGAAACCCCCTCTGGCTCTGAGTCCCTGGATGTGAGGAGGGTTCCAGGGGGGTAGGCTGGGAGAGGTCAGAGGAGCATCTCCAAGCTTTGGGAAGCACCCTATATGGAGACAGGGAAGAAGAGAGGAGGTTAAGGGCAACAGTGAACCAAGAGGAAAAGGACATTGTAGATAGGGAGCTAGGAAAGATAGTGGGCAGAAGGGCACAGAGACATAAGCAATAGAGACACAACAGCAAACTGAAGTAAACATCTACTTGGGAACTCTTACCCCTCCCCAGTCACCATGATCCTGTCTAGGGGTCAGCTTCAGCAGTGTGCTACAAAACAATGATTCGGACTATGGAGTGAGCTCCTATCCTGGGAAACCTTTAGGAAAAGGAAGCTACTCCTTCCTTTCTGCCTATTATGATTGAGTCAGAGGGTCAAATGACCTCTCAAAGTTCCTTCCATTTTTTTTAAATACTAAAACAACTTTAATTTTCACTTGGCACAGTTAAATGGCATAATAGATAGAGCTCTGGACCTGAAGTGAGGAAGACTCATCTTCCTGAGTTCAAATCTGGCCTCAGACACTTAAAAGCTGTATGACCCTAGGCAAGTCACTTCACTTGCCTCAGTTTCCTTATCCATAAAATGAGCTGGAGAAGGGAATGGCAAACTCTTAGTATCTCTGCCAAGAAAACTCCAACTTTTGGGGTCACAAAGAGTCAGATATGACTGAACAACAAAAATTTTTACATATAGGATCATAGATTTAGAGTGCCTTAGAGGCCACTGAGTCTAACCCCCTTTCCATGTTTTATATGAGGAAACTGAATAGAGAGGTGAACTTCTTGGGGATGGGGGGGCGGAGTGTCACAAAACTAGTAAGTGTCTGACATAGGATTGGAACCCAGTCCCCGACTCCAAGTACATTGTCCTATCCACTTTGCTATGCTGCCTCTGAAGATCTGTTGCAAGAAGGAACTTCAGAGATCATCCAGGAGTGCATTTGACAGATAAGGAAACTGAAGCAAAAGGATTAGCCTAAAGTCACACAGGTGGGAAGGCTCAGAGATGAGATTCTAATCTAGGTCCTCAGATTCTTATAAACTTCACTCATTTGGAATTTTTGATGATTTAAAAAAAAAGAAAGAGAAAAGATAAAAAAAGAGATAAGTTATTAAAAAAAAAAGTCCCTAGATGAAGTCTCTGTCTCCAATAAAAAATCTGTTAAGCAAATTAACAAGTATAAACAAGATACCAGGGGAAACATTTAACCTACTTAGGAGAATGCATTTTGTCAAATGCCTTCAAGCATCTCAGACCTGCACATTGACTTACAGCAGACAGGCTCATTTCAAGGTGGCCTTTTCTCTTCCTTAAAGCAGGCCCCTTTTGAGGACCTCTGCCTTTGAGGCTGCATTTTGTTAGACTGGTTCAAGTTATTTGACACATATAAAAATGATCAAATGTCATTGCAGGCATCACAGCAATAACACTGAATCAAGAGCCCTGGGTTCTAGTCCTGACTTTTGCACTAACTTGCTTTATGAACTTGGACAAGTCTATTGCTCTTTTCTGAGCCTCAATTTCCCCATGTAATCATGGAATTTTAGAGCTGGAAAAGAACTTAGTAGTTTTCTGGGTCAAAATGTATCCAAAAAGAATTCCCCTAACCAAACCAATGGTTTGGTGGGATTTGAGCGGGGGGGGGGAGAGGAATTCAACAGAGACAATTTTAGAAGTAATCAAGTTGCCCAGGTACATTTTTTTGAGACAATCAGGGCTAAGTGACTGGCCTAGGGTCACACAGCTAGTAAGTGTCTGAGGCCAGATTTGAACTTTGGGACTCCAGAGTTCAACTCTAGGAACTCCTCCTGACTCCAGGGCTGGTGTTCTATCCACTGCACCACCTAGCTGCCCCCTAACTAATGGATAAAGGACCTAACCAGTGCTCCTTTAACCTCTGCTTTCAAGCCTCCAATAAAGGGGAACCCACTGTCTCCCAAGGCAGTCCATTTTACCCACAGACAGTCCTCTCTTACCCCATACATGCCCAAGGATTGTAACTTCTTTCTCCACATATCTCATTTATGTCCCCTTCTGTCCACTCACACAGCTAACATTCTGGTTCAGATTCTCATTACCTGTCACCTGGACTATTGCTATAGACTTCTAATCGGCTTCTCAGTCTCTCCCCATTCCAATCCAGCTCCCAAGGTGATTTTTCTAAAGTATAGATCCGACTACATCACACTCCCCTGCTCAATAACCTCCAGTGGTTCCCTATTACCTCCAGGTTCTAACAGGAAGTCCTTTGTTGTTGTTCAGTTGTTGAGTTCAATCTGACTATTTATGACTTCTTTTGGAATTTTCTTGGCAAAAAAACTGAAGTGATTTGCCATTTCCTTCTCCAGCTCATTTTATAGATGAGGAAATTGAGGCAAGCAGGGTTAAGTGACTTCCCTGGTGTCACAGAGCTGCTAAGTGTCTGAGGTCAGATTTGAACTCATGAGTCCCCCTGACTCCAGGCCTGACACTCCATACACTGTGCCACCTAGAAATCCTTTGGCAGCTCCTCAAAATGTGGCCCCTTTTGGTGTTCAAAACCTTCTTAAATTCTACTCTTTTCCACCCATTCTAAAATCCAGAAATATTGGCCAGTCTGCTACACTTCAAATACAACCCTCCATCACCACCTTTGTGCCTTTTCTCTGGCCAGTCCTCATTCCTGGAATGTCCTTCTTCCTAACTTCTGACCTTTGGAATTGCTGGCTTCCTTTAGCACTCAGCTCAAACAAGGCTTTTTTTCTCCCTCCCCCAGCTGCTACTGCCATCCCCTGGACAGCTATCATCTCTTTGTTCCCTGCTTATCTTGTGAGTCTTCTCCCTTTGAATGTAAACTCCCTGAGGAGAGGAACCTCATTTTTTGACCTTTCTATCTCTAGAATTTAGCTCCAAGGCCTGGCAAACAGTAGGTGCTTAATAAATATTTGTTGATGGATTGATTCAAAAGTGTTTTCCCTGGTGTGAAACCTAAATTTCTTCCTTTGCAATACCCATCCAACTGTTCCTGCTTCTGCCCTTTGAAACCAAACAAAAGAAGTCTAATCTTTGTTCTACATGGCACCTGAGGACTTGGGCATGAAAGAAATTATTTTACTATTACATTAATAACCAATTGTTAAATTGTTATTCAAGCTTTTCTCCTCTGTTTCTTCATTGAGGCCCAGCTTTTGTGGAAGGTCTCCCTCTCAAGGACATAACTGAATGAGATAACCCCTAAGCCTCAGGGAACATACTCTTCAATCTTGGGCAGGACCCTACTCAACCAGGAGACCTTACTCCTTTTTAAACACAATCCAGACCAGACAAGCTCTTACCCAGAGGAAATGAGCCCCTGTCCTCGTACCCCTCCATTAGAATTTAGGGTAATCCAGCTCACAAAGGAGAAAACCAACCAGAGTGGTCTGGATGGGGATGGATCCCCGGCCCAAATTGCTGGAAGAAGCTGAGTCTCATGATTAAGCTACATTCTCAGGAAGAGATACTGAAGATTTCTAGCCTATTAAATGTCCACCACTCAGGGTAGATTTTCAGTTTTTTATCAACGGAATTCCCTTTAAAGGATTATTTAGAGCTTTTAGGTTTTCCATGTCTTTTGTCTTTGGTTACCAAGGGATACCACTGGCCATCATTTTTGATTGCTGGATGGCCTAATTAATAAGTTGATTATTAATTACCCAGAAATTCTGCCTCGAGGGTTTTTCATTTATCACACCCATTTTGAAGGAGGCTCACTCATAAAAAACGAAGGCATTGGGCTCACTGAACTTTATGGTCTCTGACGATGTTACAATCCTATGATTCTAAGAATATCTTTGAATTGGTAGGGATGGGAAAAGAGGCTGGAGTTGTGATTTCAATGCTATGGGGAAATCCCAAATGAGGAAATTCCCTCTACCAATGTCAGTCAGCACCTTCTCAGCCACTTACAATCTTGGAGAGTTTGCCTAGAATTCCAAGACACTGGATGACTTGGCCAGAATTAGAATCACAAAGACAGTAAGTGCCAGACTGGAATTAAAGTCAGGTGTTCCTGGCTCTGAGGCTGGCACTCGAAACATTATGCTTTGCTGCCTCTCATTAGTAAGAAGTATTTAGAATGGGTTTGAATTATAGAGTTCTGTTCTTATTACATGTGTATGACATCACTCCTGGGAAACCTCCTTGTTCTTTACCCCATATCCCCTTACCTCCATACAACTGGATGTACATATACTTTAGACTGGGTAGCTAGATATTTCAGTGGTTGGAGTACTGGGCCTAGAAACCTCGGTTCAAATCTGGCCTTAGACACTTACCCTGGGCTAGTCACGTAACCTCTGTTTGCCTTAATCCAATGGAGAAGGAAATGGCAAACCACTCCAGTATCTTTGCCAAGAAAACCCCAGACGTGACTGAAAAACAACTGAACACAACTTCTGACTCCAGATCTCCCCAAAGTTTGACCCTATGTGTTCTACTATTTGGATTGCACCTCGATAAAAGGACTATCATTAGAGATCTGATAGCCCTAGCTCCACTCACTCCTTCCTTGCCACCCAATCCTCCCCCCCTCCCACCAGAGAGGTCTCTGAAGGACAGGGAAGGATAAAGGGTGGGGACACATGGTTACGTACTGATGGGTCACCCACCAATGAGGATCATGGGTCGGTTCTTCATCTGGGCAATGTTGAACATGCCTGAGTTAGGGGGAAAAATGGGGGAGGGGGTAGAGATCAATGAATGAAAGAGATAGATGAACAACACATCCACAAGTTATGAAAAATACCTATGTGCTCAAGCACAAACACATGCATGTGCTCACATGTACACAATGAGACTATCTTTAGGATAACAGGGAAACCAGATTTCTAGACTCCCAGACTTCAGTTCTTGATAACTCCCTGAAAAGGTGGGGATAAGGGGATAGAGACAGGGAAGATAAGGAGAGACCTGAGCAAGCAGCTTACCTGCTTCCTCTGCCCTCCCTCTCTCCCTACCCACAGGAGAGGAACACAAGGCCCAAGGGGAATGACTGGGGTAAGGGAAGGTCTTACTAGGACTTATACTGCCACCCTTTCTCCTCAGGGCTAATTTCCCAGTCACCTCCCTCAATCCTCATCAACTTCCCTCTCAGCATCCCCAACAAGCACTCCCCTCCCCCAATCTTAAATACCTGCATGGTTCGGCTTCTTTCTGCCCACAGCAGCCCCAATGATTCGAAGCAGCTCCTCCTCAGACGCTCCGGCCCGAAGGTGATCCCGTAGAGACACTTCTGAATTTCCAAAGAGGCAAACCTGCCCAATATCAAGGCATAGAATCAATGACTCTCACCCTCAGTCCTGGGTTTTGGTCCCGGGGTGGGGACCAGATATCCTCCTCCCTCCCTGATCTTGGAACAAAAAGAAATAGATTAAAGCTATATCAGGAAGGGATGAGGTCAGACATGGGGATGCAGCCTGCTACTATAGAAAAGTCACTGTCTCTGAAGTCAGAGGACCTGTGATCAAATCAGAGGCAATTAGGTGGTGCAAGAGTGAGAACATGGGGATTAGAGATGGGAACCACCGGATCAAATCCTGCCTCAGACATGGATTTGTTCTAAGGATCAAATGAGAAGGGCACCTAGGTGGTACAGTGAATAGAGCACCGGCCCTGGAGTCAGGAGGACCCGAGTTCAAATCTGGCTCAGACACTTGACACACTTAACTAGCCCTGTGACCTTGGGCAAGTCACTTAATCCCAATTGCCTTGCCTTCCCCCCTCCAAAAAAAAAAAAAAAAAGAATCAAATGACATATGTAAATCACTTTGCAGACCTTGAAGCTTTATAGACATAGTTATGGTTGTTTTCCAGCCATGTATGACTCTTCATGACCCCATTTAGGCTTTTCTTGGCAAAGATGTTGGAGTGGTTTGCCATTTACTTCTCTAGCTCATTTTACAGATGAGAAAACTGAGGCATACATAGTTAAGTGACTTGCCCAGGGTCACACACAGCCATTAAGTGTCTGAGGCCAGATTTGAGCTCAGGAAGATGAGTCTTCCTGACTTTAAATCCAGGGCTCTCTCCGTTGTACCACTGAGTTATTATTAAAAATGTATTAAATATTAACTATTATTAAATCCTGCCTCTGACACTACCTGTTTGACCTCGAAGAAGGAAGGAAACAAGCATTTATTAAGTACCTACTATATACCAGGTACCTACTACATACCTAAGCACTTTACAAATATTATCTCATTTCATCATCATCATAATGCTGGGAAATAGGTGCTGTTATTAAATCCATTTTATATGAGGAAACTGAGGCAGGCAGGAGCTAAGTGGCTGCCCAGGATCATAGACCTAGAAAGCGTCTGAGGCCAAATCTGAACTCAGGCCCAATGCTTTATCCACTATACTACTTACTTGTGTCTAATTTCACTTCATTTTCCTCATGGGACTTCTCAAATCCCTTCCAGCTCAGGATCTGTAACCTTCTGAGTTCATGACAATAAAAAGATGTCCTTGGATACTGAGGTGAAAGGGCCAAGGCCCAGGGGTGGGGAACCTGTGGCCTTGAGGCTACATGTGGCCCTCTAGGTCCTCCAATTCAAACTTCACAGAAGGGATTTGTTCTGTGAAATTTGGATTCAGTCAAAGGGTAGCACTTGAGGACCAAGAGGACCACATGTGGCCTCAAGGCTACAGGTTCCCAGGAAGCCCAGGGGCAGCTAGGAGGTACAGTGAATAGGGCACTGGGCCTGGAGTCAGGAGGACCTGAGTTCAAATTCGGCCTCAGACACTTGACACACGTAATAGCTGTGTGAACTTGGGCAAGTCATTTAACTCCAATTGCCTTGACTTTCCCCCTCCAAAAGAAAAAGGATAGAGGAAGCCCTGCCAGGATGACCTGGGAAAATCACTGTCCAGATTCTAGGTCTGGCACGTGTGAGTCTCCCACAGATCTTTCCACTTAAACATCCCAGTCACCTCTAAGTTTCTAAAACTGAAATCATCCTATACTTAGAGCAAACTTCTCTTCCAGATGTCCCTATTTCTGTCAATGGTACAATCACTCTTTGCCACTCTTACCCATGACCACAACCTCAGAATCAGCTCTGGGTAGAAGTCAGTCATTAAATTCTGTTTGTTTCTCTTTTCAAAATATTTCTCAAATCTGCAAGTACTAAAATGGTCTTCTCATTGGTCTCCCTGACTCTAGCTAACCCCGCCCTAATACTTGGTGCACTGAAGAATCTTCCTAGTGAATATATTGGTTTCCTCGTGCCATGGCCAGCACAAAAATCTTCAGTGGCTGCCCACAGCCTACAGGATAATGTCCATATTCTTCATCTTAATACTTAAGTCTGGTCCCATCTTAATTCTACCTGGTTTATCTCCTCTTTCTTCCCTTCCATATATTCTCTGATGAAATCAAACTGGTTTATTTATTTGCCAAAATTTTGCTCCTCCCTACTTTTGTTCACATTCCTGTTCCTGGAATGCCCCTCCTTAATCTTCTCTATCCAGTGTCTACCTGGCTGGTCTCAAATGCTCCCTCCTTTAGGAAAAGTCAGGGCCACCCCAACACACAATATCAATTTTTTTCTGACCCTGCAGCATTCACTTGGAATACTGCCTTGTGGCAGTTTTGGGCAAGATTGTCTTCTTTAAAAAAATTTTTTTTTCATATGCATTTTGTTCTCTGAGACTAGCAGTTCTTAAAGGATAGATCCTGTACTCTGTATGCTTCTCCCATGGTATCCAGAACGCTGGACACACTGAATATAATCACTGAACACTTATTGAATAATAGATGGGTTCAGTGTCAAAGATGATATAACTGGCTGCAGTGTCCCAAATCAGCAGTTCTGATGCAGAATCCCTAGGTATCTTTCAGACTTTGACTTTGGTAAGCCCCAGCCAGGAGTGGGAAACCTGTGGCCTCAAGGCCACATGTGGCCCTCTAGGTCCTCAAGTGCAGTCCTTTGACTGAATCCAAACTTCACAGAGTAAATCCCCTTAATAAAAGGATTTGCTCTATGAAGCTTGGACTCAGTCAAAAGGCTGAACCCAAGGATGTGGCCTCAAGGCTGCATGTCCCCCACCCCTGCCCCAGACCCTTTGGCTAATTAAGGGTGATATAATTGGGATTTTGCCGGGGGGGGGGGGTGGGAGAGAGGGGGAGAAAAGAGGAACAGGACAGAGAGAAAGCTTCTAAGCAATCACAATCCACCTTAGAACCAACCCCTATCCTGGAGTTCAGAGAATCCCATAAGGCTCAAAAGAGTTTACCCATAGCTCTGTTCCAAGGTTCCTACCATCTCCCAGGTAATGACACAGAATGTATCTCAAACTTGGCCTATCTCCCCTATCAATCATCTCTGTGATCTGTTTTCTGAAGAAATCTCTAAATTGGGGATTCTCAACTTCTTTTGTTTCATGGACCCCTTTGGCAGCCCAGTGAAGCCTATGGATCCCTTCTCTGAATAATGTTTTTAAATGAATAAAATAAACTATATAGGATTACAAAGGAAACCAATTATATTGAAATTCACTTGCCATAATATTCCAAAAATCAAGTTCATGGACCCCAGGTTAAGAACTCCTGGTCTATAAAGTCAATCCCTCCAGCATTCTCATACCTACCCCCTCAAATAATCAATATCTCAGGAGGAAGAAAGGGAAGATATTCATGATGGCTTTCACCCTACAGGGGGTGGAGGTGGGGGAATGTGGAACACTGAGGAGACAAAACACTTGAGAGAAATGACAGTGGGAGAAAGCAGCAAAGTTGGTGACACACTGTGGGGAAGGGGTGACCCACCTTGAGGTTTCCATCGGCTGTAATGCGGAGGCGGTTGCAGGTCCCACAGAAATGCTTAGACATAGATGTAATGAAGCTGATCTGGCCTCGGAAACCAGGGACCCTGAAGGCCTAGAGAAGAAGCAGCTCAGAGCACAGGGAATGTGCTAGGGAGATGAAGTTTCTCCACTGATATCACAGCAGGAATTCTTACCCAACCATTACTCCAGACAGACCAATTCCCAGCCCTAAAAGGGCTATTTCACCCATCCCTTGACCTTCATGCCAAAAGATTCCCTACATAGATGACTGAAGAAAGCAATGCCACACCCTTGCTACGCTCCAATCCCCCAAGTGAAACATCTCAAGGTCTTCCAACCAAGAGACATGGGGAGTCTTTTTGTTTTGTTTTGTTTTCTATTATCTTACCTTACTCCCCCATCCTAGAAAATCAACCCCAGACATCCTACTCTCTGCCTAACTACTCAATTCCTCTAGGAAGAAGACCCAGGCTAAGCCCCCTGTCTCCAGACCCCAGGCCTATTTCCCCTCCAACCTTAGCTGTGCTAGAGGCTTCCTCTGGTAGCTTCTCCAGCTCTGGCCAGCGCTGTTGGATCATGTCCAGCATTTCCGTATAACTGACCATCTTCTTAAAGTTCCATTTGTTTCCTGTGGGGTCAGCACGCAGCAGCCTTGGTCACTTTCCCGAAGATCATAGTATTGCCCAATCTCTGTGATCCTGGACAAGTTACTTCACCCCAGTTTTCTCTTTGGTAAGATGGACATAGTAATACCTGCATTCCCTGCCTCACAGGATTGTTCTGAGGAAAGCACTTTCTTTCTACACCTCAGAGTGCTATGAAAACATCCTTATAAAAATCACAAAATCCTCCTATTGGAAAGAACTCTCAAAATTCACCTCATCATGCTTCACCTCCAGGATGAGAATCTCAGAAGCAAAGTGGCAATGGGCCAGTCATCTGACCTCTCAAAGCCTGTTTCTTCAACTGTCAAATGGGGATAATGATACTTTCACTGTCTACCTCATAGGACTTTTGTGAGAAAAGCTCTTTGCAAAGCATAGAGTGCCACACAAATCTGAATTACTAATTGTAAATAGGCAGCTAGGTGGGATAGAATGCTGAGCCCAGAGTCAGAAAGTCCTGAATTGAAATCCAGCCTCAGACAATTAGGAGCCTGTGACTCTGAACAAGTTTGGATCTGCTTGCCTCGGTTTCTTCATCTATAAAATGGGGGTAATAATAGTACCCACCTCCCAGGGCCGTTGTGATGATAAAATAAATGAATAATCATGAAACATTTTGCAAAAATTAAAGCTCTATATAAATGCTAGGTTGTTGTTATTATTTGGAGTCACATAAACAGGGTTCAAATCCCCAGCTCTTCAGCTCTGAGCAAACCACTTTGATTCTCTGAAGCTTGGTTTGTCTATAAAAGGAACTGGACTAAGGAATTGGATCCCTACGGTTTCTTTGGCTCTAACATGGCTCTCTGATCCTGATCCCACTCCAGTCCCTGGTATCCATGGCTCCTCTTCTAGGGCTTAGAAATGGGTAAGTAATTAAGACTTCCTCAGTGAGTGAAGTCACTAAGAAATTCTGACACAGTAGCAGAGGTCCCAACCAAAGAGATCCATTGTTGCGGCCAATGAGACCCCCTCAACATTGAGGCCACGATGATACCAGTGACTCCTGCAACATGGTCCTGGAAAAGTTTGGTTTTTAGGCCTTAGGACCCTTCCCACAGCCCAGTCACTCACCATCAAAGGGCATGTATTCTATGAAGCGCACGTCCAGTGGGAGCCCCTCAGTGAGGGCCACAAAATCCAGCAGCTCATCTTCATTCAGGCCACGCATCACCACGCAGTTCACCTGACCAAGGAGGGGCAGCATGCTGACACAACATCATCCAGGCCTTCCCCCATCCCAAGCAGCCCCACATACAACAGTGCCCTGGGGATCCTGATAGCTCCCAATACTTCCCAATGTCTTTCTCCCTCCTCCTCATTCCTTTTTGTGCCCCTGTCCCCCTTTTCTTGCTGCCTTCTGGGTCAGGTAACATCAGATCAGTGGGGCTAGAAGAGATGAAGGGCAGGGCAGGTACCCTGGGGTTGGGACCTAAGAGGGAGAAAGAACATGTACCTTGCAGGTCATCTTGGGGCCAGGGAGATGATGTGAGAAGAGGCAGGTGGGGAAGGGAAGCAAATGGGATAAGGAATTAACAGCAAACAAATACTTCCTCACCTTGACTGGGTCAAAGCCCAGCTCAATGGCCTTATGGATGCCTTCCATAACTTTGTGGAAGCCTGTACAGGAAAGAAGGGGGACAAGGTGGAGATTAAGGCTTCCCTATCCTCATGCATCCCTGGGCAGGACCACCCTGTGGTGATGGTGGTCCTTAATGTTACACTCTACACTCAATTGTCTCTTTGGTGTTTCTCAACAATGTCCAAATTCACTCTCCCTTCCTTCTTCTCTAATTTTCCCTGCCAATACTATTCAGAACCTTTAGCCAGGCCCAAACTCCATGGAGAAGCCCAATCTGCTATGTATAAATACTACAGGGAATTCCAAAGCCAAACAGAATTGCCTTTGGTTATTCCAGTGTTGTGTATTATCTTGCTATAGACGGCCATGCCAATTTATGAGTTGGTAATAGAAAATCTTAGAAAGGTTCCTGGGACTCCAAGAGATTAAGTGACACCTAGGGTCACACAGCCAGTATATGTCAGAAACTGGACTAAAACTCAGGTCTTCCTAACTCTAAACTCCATTTTTTATCCACTGCAGCAGAGGGTCAAACTTATGCAAAACCTCCCCAGTGCAGCCTGAACTAGGTTAAAATGTAATTGGAAATGTTTAACAAAATAAATAAAAATACAACGCAACAGAGATAATGTTAGTTTGTGGTTTTCTAAGTCAATACAGTGGATATCACTGTATCATATTGCTTCTCAGTTTTCTTAGATAAGCAGCTCACTAAGACTATATGTTGTGTGTTTGTACTGGGGGAGGAAGTTTCTTCATTAAGAGTTCTTTAAATTAAATCACTAGAATTTTCCAGTACTGCTGAAATCACAATCTGGTTCAAAACAAAAAACAAAAAAGCAGTATTATCAGTCATCCTGCATTTTGTCACTCTCTCCCCCACCCCTACCCTCATCACTTACTTCCAATGTCTGGAATCTCTCAGAACTTTGACTTCAGCACAAAATCTCCATTCATACTACCACTGCCACCCTAATTCAGTACATCCTGCCCAGTGTGATGCTTGAACAATGTTTCCAACACACAGCTCCAATCCCCATCACTCATGTGGTCAAAAATTTTCAATGGCTCCCATTGCCTGCAACCCTCTCACACATGCGGGCACATGCACGCACACGCGCGCGCGCACACACACACACACACACACACACACACACACACACACACACACACACCTCTCTTCCCCTGGCAGTTAAAGTCCTCCACACTCTGGACTCAACCGACCTTCTCAGTTTTATTTCAAACTTCCTCTTCTTTGTACATTACATTTACCAGGTTAACCCAAATTGTTTCCTCACCTCCTACTGTCCTCTCCTTCCTCCCTGAATGAGCACACCATGTTCCCTTTATGTGGCATACCCTCCCTCTTTGGTAATATCCTTTTACTTTAAGCCTTCTCTAATCCATTATGACTCAGTGACTATTTTTTCTTTCTTCCAAGTGAGAAGCTGCCTCAAATAGTGGATAAAGAGCTGGTCTTGGAGTTCAAAAGACTTGGGTTCAGGTTCCACCTTAGACACATACTGGATGTATGCTCTACTCAATGAATCTCTTTTAAAAAGAAGGTATCTATCTGCAGTGGGAAAGGGTCTTCCGGGGCCCTCTAGGTCCTTAAGGGCAGCCGCATGTGGCCTCGAGGCCACAGGATCACCCTGGTCTATTCCCTGTACCACTGAAATCACAGGATCATTTTCTATCCCTGAGCTCTTTTAGTGCCTATTTGTCTCCCAGTTCTCTTAAGGTACTTATACATAACAACCGTACGATACAGAATTTGAGGGAGAGGTAGCACAGTATAATGGAAAGAACCCTGGACTGGAATGCCAGTCTATTGGTCTGTACCGCCAGCTCTGTATGACTCTTGGCAAATTACTTCTCCTTTGATTTCTTCAAGTGTAAGGTGAAGGTTTGGGACTAATGTTCTTTCCCACTCTGAAAGTCTTCTCTGTGTCTCAGTCTCAGCTACTAAACTATAAGCTCTCTGAGGGCAGGGACAAGGTCTTGTTCATCTTTATGTGTGGCAAGAAATATATAATAAGTACTCAAATAATACTTAAGTGAATTTAAATGAATCTTCAGAAGCATTCAGCAAGGCTTGGACTGACTCTGAACTGGGAAATTTTAGATCAGTCTCCTCTTCCCTCCATCTTTATCATCTCAACACTCCTTAGTTAACTCCAGGATAAGAGCAATGACACAGACAATGGAAGATGCCCAGTTCAACCTTGCCACCAATGTTTGGTTAAGAAACCAATATTGAATGACCCCCTATTACCTCCACGTGGACCCAGCCATTCCCTAGTAATGGTGCTACCCTCCCAACTATCCACTCTGGTCACCTTTCCTACGAGCGATGAACTCAAACTTTGCTGGCACAAGGGTGTCTAGGCTGATGTTTATGGCATTGAGCCCAGCTCCCTGGAGCCGAGGTAGCAGTCGGGTGAGGGTGATCCCATTGGTGGTGATGGCAATGGTCTTCAGGCCATCCAGCTGTTGAAGTTGAGCTGTAGGATGAAGAAGAAAGAGGCAAGGAAGGAATCAAATTCAGATTAGATTGTGTTCTTCAGTAAGGTAAGGGAAAGGAAGGGGAAGCTTTTGACCAAAAGACTTTTTGATACCTCTTTGGATCTTTATTATCCAGGCTGTCCCTGGAGACATTAGATAATAGGGACAGAACTGTTAATTAGGGTCAAGGTCAAATGCCACAAAACTGACCATACTCAATAACTAGACTTTTTTTTTAAGCAATATGGTGGTTTTCAACATAGACTGCTCCACCCTGGCTTCCCACTTCCCACCCCCCACCCTATTCATTTGCTTGTGAGCATTTTCAGTTCAGCTTTATCTTAAACATTGTAAGACAGGAGCTTTTGGGCTCTGGCCTCTAGCACGTTTACTCTTGATATAGGTAGCCAGAAGGACAGCAATGGAAACATGATAGGGGTTAATTGCTTTATTCTTCTCAAGGGGTTTGCTGATAATGGGAGCACCAACTCTATAGCATCCCCTAATTCTTGATGGGGGCTGGTCAAGACAAGCACGCACATTCCACAAATCCCCCTAAGCCTTGATGGCAGCAGGTCAAGGCACGCACAGAATTACAGTTCATGCATTCCACTAATCTGCAAAACCACATTTACTGACCAGTACTCACTTGATTTATAGAGGAGCGCACAAAGAAGGCCATTTGCCAGCAATAGCATCACAAGTTTACATTAATTTTAGCAGTATCACAGTGATTCAGCACGGAAGGCACAGTGAGTTTACAACATAAACTCAAATGTTTATATCACCTTAAAGTTATATAATGATGTGCCAAGTACAGTAAAATTGTTTACAAGTGATGATCCTGGGAACTAGTAGATTGTTTATGGTCATAGATCCTGGGAACTAGTATCTTTAAAAAAAATCCATCCTACATGCAAACATGAGCCCAGAATCAATGAAGATATCAGGCAAGTGAGACCATGAAACCAGGCAGTGGGCCTACAGTGAGATTCAGAATTGGTTCAGTTTCATTGTGTGGTTTTCCTCCTTGCCAGGAGAGAAAGATTCTGAGTATTTCCTAGAGGAGACACTGGTTGGTTGGTTGGATGGATGGGTGAGTGCAAGAGATAGGGTAGGCAAGAATAGCGACAACTTTTATAGCATCATGATTCATAGTTAAAAGGAGAAACATTTAGACCAGAGGTGTTAAATAGGCATCACAATCCATGTAAGACCAAACCAGATTAAAAAGTAATTGAGAAATTCTTCACAAAATAAATTAAAATACAACAGAATATAGATAACATTAATATGTGGCTTTCTAAGTCAATATGTGACCCACCACATTTCTGACTTTGATATTACCAATCCCTCCACCTTACAAAGGTCCATATATGGGCAGAGATTTAGTTAAGATTACACAGGCTTAGAAAAGGTACACAACAAGACCCAAGTCATCTGACTCTAAATAGTGATCTTTTCACTATAAGGTCTGTCCCCTTTCCCCAAGCCCATCTCTTATCCTCAGGCCTGACCTGATACAGCTGTTTTCATCAAATAAATATTTATTAAATAACAATATGAGGGCCTGCAGTAAGGAAGATCTGAATTCAAATCTGGCTTTAGACATTTACTAGCTGTGTGACCTTGGGCAAGTTACTTAATCCTGTTTGCTTCAGTTTCTTCATCTATAAAATGAGCTGGAGAAGGAAATGGCAAACCACTCCAGCATCTTTGCCAAGAAAATCCCAAATGGGGAGCTGAGTAGTGCAGAGGATAGAACACTGGACTTGGATTCATCTTCCTGAGTTCAAATCTGGCCTCAAACACTTAATAGCTGTGTTACCCTGGGCAAGTCACTTAACTATGTATGCCTCAGTTTCCTCATCTGTAAAATGAGCTGGAGAAGGAAATAGCAAACCACTCCAGTATCTCTGCCAAGAAAACCCCAGATGGAATCGCAAAAAGTTGGACATGACTGAAACAAATAAACAACAACACCACAACAATCTGAGGGTAAGGAAAGATACCACAACAATATTAGGGTAAGGAAAGATGATACCTTAGAGGTGAACATGTATACCAGGAAGTGTCACATAACATGAGAGATCACAGTTGCACTTTTTTTTAAAGCTCTCCTTGGGAGGGAGGTGCTTTACCTGCCAACTTCCCAACTGGAGGCTTGGAGACCAGTCCACTTTAGCCACAAACAAGGTGGAATTTTTTTGTTGTTTTTCTTTTGAAGTTCCATTTCCTAGTCTCAGGTTAAATTGTAAACATCTGAAGGCCCTTGAGTCCTGATAATCTACAGCTATAGTATATTAGGGGCTGAGGCTCCATTTTCATGCCTTTGGGCACTAAGCCTGTCAGGTGCTGAGTTTCAGCACTATGCACAAGGGGTCAGCCAATCAGGTATGCATGTGGGCTATGCACACAGGTTCTCTGTGTTGGGCCAATCAAATGCCAAGTAAAACTGTATAAACGCTGGAAGCTTGATAGGGCTTTGGGGCTCACTCCTGAGAACTTTTAATATATTAAAAGAAGACTCTGGTTATATGTTGTTAAGGAAACCCCCCAGCTATGAATGTGAACCCAGAAGAAGAAGAGGAGAAAATGAAGAAAAAGAAGAAAATGAGTATTGAGTGTGGAGCACTGAGAAGGGTAGCAGAGGTGGCAGCAGCGGTGGCAGCAACAGCAATGGCTTGCTGAAGAAGCCTCCTGGTTGTGAAAGTGAATTGAGCTGAAGGGCAGGGACCTGCCCATGGAAGGAGGTAAGCCTTAAGCTTAAGCTCCTTTTAAGAGCTGTTATCAAGGAGCCTCAGGACTTTGAAAGTAAATTGAGATTATGGTGCTGGTGTGTATAAATATTGTTGTTGTCCTTTTGTTTTCCCAGAAACAGAAGATGGGGGCAGGATCCCCTGGAGCCTGCTGTCAGACTGGAGCAGGGAGATCTTGGAGTGGAACAGCCCCTTCTCCTATGAGCTGAGACAAGGAACAGGAGTAGAGAGCTGCCTTGTTGGGATCCGGAGAGGAGCTGGAAGCAATCAGCCTACAGAGGAGGAACCATGGAGTTCGGAAGTCAGTTAAGATGAAAATTTTGCAACAAGGCAGGGACAGTCAGAGTGCCAGGTGGGAGTCTGCAATAGCAGCACAACCCCCCAAGAGGACTTTACTTGGACACTTTGTTTGGTTGTAACCTATTGTGGCCTAGGGGTGGAAGGTGTTTGGGTTCTTTGCTACCCCCTGGGGATGTGCTGGTCTAGGGAAGACCCTAGCCTGGGACCCCCTGTTTATATAAACAAGTATTTTGGGGAATGCTATGTTATCTATTGAATGCTGTGTGCCATGTTACATTCTGTTATGTAATATACTGAATGATGTTTTGCTTAATACCATGTGGCCACCTTAGTAATAAGTTGTTATGAACTGTGAATGCTTTAGTTTTTTCAGTAAGATTTCATGTTGAATAAATGTTTATTATACCTTGTGATTAGACCCTTAACAGTATTCACAGCAGCAGCCCTCAGGTGTGATACCTTGATTGCATTATATCTACCCAGCTGGCTTTTTGAGGCTAAGTCACAATCAAGGCTCTAGCTACTGAAGCTATGTAACCCATCACCCCTATATATGATCACCACCCACAGCCCATTATATCTGTAAAGAGAGCTGCAGCATACTGGCAATGCCCTATGTCTGAGGGACTCCTGGCTCCATTATTAACTTACTGTGTGATCCCAGGCAAGTCCCGTCACCTCTCAGACTCATTTTCTCACTCAATAAAATAAGGACAGAGATATCTACACTACCTGCTCCTAGGGTTGGTGTGAGGCTCAGAAGAAACAATGGACTGAAAGTACTTAGTTGACTTATATGGTGCCAGCTGTTATTACTATCTAATCCATGACCCCACACATACTATGTCTCCAGGAAGATATGGTTGACACTTGGCTGAGCGGGCTGAGAGGCTTTGAGAGGAGAGAGATGAGGATAAAGCTGGCAACAAGCAGAGCTAATAGGGTTCAGGGTAATTCTGAGAATACAGCCTGAAACCCAAGGCAACACCCAGGAAAGCCCAAGAGTGCTGGGGGTGATGGGGCAGAGAGAGGAGAGAGAGATAACACTAACAGAGTAATCATAGGATTTATAATTGGAAGGGACCTTACAGATGAAGCAGGTCAACCCTCTCGTTTTATAGATGAGGAAATTGAGGGCTAGAGAAGGGAAATTACTTGCCCAGGGTCATAATATGTTAAATAGCAGAAGTAGGCTTTGAAGTCAAGTGGCTTTTTTGCCACTATAAAGTGAGTGACTGGAGACAGGAAGGCTGGATTGAAATGCTATCAGGATTTGTTCTAAAAAAGTGAGGGAGAGTTCAGGGTGAGTCACAGGTGAAAGCCAAGTAGCTGAGAGGTAGGGGAGGGGAAGAGGAGCAGTACTTTTTGGTGGGGGCAGGAGCTGGAAAGAGACAAAGTGGGGCAAGAGCTGGGCTTTGGATATGTGAGCAGAATTGAAGGCTAAAAAGTGGAGTCCTAATGGCACCAGGTGGCTCCTGCAAAGAGCAGATGTAGACTTTGTCACAGAAAAGAACAGAGCATATTTTATAGACACCTCTGGAAAGTCAACGGCCAGAAAGTGCTGGGTTTAGCCCAGATATCTGTCACAACCAATTGGATGACCGTCTGAGGGTGAGAAGGGAAGGGAGTAGTGGGGACAAAGGGTGAAATTTCCAGATTTAGCCAGGACTCACCCACAATGTCTATCACGTCAGGTCTGATGAGAGGTTCCCCACCCGTAAGTCGGATCTTGTCCACCCCTTCCTTCACAAAGAGCCGGGAGAGGGTCAGAATCTCCCTCGTGGTCAACAGGTCAGCCTTGGGAGTCAGAGGGACCCCCTCCTCAGGCATACAGTACTGACCTGAGAAGGGAGGTAGAAAGTGTGGAGAGTAGTCAGATCTGAGACTCCCTCAAAGAAATCTTGTTTCCTTCAAGTCTCGTGCTCCCCTAACTACAACATACAGTCACAATCCTTACACTAAACACAGCTACAACCCTGACTCAAGCCTAATCCAGACCTGACCCAACACAAATCGAAATCTTAATCTTCTTTTATTCGGAGCTTAAGAAATAAAACAAGCATTTCCAAAACATAGTAGAATGGAAAAAAAAGATTCCACATGAAACTACAAGTCTATTATGTATGACTTGTTAGTTCTTTTATAAATATAATAAAGTTCTCATGTAACTTTCTTTTTTTTCCTTTTTTTCTCCCCCTCCCCAGATGGCTGCCATTAGACATAGCTTAAGTCTTAATTTTAAAAATCTAGTCAACTCCTTGTCCTAGCCCTAACCCAATCCTAAATTTCATCCCAAATGCTGATTATTGGAGTGGGTAAGTACGGAAGCTCCATGTTCACAGTGGACAGTAAATGCAGCAGCAATGAACTCTTCTCTGAGTAGCCAGAAGGCTTCCTAGAGGAACTAAGGAACTGGGGCAGATGTTTGGCTGGCTCAGATGGTGGCAGTAGGGAGCCAAAATCATATCCATGAGGGGAAAAAGGAGAATACCAACTTACAACGAAGGTTACATTTCTCAGTGAGGGAAATGCGTAGGTAATTGTGTCTTCTGCCAAAGCTGTCAGTGAGGAAAGCAGAGAAGGGGGCAGCATGCTCTCGTAGGAACTCCCTCCTCCTGGCTGGGGATGTCACCTGCCGAGATAAATCAGTTGGTATTTATTAAGCACTTAGTATGTGCCAGGTTCTGTGCTAAGAAGCATTGAGGAATACAAAGAAAGATCAAGAAGGGTTAGGGTAAGGAAGAGAAAACCTCTCCTAGAATGGTTCCTGATCATCCTCTTCATTAATCAATAAAAAACTGGGACACTAATGCACTCTTGGTGGAGTTGTGAACTTAGCCAACCATTCTGAATAGCAAACTGAAACTATGCCCCAAGGGCAATCAAACTGCATACCTGTTGATCCAGCAATACCACTATTAGGTATGAAAGCATAAAGAGAAAGGGACTTAAAAGTATAAAAATATGTATATAGCAGCTCTTTTGGTGGTGGTAAAGAATTAGAAATTGAGGGGATGCCCATCAATTGGGGAATGGCTGAACAAGTTGTGGTATTTGAATGCAATGGAATACTATTGAGCTATAAGAAATGATGAGCAGGGACGGCTAGGTGGCACAGTGAATAGAGCACCTGCCCTGGAGTCAGGAGGACCTGAGTTCAAATCTGGCCTCAGACACTTAATACTTACTAGCTGTGTGACCTTGGGCAAGTTCCTAAACCCCAATTGCCCTGCCTTCCCCCCTCCAAAAAGAAAAAAAAAACAAAAAACAAAAAAACACGATGAGCAGGCAGATTCAGAAATAAATGAACTCACATGAACTGATGCGTAGTGAAATGAGCAGAACCAGGAGAATATTGTACATAGTAACAGTATTGCTGTGTGATGATGAACTATGAGCAACAGCTCTTCTCAATAATACAATGATCTAAGACAATTCCAAAAAACTCATAATGGAAAATGCTATTCACATCCTGAGAAAGAACTGATGGGGTCTGAATGGAGATCAAAGCATATATTTTAACCATTTTAGCAGGAGGGGGATGTGTGTGTTTTTTCCTTTTGTTCTGTTTCTTCTTTCATAACATGACTAATGCAGGAACATGTTTTACATGATTGGACATGTATAACCTATACTAGACTGCTTGCTGTCTTATCGAGTGGGAGGAGAAGGAGATGATACTTATTTAAGATAATTTGAACCCCAATAAGGGCTAAAGCCTAAACTAATAGGACAGACATGCTTTTCTTTGTCCTCTCTTGAGTGAACTCAAAATGCCCCTTCCTGTGTCAGCAACTGAGGGTGATCAAGAGCATTCTTCCTGTTTGTGACCACTAAGGACAGAATGCCTGGGACCAGATACCATCTTGAATAGTGGGGTTTTTCTTATCTTGGTCTCCTATGGACATATGCTACATAAGGAAACACAGGGATTGTAATTTCAATGGACACTTTGTCAATTCTCTTGTCTTACTATATTTACAACCTATTCAATTAAGAAACTTCTTTTCTCATGCTATGTTTAAAAACATATGGAAGGTATAATTTTTTATTTTTTTTGCTTTTTGGAGGGGAGAAGACAGGGCAAATTGAGTGAGGTTAAGTGACTTGCCCAAGGTCACATGGCTAGTAAGTGTTAAGTGTCTGAGGCTGGATTTGAACTCAGGCCCTCCTGACTCCAGGGCTGAGGCTCTATTCACTATGCCACCTAGCCAACCCCAAGGAAGCTATAATTTTTGACTGACAAGGATATCCTGAGTGAGGATTTCTCTAAGAATATTTAGGTCCTTCTTCAATTTGCTTAAGTGAGTCAGAATTAAAGCTCTGATTCCATATATGTAGTTTGAGGGAATAAACAATATGAATATAGATATCACCTAGTGTGTTTGCCTCTTTTAACCAACCTTACAGATGGGCAGTTATGGTGTCTCAGATGGAGCTGACTGAGCAGGAGAAACAACAACCCAACCAGACAATACTAGTGAATCAGGTGCCTCAGGATCCATTTTTTCCTGGAGTCTTAACCTTGCCTGGGTCGCATAAGTTCCCCTATTCCCAGCTTCTACTGGACTCCTACTTGTGTGGCTGAAGTCAGAAATTCCCTTTAAGCTAGCTCTGGGGTCTGGAATCTGGTTGAATTCAATCGATCTACATTACTAAGGTCCCCTCATGGCAAGGCTAGATCTAGGAAAATTAGTTATGAGTCAATTAGAAACTAAAACTAGAAACCTGGCTAACAGACCACATCCTCTTATATGTCAAGCCATTACCAATCTGATGATCCCAAGTATTGCCAGTGCTACTGTCGTTAGCTAAAGACAGCCTCAAGTTATGTTGGTCATGGGGTTCTTTTGACTGGTCAAAGTTACTTTATCTTAAAAGCAAATTAAGTTTAAAGGCCAACAAAACATCTAGCCAAGAATGGGAATGTTGCCATTGCTGGATTACTGAGATGGTGTTGGGGCAAGGAAAGACTGACGCCTCTTCCCTTAAAGCTCACAAGCCACTTTAGCTTCAGCACCATTTCCCAGGCTCCATATAATCCCCCTCCCCTTTGCCTTTCCCTTAAAGCCCTGATGGGACTCAGATCCCCAAATTTAACTTCATCAGGGCTTTCCCCTTTAAATCTGCAACCTCAGGGGCACTCTGAGGAAGGCTCACTAGATCCAGTTACACTACCCTTTACAGATTCTCCAACCCCTTTCTTCAGAATAATAATAGTCAATTCATGATCAGGGTTTCTGACAAACCTCTAATTCCCCCTCTCCCTGTCATTAATTGTGTGCTCTGTTTGTATTTGTAATTGTCTATCAGTGTGTGTGTTTCTGTGTCTGTATCATGTGTGCTGTGAATGAGTCTATGACCTTGTAAGGTTTCAAATGCAGCTAGAGACTTCTAAGGGCTGAAGCTAGAAAAACAAATAAACATGTAAGACTCTTTTCCTTGTGGTTCCTGGTCTGGCCAACCTAGAGAAACACTGAAAAGTTAGATACAACTAAAAACATCTTAGCAGATTCTGAAGGCTTTGAGATTAATCATTAAGAAGTTTGGAAATTAATCATTTGGGGATTGCTCGAGAAAACTCCTGAGATTGGGGGGTAACCCCGGGAGTTCACTCTGGGCTAAAGCACCCCGCCCAATCCTAACTGCTCAGCATTCCCCACTCCCTCCCCAAAGTTTAGAGGGTATCTCAGTAGGGTAGGGGCCGTGGTCACAGACGGGGAGTGGCCCTAATGGCCTTGTGCCCCTGAGCACATTGCAGCCCACCTCTCCAGGCAAAGCTTGGGAATAGTGCCCACCCTGCCCCAGTGGCTGCAAACTGCCCCAGGCTCAGCAAATTCTGCAGTTGTGGGGAAGGGGAGAGGTGGACAGGTCAGACCCAAGGCCAGCATCCCTGGCCACCAAGAATTATCACCCCTGGGAAGTCTGTGGCATTGCCTAGTGAGGTGAGAAGCCAGCCTCAGCCCTTGGTAAACCCCACACTTCTCTGTTCCAGCTGCAAAATGTATCAACTTTTGGCCAACTACTTTATCTCTGACCTGTTTCCTGATTTGCAAAGGGAAAATAATCATAGTTGTTGTTATGGGATCAAAATGGCATAATGATTATACAATATTTAACACAATAACTGGCATATGTTAAACCCAACATCATTATTATCTCTCCAATTTAACATATTTGTTCTATACCTGATAACTTTGAAGTGGTTTTTAAATACCACAAGAATTAAGATCAATAATCACTCTATGTGATAAGCTGGAAATGCAACGGATGTCATCTGAAGTTCACTGTTTGTGTTACTGCTGCATTTTTAAATTGTATTCTATCTTTCAAACTCTCTTAGACTGTAAAGTTTGAGAGACCATTGTGAAGTTGAAATGGTGTTAAAGCAAATTCTACTCTGGATTTTGTTGCATATGAATTGGTCTTTTAAAAGGATGTGATAAAATTAGATAATTTGAAAACAAATATCTTAATGAGGCATATTTGGTTACAAATAGGTAATAATAATAATAATACTGATTTTACTATAATAGTAGATTTTTCATTTGAAATCTTGGCTATTATGAAAATATATAAGGTACTTTAAAGTTATAGTTTCAACATATTAATGAAGAGATGGATGATTCTCTGTGAAAAGTGATTTAGAAATGTATTCATCTTAATTGATAATGGGTTGTTTCAAGTTTTAAAATACATATTAATGTTTAGGGCACTATTACACTTCTAAATTGTGTAATTTGGTACAAACAATTTTATTAGCAATGTTGTTGAAAAAAGATATAGGAGTGTGATTTTTAAGCCTGCTTCATCTGAGTGTGCGTGTGTATAGATATGTGTATGTGTGTGTGTGTATATATATATATATGTATATGTATATGTATGTATACACAGACACACAAACAGTTGTATATACATACCACATTCACTATCTATGTGAGATTCCAGAATGTAATTACTTAAGGACAAATGAAAGAAAAGATACTGAGTGAATTTTCAAAGGCCTGATAAACTGTGTTACTGTGATAAGATTAATTTAACTGATTATGTTCTTCTTGGCTTATAAAAACTAATCTCCTCTCCTTTACAAACATCTTGTTGACTAAGGAACTTTGTGATATATAGGAATTCTGTAATAACTAGGAATTTAGTTTGTTATAATACTTTATGAATTTATGTTACTTAAAGACATTTTACACCAACTCAGTTTTAATGAATTCTAATTTTAAAGTTTTATTTTTGCTTTAAGGTGGAAAGAAATCATTCTATCATTTTAAAAGTTTCTAACAAATTTTCTTCCATAAAAGTTAAGCGATTATTCCTCTTAACATCAGGATAAATTTTAAATTGTTTTAAAAGAAGGGGAAGGGGCGGCTAGGTGGCGCAGTGAATAGAGCGATGGCCCTGGCCCTGGAATCAGAAGGACCTGAGTTCGGAGCCAGCCTCCGACACTTAATCCATACAAACAAAAACCTAGCCGTGTAACCTTGGGCAAGTTACTTAATCCCAATTGCCCTAAAGGGGCAGCTAGGTGGCACAGTGAGTAAGAGTGCCGGCCTCGGAGTTGGGATAACCCGAGATCAGATCCGGCCTCAGAAAATGAGCACCCACGCATAAATAATGACTAGCCGAGTAACCTTGAGCAAGTTACTTAACCCCAATTGCTTACAAAAAAAAAAAATTTAAAAGAAGGGGAAATATTTTAGAAGAAATGTTTGAGAGAAAAAAAAAATCTCTTGTATGATTTTTAGATGACCAATAAATTTTCATTTGCAAGATAATTTTATTGTTAAATTAATGTAATGACCTGTAAAGCAGAATAGATCTTGCCGTTTTGCTATGTATTTGTAGTCATTCCATGGCCTAAGCAAGAGTTAAGTGAGTGTTCAAACTTATCATATGTATAAGAATCAAATCCTGGAGTATCTCATTCTTCCAGAGTCAGTATAATTAAAGAAGAATAAACAAGCTTGTGAAACAAGGACATAAATCCATTAACCTGCGAGGTTACAGTTAGGAACCTCTTTTTTTGTTTAAGGAATGGGATTCTAGTACAGATAGTTTATGTTAGTGAAGAATAATAACTTGTGAGCTCTTTTGTGTTATCTTGATGGGAAATCTAACTTTTTTTTTGCTTTTTGGAAGGCAATTGGGGTTAAGTGACTTGCCCAAGGTCACACAGCTAGTTTTTGTGTTAAGTGTCTGGGGTGGATTTGAACTAAGGTCCTCCTGTCCTGACTCCAGGGCTGGTCTCTCTTCATTGCACCACCTAGCCACCCCCGAAATGTAACATTTTTAATCTGAAATCAGAACATGTGCTGAAATTTATACAAACTGCTTATGACTTACCTTAAGATGTTCCCATTGTTTAAAGGGATTCTAAGAGCAGTAGTCTTTTTCTGTAATCAATCTTACGGTTATAAATTCATATTATCTAGGATATGTGATCCTTGAGAGTTAAACTCACCTGAAGCTCTGATTACTGGAACTTGATATTCAAGACTTTATGGGACTGCAATTTACTATTATTTTGAACTTTGATTACAGGGATAGTTATCTGAATTGTCATGAAGCCAATGGCATCTGCTGCAGGCTGAAAACTGCTAAAGGTGGATGTCTGTACCTGGGAAGAGTTTCAAGGAAAACTTTTGGACACAGCCTTGGTGGGATCTTTCCTGACTCTATTTTCCAATTGTGCTATTTCCTTTCTGAAAAGGAAAATTTCTCACCTGATTAATCCTGAGCCCTGTTTTCAATATCTGGTGACTACGAAATTAGATGTTGGATATGACTCATGCCTGAATCAAACGGAGCTAAGGAAGTTTTTCCCTCCTTCTGTTATGACACTGTCCCTCCTTTTTGTTTATGGCAAATTTCTATAATCAAGAAGTTCTTTAAGTATAATACTAAATCTATTAAATAACAGATGGAAACTGGAACATCTCTGGAACATACCTTACAATGATAATCTATATTCATGACAAAATAAATATAATGTAGAGATAACATCCTCCAAAGGAGGAGATAATTAGACAAAGTAATAAGACAAAGATGTAATGTGATAGATGTCTAACCAAGAAGGAGAACAAATTTTGAGAAAAGCAACAGGATTAGACTGATTCCTCTAAGAATTATATACAGATTGGTTTCCAAAATTTATCTATCATAGAAATTCAAATTTTAAACATGTTTTGGTAAGAATATCTCAAATTTGTATGTTTACACAAAAATTATATAGGATAGTAAAATTATTTCTTTTTTATTAAAGTATCTGTCTGATAATTTTAAAAAGCAGAAGAGCTCATTTTATGGTTGAACCCTCACAGTTTAAAAAATTCTTATATCAGGTACAGGATTTATGCAAGTACAGAAGCAGATGATATATAAACTGAAATTCTCTGAAGTTTCAAAAATAGAGAGCCAAATTTCAGTGATGGCATTAATTTATACTAAGTCAGAATTATTTGGGAACTTCAAGATCTGAAAGCAGAACTCCCTTTTAGAACCGTCTGGAGAATAAAACTTCTTGTTCAAGAAAGGATACCTGGGGACCAGATAACTACATGAGACATCTGGAATTCAAAAGGTATCGTTTAAATGGGCATTGGGAAGAGGTTACTGGGACACAAGGAACTTAATGGTAGTTAACATTGGTAATAATATGGTTCGTGTTTAAGTTTTCTTGGTTATCTTGGTGACATGCAAATCTCCTCCCTTGAAACTAGTCTATTGTGAGTCATCTAAGTAGTTTTAATCTGTACTGGACTTAATGTAATTATGCAACTTTGTGAATTGTGAGAAAAACTTTATTGTATTGTTGTATAGCTGGGAAACTGAACCATCTCTATGTGCCTTTAGCCAAGAACCTATGTTTCTTCTCAGTTGTCTACTCATATGTCTTCTGAAAGCCCCTGTTAGGTCTGTCTGACTATTCCCATGGCTGCCAACTTGTAGATATGGACTTCTGGATCCATCTGTTACACCTACAGATTGCCCCTCTTCCCGAGTGGACATCTGAGTCAATAGGAGACCTTGCCCTTTGGTTCTGAAGGTGTCTGAAAAAGACACAGATAGCTTTCCCAAGAGTCTGGACCAGGCCTGCATGAAGTAAAACCTGCTCCCCACCTGAGTCCCTTACATACTTACTTACCTATATCTTTTGGCAGCTTAGCTTACTTTTACTTGGTAGCTCTATACTCCCATTATGCTCCCTACCTTGGTCTCCCTTGCAGCCTGCTTCTTTTGCTGATCTGCAATTGCCCTGCAGTGGCTTCCCATCTCTGGGGATGTCCAACTGCAGGGAAAGAACAACTCCTTCTCCTATCTTCCCACTCACCCCAGGAGGCAGACTGGGTCTGACAAAGAATTCAACCTTCTCCTCAGGACCTCCTACTTCCAGAAGTGGTTGGAAAAAAACCAAATCCACCTACATTTGGCTAGCTCTCAGGGCCCTGTCTTTTTAAAGGCAGCCTGGGCCTCCACAGCCCCTCCTGCTGCTTTCTGCTCCTTATCTAATCACTCCTCTGGAGCCCCTGTAGGGAACCTTGACCCAGCTCAGTGTAACTACACAATCTGGGCTCACAAATGCTCCACCACACTGTTAAACAAAATGATCCCAGAGGCTTAGGAGGTATCACTCTAGACTTAGAGATTAGTATATCTCCCTGGTCAACCAAGGAAGGATTATTAGAATTTCCCTTCCCATTTCCTGAAGAAGAGTGAGGTTTTTTCCATACCTTCCTCGGTGTATAGGCGGTGCCCTCCACTTACCTTTGACCAAAAGGAGGAAATGACAATCATTTAAGATCATGTAAAGTACAATAAAGGTCAAAGCCTGAACTAATCAAACAGACATGCTTTTCTTTGTACTCTGGAGTGAAATCAAAATGCCCCTTGCTGTGTCAATAACTGAGCATTCTTCATATTTGTGACCACTAGGATCAGGATGCCTGGTATCAGACACTGTCTTGAATAGTGGGACTTTTCTTATATTGGTATCCTGTGGACACTCTCTCCTCCAGAGTCACTGGGGTCCAATGGCAAGACAAAGCCAAGACAACAGTCGATGGCTCTGGATGAAGTGGGAGACCTTGGCCTTTTTAATCTATTGTCTTTCCCAAGTTTCAGTTTGTCTGAGGCAACAGCCATTGAGTAGTTAAAGGTTAGGTAAGAATTGAGACAAAAAAATGGCCTAATTTACTTTCACAAAAGAATGGATCTGGGAGGGGAAGACCCTCAAAGTTTCTGGCCAGAACCAAAACAATTGTTATTTACATTCACTCTGAGCCATCTAAATCCAAACAATGAATGGGCTACTCACTGCCTATCAAATAAAGGATAAATGCCTAATCCTGGCATCTAAGGATCCCCTACTTCACTCCATGACCATCTTCTTACTACCTATCCTGCCATAGGGACTGGACACAATATTCTAGTGGACTTGTCTCTGAAGTTCTTTTGTTTTTACTTTTGGCAAGGCAATCAGGGTTAAGTGACTTGCCCAGGGTCACACAGCTATTAGATTTCAAGTATCTAAGACTAGATTTAAACTCAAGTCCTCGGGACTCCAGGGTCAGTGTTAAGTTCTAATTGGTGAGTGTCCTGTTTGGCCAACTATACCCGGTTGCCTGCTTTAGCCATGTTTCACTTGACTCCTCTGCCTGCCATCTTCTCAACACCATCTGGATCAGACACAATGATGCACTGGATCAGATCAGTACCATCACTGCTCCTGGAAAGGGTGTCTCAATCTACTCCCTTGTGGCTCCAATCACGTTCCCTGTAACCAGGGGTGTGCTGTAGCCAGATTGCTAAATTTTCAGTCAAAGCATTTATACCTTAGATATTAGGAAAGGCTACAAATCAGGGTTTGAATTATTGTTTTGTTAAAAGTCTAGGCTTAAGAAAGTAAAGGGGAAATGTTAATAATTTGGATTAAACTTAAAAGTTTATTGTGGGGGCAGCTAGGTGGCACAGTGAATAGAGCACTGGCCCTGGAGTTAGGAGGACCTGAGTTCAAATTCAACCTCAGACACTTAACACTTACTAGCTGTGTGACCTTAGGCAAGTCACTTAGCCCCAATTGCCCTGCCTTGCCCCTCCAAAAAAAAAGTTTATTGTGCTTGTATTTTTTTTTCCAGAGGGCCAGTTGTTAAACATTTACCAGCACATCTCCTTCTTATAAGGAGTAGCTAGGTGCTATAGTGGATAAAGTACCAAGTCAGGAAGACCTGAGTTCAAATCTGGCCTCAGACACTTACTAGCTGTGTGACCCTGGGAAAGTTACTTAACTCTGTTTGCCTCAGTTTCCTCATCTGTAAAATGAGCTGGAGAAGGAAATGGCAGAACCACTCCAGTATCTCTGCCAAGAAAACCCCAAATGGGCTAACAAAGAGTCAGACACTGATTGAAACAATGGTAGAACAATACTGGGAACTAGAACAATGAATCCACAGGTCCATGGAATTATTTTTTTCAAAAAAACTAATTAGTATGAAGAATTCACAGAAATATAACACAAGACTTATATAACATGATTCCAAGCAAAGAAACAGAGCCAAAAGGACAAAACATGTGAAGGCAACTACAATCACACCAAGTTAACAACAATAGCAACAAAATTCATGTTATATAACCAGAAGCAGTTGAACAGGTTCAAGAACACAAAGTCAGATTGACACACTATTTAAAGTCAACACACCATTTTTCAAGTTGGGTTTATTTACAATTCCCTTGTTTTTGTTTGCTTCTACTCGCACACTCCTTTTTCTTCTGTCCTTGGTCATCTATCTGATTATAATTGTAAAATTTATTCTGATTTCCATCTGTGTTTTTTCTTTAAAAGAAGGCAGGGAACTATACCACAAAAGTCACTAAATTCTGCACATCCTTTAACAGAGGATACCACTGTGAGGCTCATACCCCACAGAGATCAAAGACAGAAGAAAAGGACAAACATATTAAAGGTAGCTTTTTGTTATCACAGAGAACCAGAAACTAAGGAAGATGCACATTCATTAGAGAGTATTTAAGCAAATTAGGGTACATGAATGCAATAGTATATTATTCCACCAAAGAAACCTGGGAAGAAGTGTATGAACCTATAATTAAGTGAGAAGAACTAAGGGAACAATTTCTGCAATAATATTATCAAGACTAACAACTCTGAAAGCCCTAACAATCTTGATCAATGCAATGACTGACCATGATTCCAGAGGACAGAAAATGAAGCACGCTGCCCATCCATAGAGAGAGGTAATGGTCACATGATACAGAATAAGAAATACATTTTCAGGGGTGGGTAGCTGGTGCAGTGAATAGAGCACCAGCACCAGCACCTGAAATCAGAAGGACCTGAGTTCAAACACGGTCTCAGACACTTAGCACTCAAAGCTGTGTGACCTTGGGCAAGTCAAATAACCCCAATTGCCTCACCCCCCCCCCAAAAAAAAAACAAATAAATAAATAACGTTTTCAGATATGGCCAATGCAGGAATTTGTTTTCCTTTGCTATGCACATTCATAACAAGGACTCTGATTTTCTTTTTTTCCAGCTGGAATGGAATGGGGAGGAGAGAAGGAACAGGGATAAGCAAACAAAAAAGAAAAAGGAAATAGGGTAACTGAAGCAATTATTATTTTATAAATGCACAGAAGAACAAAGAAAGAAAGAATCGCAGATAAACAAAATAACTGAAAGTTACATGCTGAATACATTTAATAAAAAAAAAAAGCCATAGGGAGCAGAAATCCACACAGTTCAAACATAATTCTCTTCTGTT
This sequence comes from Gymnobelideus leadbeateri, assembly GCA_011680675.1. NCBI lineage: Eukaryota > Metazoa > Chordata > Mammalia > Diprotodontia > Petauridae > Gymnobelideus > Gymnobelideus leadbeateri. Next base: position 943,537 of record WOXC01008646.1, on the reverse strand, counting down.
AAACTCTGTATGTGGAAATGCCCTCTTTATTTGGTGTTTATGTTTAGAATTTAAGAAGAAAACAAGGCCCGATATCTCTCCTCTCCAGCACCTAGCACAATTCTTTAAACACTGTAAATGGTTACTAATTTAGAAAAATAATCTTTCTTTTTTTATCTTCTCTCCATTCTCTCCATTAGCAGCGCCACCACCCTAGTTAAGGCCCTAATTATTACTTGCCTGGGTTATTGCAATGGTTTCCATATTGGTCTCTGAGCCTCAGGACTTTCTTCGCTCTAGTTCCTCCTCCACAGAGCTGCCAAAGTGATTCTTCCTAAATCCCATGGATTCAACAAAGCCCACTGTCTCCCAAAGGCCTCTAGGACCAAACATAAACTCCTCCATTTGTCACTTAGAGCTCTTTGCAAACAGGCTCTGTCCTTTCCAGATTTATTAAACATTATTACTTCCCTCCACACATTCTATGTTCCAGTCCATTGACCTACACACAACACTCTATCTCTTCCCTGGGTCTGTGTACTGGTTGTCCCCCATGCCTGGAATACAGTCCCTCACCTTCACTTCTTCAAATCACTGATTTCCAACTCAAATGAGACCCTCTACTTGAGGCCCTCCCTGGTCCTCCTACCCATTAGTCCCCTCCCCCTCAAGGTTATCCTATATCTGTTTTGTTATATTCACACATATGCAACTTGTCTTCCCCTGTTAGAATTCTGTTAGACTTTAAGCTCCCTGAGGGCAGGACTGTTTCATTTTTGTCTTTGAAAGACCACTGCTTATCACAGAGCCTGGATCACTGTGGATAGCTTAATAAATGCTTATTAATTAAGTGAACTGATGATTAGCCTATTTCTTAAACATGGATTATCTGAGGATCACAAATTAAATGACTAGGCCCAGTTCACTTCCCAGTCAATGGCAGGAACAGAAATAAAAACCAAGCCATCTGACTCCCAACTACAGAGCTCTTTCCACTATATTAAGTGATACAGTACATATACATATATGTGTGTATACATATATGTGTGTATATATGTGTGTGTGTATATGTATGTGTGTATATATGTACACACACACACACACACACACACTAAAAGAGGCTACCAGGGTTGCAGAACTTGTAGCCTTCTAGGTCCCTGGGTGTGGGCTTTTGACTGAGTCCAAGTTTTATAGAACAAATCCTTTTACTAAGGGAATTTGTTCTGTGGAGTACGGATTCAGCCAAAGGGCCACATGTGACCTCGAGGGGGCAGGTTCCTCACCTTATACCAAAGCCAGGTAATAATAATAATGAAAATTATCATCATTGTTATTATTATTATGCTAAGGAGGAGGAGAAGGAAGAAGAAGAAGTGAAGGAGGAAGAGGAGGAGAAGGAGGAGGTTTTTCTCACTTGTGCACCTAGAAACTTATACCACTGCATTCTTGCTTAACCTGCCAGGGGAGTAAGGTTTATTCCTAATTGTGGGAACACAAACTCACTTTCCCCACCCCTTTACAGGCAGATTGGATTGGCAGAGGTCAATTGGAGAAGCAAAAAGGACTATTGAAGAAAGAACTACTTAGCAGAAGGCTACAAGGAATTGGTGAGATTTCAGCTATAAAAGGATATGGGAACTCAGGAAGCAGACAAAAGGTGGGACCCCATTCCAGATCAGTCATACCTTTGAGGTCAGGTTATGGGGCAGAGCATCCAGAGTCTCAGGTCCCTGTACTACTGGAATAGTCTTCTGGTTTCTCTCCCTGCCTCAGTTCCCTCCTCGTTTCAGTCCATCACTCTACTAAGCTCCCAAAGTAAACTTCCTGCAAACCTGACCATGTCACACCCCTCTCCTCAACTCAATAAACTCCAATGGCTACCTAGAGGTAACTCTAAGATCAAACAGAAAATCCTATTTGGTTTTTGAAACTTTTTACAACCAAGCCCCTTGCTATATTTCCAGGTTTTTTATACTTTGTTCCTCTCCACATGCCATTGCTACTGGTCTTCTTGTGGGTCTTCCATCTTCTGACTCCATGTCACTGACTGTCTAGCTGGAATTCTCTCCTTCCTCCCCTTTATCTCCTGGATTCCCAGGCTTCCTTCAAGGCTTAATCAAAATTCATTTTCTGAAAGAGGTCTGTCCTGTTCCATAGCTTATATGCACATCATTGTTTTTGTGTTATTGCCCCATTAGAATGTGAACCCCTTGAGGACAGGGACCACGTGGTAGGGCTGAATAAATGCTAACTGACTGACTAAGAATCTGGACTGTCTTTCCCTCTGTGCCTCATAGCAGGCTACTGGTTCTGTTCTCATATTTCCGGCTAGGAAAGAGCTGTTGTCATTGCTGTTCTGTTGTTTGTCCTTTGTTCTGAAGAGGACATCATGGGGATGTCTCGACTTGTGCATGAATTGGATTTAAGTGAGGCAGAGCTGTACGACCTCATCAGAATGGCCTCACTCTCTCTTCCACAGTCATCAAAGTCCAATAGCATGACAAAAGTTAAGACAACTGGTGATGCCCTGGGGTGCAGTGTATGGCCCAAGGATGGGTTTGCATTGCTCTGTGTGGCCTCCTTCCAGGTATTTTCTCCTTTGTTCTGATCCCCATAATAGCTGAGTCTAATCCTTGCTCCTGGGGTAAGTGAAGATGAATAACGATGAAATCATCTTTGTACAAGGTTGGTACAAGCCCTTTCTGAGCCTCTTTCCTAGCCTGAGCTTTCAAATGTATCTATTCTACTTCCTGGCAATGAGGATGAGTAGGGGTGTTCAACCAAGCTTTGCCCTAGGCTGTCCTTGAATGACTTATCACAATGTAAAGAAGCTATTCCAGCATGCTTTAAAGATGTTCCAATCCAGAGCAAGGCAGATTTGAATGCATCCTTTTGTGAGTAAATGACTACACCTCAGGGATTCATCAGTCACTGGAGGGACTGGGGTTTTTCTGTTGGTATGACCTCTAGTGACCTCTGGGGGACGGAGGGGTGGGAAGCCACCAAGATTGATCAGTCTGAACCACTCAGTAAACAAGAGTCCATACCTGGCCATTCTGGGGCTTGTAGAGAGGCCTAAGGTGAGAGGGAGGAGACAGGACCTGTGACTTCATTAATAGGGAATGACCCCCTCCACTAATATAGATTGGCTCTTACTCTGCAACTGGTAGTCTTAGAGTTACCTAGGGAACCGAAAGGTTGAATAACTTGTCCTGACAATACATGTCAAAGGTAGACTTGAACACTAGAAGGCAGCTAGATGGTCCAGTGGACAGAGCACAGGACCTGAAGTCAGGAAGACTCCAGAGTTCAAATCCAGCTTCAGATGCTCTCTAGCTAGGCCTAGGCAAGTCACTTAACCTGTTTCCCTTAATCCACTGGAGAAGGAAAAGGAAAACCACTCTAGTGTCAAGAAAACCCCATGGACAGCACTGGTGGGCTGTAGTCCACAGGGTAGCAAAGGGCTGGAAAGAACTGCACATCAGGTCTTCCTGACTCTGAAGCTGGCTGTCCAAATCTCTCTGCTGTTTCTTATCTGGAGCATAGGTAATAATAAATGCTTGTTGAATAACTGATCAGGAGGTATTATTTTGACTATCTGTGTGACTAATCCTTTTACCAGACCACGAATTTTACAAGGATAGGATATTTTCTAAATTTTGCAGCACTTTCCATGATGAACATACCGTATACAGTATGCACTTAATAAATGTATGTTGAATGAGGGACACTACCTATCATGAGAACAATAAGGGTTTGTAAGATTAGATGACATATCTAATAAAGGTGTCTTTTTTTGGAGGTGGTGGGGTATGGGCTACTGGGAAGCCCTAGGCAATGGAAGGGGGAAATCAGGCTGCTTCCCCCACCCTTATAGATTCCCCTTCTTTTTTATTCCATCAGAGCTACAACCAAGAGTGTTTTATGATCAGGGCAAAGACTCAAATGAAGCAAAGACCTCATCAATTAATCAGGAACTAAGAAGAGCATGGTGGTGAAGGGAGCTTACTTACCCCAGCCCACCATCTGGTAACTCCCTATTTTAAATGATTATTGCAAATTAGGCACTAATCTCTCATTGTTCTAGACAGCTGAAATTCCTCAAGCAATGCTACCACCCTCTAACTCAGGGGTTTTTGTGACATGAACCCCTTGGACAGTCTAGTGATGCCTATGGACCCCTTCTGAGAATGTTTATAAAAGCATAAAATACATAGAATTACAAAAGAAACCAATTATATTAAAATATGATTAAGTATATTTAGATTTTAAAATCAAGTTCATTAAGGCTCCAGGTTAAGAACTCCAGCTCTAAATTCTCAGTTCTGCATCCTTTCCCCATCCTCCTTAATGTCTGCTGTTACCCAGAAGTGACTTAACTTCACCCAACTCATGGGAATCCCCAGGGCTTGAACTCCATGCAGGGTGAAGAAGCCAGTGTTAGCCTGGACACGTGCCCATGTTCCTCCCTCCTGAGCTCTTTGTTCCAAAGCCCTAATCATTGTCCGAACAGCTCAGGCCAAAGATCCAAGAGGGCAGATATTTAGGGTATTCATGTTTATCCCAGAGTTTAGGCTTGTTTGTTTGTTTTTTTCCTCTCTTCTCTTTAGAGCTGCCATTCTGGTCTCCTATCTCCGCCAGAGCCGACCTGTTCCACTCCTGGCCCTACCCTCAAGGACAGACTAAGCAACTAAGGGTAGAAGGAGTTTAGGGGGTGGAGGGAATGGGAAAGTGAAATCTAAGAAACCAGAAACTGAAGAAGGAAAGGAAGCCAAGGGGAATGATTCAGCAGGAAGGGAGTAAAGCAATATTGAAAGGCTGGGAGGGCCAGGGAGATTTCACTTTAGGGGTACAACTTGTGGTTTACCTAGATTCTGCTGACCTCTAACTTCTGGCACAAATGCCCCAGACAAACTTCTCCTTCTGAAAGAGACAGACACAGACACAGAGAGAGACACATATACACAGAGAAAGAGAGGGAGGGAGAGAGAAAGAGACAGAGAGAGAGGGAGGGAGAGAGAAAGAGACAGAGAGACACGTACTCATACACACTCTCTCTCACACACACACACACACACACACACACACACACACACACACACACACACACGACAGACAGCAAACGTTCCTCCCCTGCCCCAAAGAAAAATAATAAAATCCAAGCCCACATGCCTACAATGTCACTTTGAAGCTCTTGGTGTCTTATTCTTTCCATCTCCCAATAATCCCACTGCGGTAGCTCCCATCCTAACCTAAATATGCTCATACAGTGAGTTATGCATAAATATTCCATCCTGGCATTTTTCACACTTTCCTAAAATTCCCTCTGGCTGCAAAGCCAGCAGGCCCAGAATAGGGAGCGTCATCCAAAAGGCAGCCACTGGGTAGTGTAGACCCTGAGCTTGCTCCCCTGGGGCACAAGAACCCAAAAGAGGAGAGGAGCTGAAATAAGAGACCAGGGGTCAAGTATACTAGATCCTAGATCACCAGTGGGGATCTTAGGCTCCCATGAGGCCATGTGCTCATAGACTGATGTAGCTTATTTCAATACTGACCTAAGAATTTATGTATATAAGGAGCTTCTTCACACACACAAAAAGGGGGCGCTTTTTTCTTTTAAAGACAAACAAGTATCATTGTCTGTTTTAATTCTTCTTACAGGTAACTCTCAAGGTAGCTGTGCTACTTTTAAGACTCAACCCTGCCATTAATTAGCTGTGTGACCCTGGGTTAGTCACTTCACTCCTCTGAGCCTCTTTCCTCCTCTACAAAAAAGGGGATTAGACTAGATGCTCATTGGAGACCCTTTCTAGTTGTGATACACTACCCTGCATATATGTTCAATGCACACAGTTGTTTGTATAGTGTCCCTTCTATCAGAATGAGGAGGCCAGGGACCACATTCTTGCCTTTCTTTCTGTCAGTACAGTGTCTGGTACTTAGTATGAACTTCATAAATGTTTTGTTCACTAAATGACTAACTATAACTGTTTTCCCCTCAGTGCTAAAGGTACCCATCATCTTGGTGAGACATGCACAGGGGAAAAGAAACCTACTGTGTCAGCCACAAAAGATGAGAAGCCTTTCCTAACCATGCAGTGACATCTCCCTCTGAAGGGAAACTCCACTGCACACGTACACATACATACAAAAATGATTAGCACCACTAGAAAGTACATCTATAAGTGCATAAATATAAGTGCATAAGTATCATATATAATATATAAGTGCACAGAAAGCAGAGCAATGTATAGAAAGAATTCTGAATCCAAGTCAGAGAATCTGGGTTCAAGTCCTATGCCTCCTCCACACTTCTTGTGTGATGCCGGGAAAGCTGGTTAAATACTCTGGGCCAGCTTCCACATCAGTAAAATGAGGGGATTGGGTTAGATGGCCTCTGCAACATCCCTTCCAGCCCTAAATCTATGATGCAATGGGTCTTTCTGGAACTCAGTTTCCTGATCTGAAAAATGAAGAGACTGGAATAGAGGAACTCCAAGGTCCCTTCTAACTGAAATCTCTGCTACTATACTATTAACACTATTATACTATATACTATACAGTGAGAGACTGTATCTTATTTAACAGGTTTATTTTTTTGGCAGGGGGGAAGGCAGGGCAATTGGGGTTAAGTGACTTGCCCAAGGTCACAAGGCTAGTAAGTGTTAAGTGTCTGAGGCTGGATTTGAACTCAGGTCCTCCTGACAGAGACTGTATCTTATTCCTCCTGTGTCTCCCACTCCAGCGGTACCCATAGCAGCTACTCAATAACGTCCCTTAAGATAGGCAACAAAGACTTACCCAATTTACTCTTGACAGAATCTTGTATTATTAAACAACATGAGAAATAGAAGCTGTCATTGTTCAGTCCTTCTGCAGTCATGTGTGACTCTTTTTGACCCGATCTGGGGTTTTCTTGGCAGAGATTCTGGAATGATTTGCCATTTCCTTCTCCAGGATGAGGAAACTTGAGGCAAACAGAGTTAGGAAGACTTTTCCAAGGTCACACAGCTAATAAGAGTCTTACTCAGGAAGATGAGTCTTCCTGACTCCAGGCCTGGCACTCTATCCACTGCACTATCTAATGCACTAGTAGAAAGAAAGAATAAAGAAAAAATAGAAGAGACCAGGGCCTTCACGGAACTCTAAGTTTGATGACAGAAGTCCATGCCTTTAAGGAGCTCCCAGTCTAACAGGAGTGACAGTACCTGCCCTGGGGTACTTCATAATCTGATGAGAGAGGAGAGAACATATAACCCCAGTCTAGGAAACTCATCAGGGTCCCCTCTTCCTCTGCCACCTGAGGGCAGATTCTAGTAAGGATATTTACAAACGCCCCACTACACACACACACACACACACACACACACACACACACACACACACACACACACTCTCTCTCTCTCTCTCTCTCTCTCACTGGAATCTTTTTAGTCTTTTCCCAGAAGAAAGTGAGAGGAGAACCCATGGACACATTGCCCCACAAACTGCCTAGCCTTCTAGTGATGTATATCCAGTCAGTTCTGGTTAATTTGGACCCTAACCCCAAGTGAGGGGTTCCCACCCACTCTCTATGACAAACTGCCCCCAAACAGGAAGGGGTTCTCACCAGAGGAATAGGGGTTTCTCCCTGACACCTTTTATTCCTTCATTGCCTTCTTGATAAACTTCTTCTGTAAACTTAAAACAAATCTTAATGACAAAGAATATTACTTAACACCATCCCTAGCCCTCTGTCTAATCAGAAGTCTTTGTGGGGATAATGGGTTCTTTAACCAGAGCAGCCTAGATCCTCTCCCCCCTCCCCCCCCCGCCCCCGAGAAGGGCCTGGAGAGAGAAGACAGTATTTGTGACAATGTGCCAGACTGATGCCTCAGTGAAACATAGTATCAGAGTCCATCACCCTGCCCCATTCACAAAGTCCCTAGGGACCCGATCAAGCAAAGCTCCAGGGAGACAAGCAACATCACAGGTAGAGGAACAGGAATTGGCCAAGTCAGGGATAGAGGACGGGTGGTTGTGGGTCATAGGTGTCCGACTTTCCTTTTAGCAAAAGCCAATGCCCTTGCAGTCCTCAGGTTTGCAGAGCCTCTGGGAGCGCCTTCCTCACCTCCCTTCACCCCAGCCCAGTCCACTGCGTGCATCTATCTCATCCTGACTCCTCCCCATCTCCTAAGCGCTTGCGGGTCGCCTGTAGGAGAGCATGAGAGGGCAGGCGCTGGCAGGGCCGGGCGTGGGGGTGCCTCTCTCCGGAGGGCCAGGGCTACCACCTCCCTGGGGGAAGTTTGGATGCTTAGGAGGGGTTCGCTCACCTGGGCTTCCTGCAGCGCCGGCTCCCCACTGCGAGGCAGCGTCGCGGGGGCCCCTGAGCTGCAGCTTCGACTGGCAGCCCGCAGAAGGCCCCTTAGTGTCCGGGACACTGACCATGCCGCCATGGGGCCGGAAAGCGGCCGGTCCACGCCTGGACCAAGCGCTCCAGTCAGCCGTGATACTGATGGCTCAGCCCGCACCTACCCCCCTCAGAGATCCTACTCCAGGAGAGGAGGGGCGGGGGCGAGGCCCACGCAGCCAATCAGGAATCGGCGTCCGTGCCTCAATGCCTTCTGGGACTTGTAGTCCCAGTCTCTTTCCAGCTAGGGCAGGACACTTTTTAGTCCTAATGGCGTGACCCCAATCTGAGACCGTGAGACTTTGGTGTGGGTTATAATTCAGCTGCCTGGCTTCCATCAAGAGCTGGATGAGGAGGTTCCTGCCCAGGACTGTACTTTGGACTCGTTAGGAGGCTTGTCCAGCCACTCCGGAGACAGAGCACGTGGGGGCTTTCTGCAGCCATGAAGAGTGGAACAGGTCCATGCCAAAATAAAAAGGAAAATCTAAACTAAGCCCTCCTCGGAAGAGGGCAGGGACTGTTTTTTGTTTTTCTTCTGCTTTTTGCTTTTACGCGTATCCTCAGTGAAGTACTTGGCACGAAGTAGGATCCTTGGCCCTGGCCAGATTTTTAAAACCTTGGGTAAATTTGTCTTGAGGGCCTTCTGTTCTTGGGAACCAGTGTAGTTTAATAGAAAGAACCACAGACTGGAGTACAAAGATGTTATCTAAATGCTGACTTTGATACTTACCTGTGTGACGCCAATTGGGCAAGATTTCACTTCACCCCAGGGAATCAGTTTCTTTTTCTGTATGAGGTATATGATGGTGGTGTTAAGCTGGATGATCTCAATCAATCAATAAACATTTTTTAAGTTCCTACTATGTGCCAGGCACTTTGCTAAGCAAAGAGAATACAAATAAAAGAAAAACCACCCCTGCCTTCAAGGAGTTTACAATCTAAAGGGGGAGGGGAGGGGAGCAACAACATGTTAGCAAATATATAAAAGGCAAGCTATATAGTGGATAAATTAGAAAAAAATTAACACAGGGAACGTACTATAATTAAGAAAGTTTGGGAAAGTCTTCCTGTAAAAGGTGGGATTTTAGATTGGACTTAAAGGAAGCTAGAGGTCAGTAGTTGGGGTGTAGAAACAAAAGCATTAAAGACATAGGGGACAGCCAATGAAAATGACTTGAGCTAAGAGATGGAGTGTCTTATTCTTGGAACAGCCAGGAGGAAGCCAGCGTTACTGAACTGAAGAGTATGTGTTAAGAGAGTAAGGTGTAAGAAGACTGGAAAGGTAGGAGGGGGCTCAATTATGAAGGGTTTGGTACAGGGGTAGAGGACCTCCTTGTTGCCTCAAGGCTCCATGTGACTCTCTGGGTCCTCAAGTACAGCTCTTTGATTGAATCCAATCTTCACAGAACAAATCCTTTTAGTAAAAAGATTTGTTCTGTAAAACTTGGACTCATTCAAAAGGCTGCACCCAAGGACTTAGAAGGTCACATGTGACCTCTAGGCCACAGGTTCCCCACCCCTGGTTTCCAGTGTTCCTTCCTTTCCAACTCTAAATTCAGTTGTTCCCTTTTGACATCTCTCCCCATCCTCTAAGTTTCCTAGAGATGGCCCCGGCTGCATTTTCACATGGGAGGGAACAGTCAAACGTATTTAGCCATTGACCTATTTCAGTTCCCACATTCCTATTCCCAGATATGTAATGGCACTGTTATCCCAGTCTTTTTTTTATGTTGCATAATATCAATTTTAACTGAGAGTTGAGGCTGGGTGGAGGGGTTAAAGTCTAAAACATAAGGTATTCTGAGGGAGGGCAGACTTCCCCCTGAGACATCACTCTTGGGAGCTCTAAGTAGCTAAATAATAACTAGCATGAAGGTAACCTGGTCTTTTGGTCTTGAGAAAAGATTCAGCATGACTTAAGGAAGAAAGGCCAATTTGGAAGGGTGTCCAGAGGCCATCTAGTCCAACCACTTTTCCCCTCACACCTGTGAGTTCATCAGTGACCAGAGAGTCCTTCAACAGCATCAAGTCAGTTCACCATTTACTTAAGTGTCATTTATGTGCTTTGTTGTGCCGATACAAAGACAAGATTAACTCTCCCATAAGTTCTACAGAATACATGTAAAACAGATAAGGCAATACAAGATAGTCTTTGCTGGAAAAGAATGCTAATAACTTGAAAGAACAGGGAAGGCTGTAGGGAGGAAGTTAAGGAAGAAAGTTAAGTTAAAGAAGGATGTTAAAGGAATCTTTAAGCCAGAGGCTGGAACGGAATGCAGACAAGATATGGTGTGACAGCATGGACAAAGGCAAAGAAAGGGGAAATGGGATACTGAGTTTGGAGAACAGCAAATAAGTCAATTTGCCCAAAATAGGGATTGTATAGAGGGAAGAATATTTATAAGTTAACAAATTTATAAGTAAATTTACAAGTAAATATATGTATGTCCAGAATGGTAGGTCAGAGCCCAAACTATGCAAGGTTTTAAATGTCAAGCTGAGGAGTTTGTATTTTGTTTTGAAGGCAATAGGGAGCCACTGAAGATTTTAAGCAAGGGAGTGACATGATCAGACCCCTGTGCTTTAAGAAAAATTGTGTTTGTATCTGTGTGGGAGAATTTAAGGAAGGAGAGTTTGTATTTCAGACAGACCAAAGCAGAACAGGTGAGATGACTGAATGAGAGTGATTGCTATATGAGTGAAATGAAAGGAGCAGATGCAAAATACTGTGGGGATAGAATCATCAAGCCTTCACAACAACTGGTCATCCTGTTACTAATTCCTTAGCTTCCTTAAATGCCAAGATCTGCTCCCTCACTGCACTTCGGTCACACGTAGGAATTGGTCATACTCCACATATCACCCTTACTGTCGAAGTGTTCCACTTCCCTAATTTGAAACTTTGACATTTTCCTATTTGATCACAACCTCCTACCATTTTGATTCACTTCCCTAAATCTATTCTTTACCTTCATTAGGATCTCCTATCATCCCCTCCTTTTGGGATTTCCTTAGGCCATGACAACCTCTGATCTGACTTTACTTTTCTCTCTCTCCAATCTCAACCCAATAGTTAGAGATTTCAAATCAGTAATGTCCTCTGTCTTGAGTATCTCGACCCCTTGACCCTGCCCCCTCATATTTTACCAAACCCCAGCCTTGCATTACTCCCACTTTTACTTTCTCTGACCCTATTCATGAATCTGGAAGAAGTCTCATGACTATACTGATTGGCTACATGGCAAATCCATTTTATCCAACATCAAATGAGCCCTTGCTGCACCAAAGCAGTCCTTTTATACTTCCTTAATGAATTTCCTATATCACTTGCCACAGGCAGCTAGTTGGCACAGAAGGATAGAACATCTGACCTGGAGTAAGGAAAACCTGAGTTCAAATCCAGCCTCAGACACTTACTAGCTGTGTGTATGACTGTGGGAAGTTATTTAACACTTCCTCAGTTTCCTCACCTATAAAATGAACTGGAGAAGGAAATGGCAAACCACTCCAATTATCTTTGCCAAGAAAACCCCAGATGAAGTCATGAAAGGTCAAACATGACTGAAAAAGTGAGCAAAAAAGCATCACTCCCCAGAGAAACTATTCTCAACCTTTCCCCTTCTGAAGCCTCCTCCATCCCCATTAGCTGAGGACCTTGCCTCTTTACTTTATTGGGAAAATTGAGGCCATTCCTGGTAAGATCTCTTTTGTCTCATTCTTTTATTGTTAAATCCCTTAACATCATTTCCCACTCTCCTCCTTTCCTTCAGTCCCTAAAAGAGGTGTCCCTTTTCCTTGCCAAGGCCAACTCATTTATATGTGTGTTTGATTCTATCCATTTGCTTCTCTCTCTCTCTCTCTCTCTCTCTCTCTCTCTCTCTCTCTCTCTCTCTCTCCCTTTCTCTTTCTCTCTATCCCCTCCCCACTCCCCACCCATTTTCTCGATATCTACTGGATCTTTCCCTCTTTCCTTATTGCTTTAAAGCATGCCCAAGTCTCTCCATTAAAAAAAAATTCACTGAACCCCATCACCCCCTCAAGATACCATCTTCTTGCTGTGTGACGTTGGCCAAGTCACTTAACCCCATTTGCCCTGCCTTACCCCCTCCATAAAGACCAAAAAAAAAAAAATACTGTCTTACATCTTTCTTCCCTTTCTCAGCCAAATTCCTTGTAAAATCTGTCTACATTTGCTGCCTTCTCTCCTCTTCCCTTTTGTAACTGACTTCTGACCTCATGACTCAAATGAAATTGCTCTCTCCAAAGTTACCAATGATCCCTTAACTGCCAAAACTGATGATCTTTTCTCAGTTCTTTTCCTTCTTAACCTATCCACTGCATCTCATACTCTTGACCTTCCTCTTCTTCTGAATATTCTCTCTTCTCTGGATTTTCATGACACTGCTCTCTCCTGGTTCTCTTCCTACTTCTCTGACTGACTTTTCTGAATTTTCTTTGCTGGCTCATGTCATACCCCCTAACTGTGGGTTTTCCACAAGTCTAGGTCCTGGGTCCTATTTATTTCTCCCCTTTCTTTCAGTCCCTTGTAGAGAAGAGATAATAAGTTCATTAGTTCCTATGGGTTTATCATCTCTATCCATATGATTCCCTTATCTATTCAGCCTAATCTCTCCCCTGAGCTCCAGTCCCAAATCCCCTATTAGACATTTAAAACTGGATGTCCCAGAGACATCATAAACTCAACATGTCCCAAACAGAAATCATCATTTCTCTCCCCAAACTTCCCCTTTTCCCAAGTTTTCCCATTTCTATTGAAGGTGCCACCACCTTTTTACAACTACCACCTCATATCAAGTGTTTATCATCTCCTAGATATTTATCACCTTCATCACATTCCTAAATTACTGCAACAATCTCTTAATTTGTCCCCCTTCTTCAAATCTTTCCACACTCCAATCTATCCTACACCCTTCCTCCAAAACACTTGACCTTAAGCTTACGTATGACTGTGTGATGTCCGTCCTCCATCAATCCAGTGGTTTCCTATATCTATAAACTCCTCTGTTTAGCTTTTAAAGCCCTCTACCCCAACCTATCTCTCCAACATCATCGAACACTACTCCCTCTCCTTCACTTTATGATCCAACCAAACTGGCCTTCTCTCTGTTTCTCCTGTCTTTATAGTTTTGCACTGGACATCCCATGTCCCTGGAATGTATTCTTTTTTTACGCCAATCTCATTCTCTTCTCTCAGGGCACAGCCTGGACTCCATCTTCTTCATGAAGCCTTACCTAATCCCCAGCCAACTACTAGCATCCTTCTTCCCAACTACCTTGTACTTAACTAGACTAACTTAAATACCTAGTTCCTTTGTATTTGTTCTGTAGGTACTGATATAAGTCTTATTATTCTTGTTGTCTCCTTCATTAGAATGTAAGCTTCTTGGGGGTAGGGACTATTTCATCATCTATACTTGTATCCCCAGTGCCCAGCACAGTGCCTGATATAGAATAGGTACTTAATGCTTATTAATTGATTAATACTTAAGACCTACAAAGAAGAGGAGCCTACCATCTCTGACGGTAGCTCATTCCACTTTTGGTCAGATCTTTCTGTTGAACATATTTTTTTCCCTCCTTACATCAAAACTAAATTTGTCTCCTAGCAAATTCTTCCCATTGTTCTGAGTTCTACCATCTGGGGCTAATCAAAGTATGTATAATACTTCTACCTAATAACTCCTCAAATATTGACATGACAATTATCATGATTCCTGGAAGGCTTGTTTTCTTCAGGAAGCCCACCCCTAGTTCCTTCAACTGACTCTTGTATAGTATGTTCCTTAGGTCTCTGATTTGAAGATCCTCCATGCTTTGAAGGGCTTCCCTGACCCCTAATAGGCCAATGGGATCACGTGGAGCCTATAGTGGGAGGAGTTTGCTGGAGGGTGGAGCAGAGCCCAGAGGAAGCTGGGAGTCAGAGCAGTGAGTGAAGTGGTAGGGAGGATGCAGGCCAGGAGACATCTAGGCTTACGAGTGTTTGTGGGAAGGCTAAAGGATGGTGTGGCTCCTGCTGTGTTATGGTGTATTAACTTCTTTGTTGCTATGACGGATTCAGTTTTCTGGTGTTGAGATTTGGCTTTCCGGTTTGGGGATTCAGTTTCCTGGTTTCTGAATAAATGTTTTGCTTCTGTCTTCTGTATGGAGAGTTGATTATATTTTGCTACTCAGAGCTGTGCCGGCATATTCATAATCCCCATCTGTGCTGTGAATAATGTGTTGGCGCTACGGTCTCTCACCATCTTGGCCAAGCTTGTCAATGTATTTCCTTAAATGTGTTACTCATAACTGATTATAGTACTTCATATGTTAGTCATTCAGTCAAATAGTATTGATTAAGTACACCAGGAAAACAAATAGAAAGAAAATCTGCCCGCAGGGTGCTTATGTTCCAATGGGGAAGGCAACACATAAAAGAAAACTGAAAAGGACGGGCAGGGATAGAGAAGAGGAGGCAAAGGTACCCAGTGCCAGGACATGGTAGAAGTCCAGATTGCAGCCTGGAGAGGATTAAGACACCCTCCTTAAAATGGCAGTTCTGAGAGGAGCCCTACAATCAGAGGGAGAGACCTACAAGGGCGGAGAATTATAGGACTGGAATGAACTTCAGAATGAAGAGCCTGAGCATGGAAGAAGAAATCAGGGGTGCAAAATCTGGAGCTGTGGCTTAAACAGGGTTGAATATAATGGAATTACAACTTTCTTACTCTGGACACAATCCCTCCTTAATGCAACCCAGGATAGCATTAATCTTTTTAGCAATTTTTTTTTTGCAATTTTTTTTAGCAATCTTTTAGCAATTATTATTTTATTTATTAAGACAATGTAATATAGTGTATTTGATAGAATGTTGGTCTGGAAGTCAAGAAGACGTATTCAAATCCTATAACTGACAATTATTAACTATATTACAGGAAAATCTCAACTTCTTGGAACTTTAGGTTCCAGATCTGTAAAACAGAGGTAATACCTAGGATCCTTGTCTCACAAGGTTCTTAGAAGGTTCAAATGAAATGATGTACATAAAGTGCTTTGCAAACCATATTCATTAAAGGTCCTTGGCTTCTATTTCATACTTAAGATTCGTACTAAGCTTGCAATTTCTTTTTTTTTTTTTGGAGGGCAATTGGGGTTAAGTAACGTGCCCAAGGTCACACGGCTAGGTTTTTGTTTGTGTGTGTTAAGCGTCTGAGGCCAGATCTGAACTCAGGTCCTTCTGACTCCAGGGCTGGCACTCTACTCACTGCGCCACCTAGCTGCCCCTTAGTTTGCAATTTCTTAATCCTCCAGATCTTTTATTCATATAACTGTGATCTAGAGAAGTTTCCTCTATTCTGTACTTGTGAAGTTGATATTTTGAACTTATATACACAACAGTCAACAAACACTTATTAAGTGCTTACTATATACCAGACATAGCCAATCAGTAAAGTGTAAGTCAGTAAGCATTTATTAAGCACTTATTAAATGCCACACCTGTACAGCTAGGTGACTTGGTGGATAGAGTGCCAGTCCTGGAGCCAGGAAAACCTAAGTTCAAATCTGACCTCAGATATTTACTAGCTGTGTGACTTTGAGCAAGTCATTTAATCCTGTATGCCCCAATTTCTTCATCATAAAATGAGCTAGAAAAGGAAATGGCAAATCACTCCAATGTCTTTGCCAGGAAAACCCCAAATGTGATCACAAAGAATTGGATATGATTGAAATGATTAAACAGCAACAACAAAATTGTGCTATTAAATTTCATCTTGGGGGGCAGAGCCAAGATGGCAGCATAGAAGCAGGAAAACTCCATGAGCTCCCCCCTAACCACCTCAAATACCTATAAAAATGACTCTAAACAAACTTTAGAACCCACAAAGTGATAGAGAGAAATGAAGGCAGACTGGCAGGTGGACAAGAAGGGTCCATTGCAGCCTTCTGGGAATGGAGCCCAGCCCTTCCTGAGCCCCAGGTTTTAGCGTCAGGGCAGCCCCCAACCAACCATGGCTGAAGGGACTTTGGGAGAGTGGATCACCAGCAGCTGTGGTAGCTTCCAGAATTATCAACACATAAATGCCAAAGGCAAAGTAAAAGGTCATTGTGGACTTTGGGAACAGGGGGTCTGAGAGTGTGGTCTGGCCTCTGCTCCTGGAGGGAGAAGAGGCTGGGGCCCAGTAGCCCTGCTCCCTTGTGGCTGTTTCAGAACTCCTGGCCTGCAGATTGTAGGGGGACCAACCTACCATTCTGAGGAGTAATCTCTCTTGCTTTGACCTGCTTGGATATGGATCACTGTCTTGGTTGGAGGATCTGGGGTGTGTGACCAGGTGCCAGGGCATGTGGAGGCTTCAGAGAGGGCAACCAACTAATACCTTCAGCAGATGTAAAAACCCCCAGCAATTTGGGACAAAGCTCTCCTCTCTGGAAGCAGAGTTCTACTGTGGGAAAGATCTCAAAAGTCAAGTAATTGAGTGGCAACATGAGCAAGGAAAGGAAGCAAAGGAAACACAACAGTCAAACCTTAGATTCCTATTTTGGGGACAAAAAGGATCAAGGCATGGAACAGGAGGAAGACAGTGAAGTCAGAACTCCTGTATCAAAAGCTTCCAAGAAAAATATCAACTGGTATACTGGCCATAGAGGAGCTTAAGAAGGATTTTGAAAACCAAATAAGAGCAGTGGAGGAAAAACTGGGAAGAGAAATGAGAATGATGCAAGAAAATCATGAAAAGAGAGTCAACAACCTGACTGAAGAAAATAACACCTTAAAAAATAAATTAACTCAAATGGCAAAAGAGGCCCAAAAAGCCAACGAGGAGAAGAATACCTTAAAAAACCAAATTTGCCAGATGGAAAAGGAATCTCAAAAGCTCACTGAGGAGAATCATTCCTTCAGAATTAGATTGGAGCAAATGGAAGCTAGTGACTTTATGAGAAATCAAGATACTATAAAACAGATCCAAACAAATGAAAAAATAGAAGGCAATGTGAACTATCTCATTGGGAAAACCATTGACCTGAAAAATAGATCCAGGAGAGATAATTTAAAAACTATTGGACTACCTAAAAGCCACAATCAAAAAAAAGAACCTAGAAACCATCCTTCAAGAAATTCTCAAGGAAAATTATCCTGATGTTTTAGAACCAGAGGGCAAAATAGAGGTTGAAAGAATCCACCAATTACCTCCTGAAAAAGATTCCCCCCCCCCAAAAAAAAAAATTCATCTTATTTGCTTCAGTCAATGCTCTGGACCTGTTGAGGTCTTTTTAAGATGTTGTCTGGCATCTAAAATATTAGCAACTCCTCCCAATTTTACATCATCTGCAAAATGGATAAATATGCTCTTTATGCCTCCATTCAACTTCTTGGTAAAAATGTTAGACAGCACAGGGCCAAGGACAAACCCTCTCCAGATTGGCATTAACACATCAAAGATTAGTCTTTGGATCCAGTCATTCAACTGTTTTTTTAAATTGCCTCAAAGAACCCTAAGCTTATATTTCTCTGTCTTGTCTAGTATGAAAAACTGAAATCTAGATACATTACTCCTATTGCTGTTGTCAGTTCAGCATTATCAAAAAGGACCATGACATCAGGGAGATGATGACATGACTTGCAGGTCATTTTTTAGTGCAGGATTTTAGTGAGGGAAGGCTATACAAATTCACCAGCTTCACTTTCTCCCCCATAGGCATCTGGGTCCAGTGGGAAGATTTAGATCAGGACAACTGAAGACGGCTGTGGATGCAGTGGGAGACCTTGGTTTTTTTAAGCAAAGGGCTTTCTCACTTTGACTGAGGCAATACCCATGATTAAGACTAGGTTAGAAATTCTATTAGTAACATAACTCTTTCAAAAAAAGGAAATATGGTTAATATGACCTCTCCTATTTTGGATGAAACTATGGAAACTTTTGTAATCATTACTTCCCCTTTTAAATGCTTATAATCCATCTCCTTTATTATGTGTTTTAGAAGTTTGCCAGGAAGTTAAGCACACTGGTCTATAATTTGCATGTTTTTCTTTCTTCTTTTTAGTTACTATTTAGTTTGCTGAGTTAAGATAAGTTATAACTAAGACTAGTCAAAGTTAGATGTAAGGAACTAATCCTTTCCTAAGCATATTTATTAAAACCTTGCTTCAGATGGTAGTTTCTTTTTTGACTAATATGTTAACAGGATAATGTAGGCTTGTACAGATAGACTAAGAAGCCGTCTTGGCAAAAGTACTAGATTTGTATGTGGGTTCAAGTTGTTGTCAGAACTGCATTTTCCTCCCAGCCAGCCTCTACCCCAGTGCCACAGTCTTCTCATTTTGACTTCCTAAGTTGTCCTGGGCTGAAAAAATGTCTTGCTCTGACCTTTTGTTGGTTAAAAAAATTGACATCAGCATTTAGGTAATGCCATTTTAGAATTCAGTTTGATGCATTATTCTGAATGTGTTTAGATGGTAATGTAGACAGAATTCTCCTCCTTTTGCTCTACCATCTAGGCACCTAGATTTATATCTGGAAAGGATCTTAGAAATCAAGTCCAACCCCACTTACTTTACAGATGAGGGAATAGAAGCTTCAGGAAATTAAGTGACCTGCCACAGTCACATAGCTATTAAGTCTTAGACAAGATTTGACTTGGGGTCTCCCAGACACCTAATTTAACAAATTATAAGTAGACTACACTGTTTCTCAAATAAAACAACAAAAAACTACATCAGAGAGAAATTGAAATAATTATAATGAATATATGACTTCTCCTGAGGTTTCCCAGATCAAAGTCATTCAGAATAATCTTGTTCCTCATTAAAGCACTAAGCCAGTCCCCACCCTAACCCTCTGAGAGCCTTCAGCTAATCTTCTGAGACCAGCCCAGCCCAACTCAGCCACTGGGCACAGTTTGTTCTTCTCTTGAGTTGTTAAACTTCACTTTGTACTCTGAAACAATTTACTTAAGTGCTAGAGGTGTCTTTGAAGCTACATCTGGAATAGGAAAAAAGATTTTTTAAATTTGAAATTAAAAAAAATTATCTCAGTTTCTTGAAGTTCTCTGTTACTGCTACATTTGTGGCTGCCCTGCTCCTCCAGTTTCTTGAAGAAAGGTCAAAGAGTTTTAACTATTGGAACATTAAGCTTCTGCTTTGTTTTGTTTTTTCTCTCCTTTAATTATTATCTCCTTTCAACATATTCCATAAGACTTTAGGACTTTTCATTTGGGCGTTGTACTTTATCTTTCCCAGCTTTGGACAGGTTTGTTTGGTTTTGAAACAATGTCAAATTCCATTGAGAACTGTTTTGTTTAGATAATAATAACAGCCCAAGGTCTCTAGGAAGTGCTAGGAAGTGACATATATTTTTCAGCATGGAGGTAAATCTAAAATTGGTTAGGAGTCATAGAATCTCAAAATTGAGAGAGACCTCAGAGGGAATCTGGCCCAGGGGTCTAGATTTGTATCCATGGGCCCACATGTGGCCTCTGGTGCTGTCCTTTGACTAAATCCAAACTTCCCAGAACAAATCCACTTAATGGAAAGAAGGATTTGTTCTGTTAAACTTGGACTCAGGCACCTGAGCACCTAGAAGGCCACATATGGTCTCAAGGCTACAGATTCCCCACCCCTAATTTCTAGACCAGTGCATCTTCTAGTGCAAATTCTCTATATGACATGATCTTTGAGCCTTTGTTTGAAGGTTTTGGGTGACTAGGAGCCCACTCCCTCCTAGAAATGGTCTGAAAATTTCTAGAAATTTTCCTCCTAGAAAAGCTGAATTGCTTTTGGAGAGCTCTTAATTCTTTCAAAGTGTTTGCTTACCTCAAGCCTGAATTTGTCTCTATCTTTTCTGCCCATTGCTTTTGATTCTGCCCTTTGGGGACAAGCAGAACAAATCTGATCCATCTTCTACAGGACAGCCTTTCAAATCAAAATACTTGAAGACAGTATAATGTCTCTAAATTATTATTATATTATTAGTACATATTATTCCATAGCATGTAGCAGTATATATCATATTATATATTATACAAACATATATGATCTATGATATAAATGTAATCACATAATTTGTCATGTATCACATATAAGATATATTATGTATAACACTATTTTACTATATCAATTTTACTAATTTATTTTAGATGAAGTTTATTATTTAATTAAATAAATATTATTGATATAAACATGATATAAAATAATATTATTAATTATAGTCATAATTAATCATATTGTGGGTTATATTATAACATACCATTTAATAATAATAACAATTTTTGTTATTTTTTTAGTGGTGAGAGTATTTTCCAAGTTAAATATCCCCAGTTTCAGGACTTCAATTCCTTTCTGTTTCCCCACTCTGTGCTTGTAGTAATGTGAAAAGAGAACTACCTCTGTATTCAGGACCTGGGTGAATTCACTCTCTGCTTATATAGCAGAACTCTGGGATTCATTCTCCCAATCCTCATTTACACTGTCCTGTTGGGTTCCCAGTGGGTAGCTAAGTCCCCACAGGGCTCTGGGGTTAACACTGATGGGCTTGGGTTGGGAATGCAGGAAGGTGAATTTCTAATGCTGTAGCTCATGAGTCCCTTATTGTTATGTGTCCTCCATGATTATCCATTAATTCAGTAAGTCAGCCAGGGGGGTTTTAATAAAAAAAATTAATTTTTTTAAACAAAGGTGATATGTATTATGTAAGAACAGTGGATATAAAATATTCCTCCCTCTTCCAAACAGGGGTTATAGTCTCTTATGAATACATGGAATCCAGAGAAAGTCAAACTTAAATTTAGAGCTCATGTGGTAACAGGTCAGAAATGTGTTGGGGAATATTTGACAACCAACTCTCTAGGGGGAAAGTAAACTCATTACAGGCTTTTATATGTAATCAACATTATTAACATTTCCTCTATCACTTTCTTAAGTCTTAAACAATCAATAAAACAATAAACCAAGTTCTAATTTGTAGTTTTGCCATTGCCAAGGTGTAAATGATCCCCCAGAAAATTAATGAGCAGGTTTTAGCTGACTCCATCCAGCACATTCCTAGAATGAAGAAACTAAAAGTTCCTGGAAATCCTTTTCTTCCCTTTAGGGATACTTAATGAAATTCTCCTTAGGTATGGTGTAGCCTTCAGTTGGGCTTTGTATAGTGTCCTTGAAGCTGACTTTTCTTAAGGCAGACACTGCCACCTGCCACTGCAGTCCTTGGGATACTACTGGGGCAGGGATGAGAAGTCCAAATCATTTATTCACAGTCAATCAACCAATAAACAGTTATTAAGTGCCTATTATGTGCTAAGCATTGTGCTAAGTACTAGAGGTATAAAAAGAGGTAAAAAAGGGTCCGTGTCATCAAGGAACTTGCAATCTAATGGAAGAGACAACATACAAACAAATGTATATGAGGAAACCATATACAAGATGAATAGGAAATGATTAACAGAAACGAGGCATTAGAATTAAGAGGGTTTGGGAGGGATGATTCCTATAGAGGGTTGTGTTGTAACTGAGACCTAAAGGAAACCAGGGAGGTCAGTAGTGGAGAAGGGAGAACACTTGAGGCATGAGGGATAAGTGAAGGCATGATGTCATGAAGCCAGTTACATTTGATTGAAGAATACTTGTCAGGGAGTAACAAGTAAGACTGGAAAGGTAGGAGGGGGATAGGTTATGAACGGCTTTGAATGCCAACACAGCATTTTGTATTTGATCTTAGAGGCAATAGGGAGCCATGGGAGTTTATTGAGTACAGGGGTACATGATTGGATTTGAGCTTTAGGAAAATCACTTTAGTCCCTGAATGGAGGATAGATTAGAGTGGAGAGAGACTGAAGGCAGGCAGACTCAATGGCAGGTTATTATGCTGCTCCAGGTATGAGGTGATGAGGGCTTATACCAGAGTGATAGTAATGTCAGAGAAAAAGGGGAATATCAATGGGTGGCTAGGTGGTGTAGTGAGTAAGAATGCCGGCCTCGGAGTTGGGATGACCCGGGATTGAATCCGGCCTCAGAAAATGAGCACCCACATATACATAATGACTAGCCGTGTAACCTTGAGCAAGTTACTTAACCCCAATTGCTTTAAAAAGGGGCGGGGGGGGGGATATCTGAGACCTGTTACAAACATCCTCTTCTGGTTGGAATAGAAGAGGATGTTCTTTCTCTCTTCCCCCAAGTTATTTCTCTTCTGGGACATGGCTGGAATGGCTCTTTCCTGGCTCACCATAGAGTAATTCTACTTACCAAACTGGCTTATTGTTTTATAGATGACCCACAGGGTGTAAATGGATATAGATTAGTTTAGTGCCCGATTCAATAGAGATGTTCTCAACTGAAAAAGGTATCTAGGTTAGATTGCCTCCAAGGACATTTTCAGGTACAGATTTGGGATCCTGTCGTCTGTGCAATTTTTCATCTTTTCCAATTTATTAGTTTTTATTCCTCAATTATAGACCTTGGAACTGAATACAGTATTTCAGATATATTCTGACCCAAGCAGAGGACAGAGAGATAATCATTTCCTTAATCTTAGACCCCATATTCCCAAACAAAATATTTTTTGATAAAGGAAAATAGCTTTTTTTTTGTTATTGCTAAGAAACTTTTATAACACAAAATCCTAGGTACCACCCAGGAAATATCCTTCATGGGAGATATAAATGAAAGATATTTTTTTAAACCAAAAAAAAAGTATGTATATAGGACACAACATACGTTCTTTTTCAGACTGCCCTGTGGGGAAGGTCACAGGATCATAAAATTTACAGTCAGAAGGGACCTTAGATATCATTTAGTCCAATCTTCTTACTTTACAAATAAAGTAACAGAATCCAAGAGACTAACACTTCCCCAAGGCACAAAAATAGTAAATTTAAAATTCAAACACACACCCTATGTTTAAAAAGCTAATATTCTTTTCATTATATTTTAGTGCTGGAATAATTATCCCTATTTTACAGATAAGAAATGAAATTAATGAAATGTAGGATTGCACATTGAAGTAAACATTGAAACCAGAACTGAAAGTGAGGTCTTTTGATCCATTCTCTCATGCCTTTCCCACCACACATACAGCACATATTACTGTTCAGTTTTTTTCAGCCATGTCCAACTCTTTGTGACCCCATTTGGGGTATTCTTGGCAAAAATATGGGAATGATTTTCCATTTCCTTCTCCAGCTCATTTTATGAAGGAGGAAAGTGAGGCAGATAGGGTCAAGTGACTTACCCAGGGTCACACAGCCAGTAAGTGTCTGAGGTCAAATTTGAACTCAGGTTTTCTTGACTCCAGGCTCCGGTGCTTTTTTTCACTGAATCACTTAACTGTCCATATATAACACATAGTAAGTGCTTAATATATGCTTGTTAACTTGCCTATATTTGGTGCCTCTTAGAACTAAGTTGTATAAATCAAAAAGCAACCTATGTTTGATAGTTTTTTTAAAAAAACTTTTATTTATCTTTTTAAATTCAAGAGCAACTTAAAATATTTCTTTGGTACATTTCCATGTGGTTTAAAATTATTTGTTATAAAAATATTGAATATCAATGCACTCAGTTCCCCTGATTTTACAATTATTAACATTTCCTAGGGAGGAAAGATAGCTTTTCTTTCTACCTTTTTTTAAAGAATGTTCTCAAGTTAAGGGATGATACAAATATTTGTAGTTTTGTTATTTTTGATGATCTTTAAAAAAATTGAAGGGTGAGGCTCAAGGGGAGCAAAGAGTATACTAGGAAATAAAGGGGAGGAAGGGTAAGCAAAATTATATCCTAAGCTAGCCATACTTCTCTCATATCTGGAGCTAGGGGTCTTAGTCACTTCATAAAGGAAGGAAGCATGTTTGGAGAGCTAAAAAAAATACAGAATTGGGTACTGGAGAAGGAAGAAGGAGGATAACTGAATTAGGTGGCTTGTGTAAATGTTGCTAAGAGGGCCAAGGTGGGGAATAGGAGGAGACAAGGAAGTTAGAAATAGTAAAAGCATCTAGGTTCTCTAACTGAATTTATCACCTCTTCCAGATAAATTATGCACTAGGGTAATAATCCCTCTTATTCAATAGGTTTTGGAAGTGTCTTCATCCATAAAAGGAAGACAACATTGAAGTTGGAGAGGTTTAGTGGTCCAAGGTAAAATAGCAAATGGCAGAGGCAGGATCTGAATTCTGATTTTCTGACTCCAATTCATTTCCTTCTCTATTATGCCATGCTGTGTCTTATACCCACGGTGTGCATAAAGATATAACAGCTAAGCAGGTCCCTTGAGTTCTTTTTATTGCCCCTTAATCTTTTTTTTTTTTTTAAAGCAATTGGGGTTAAGTAACTTGCTCAAGGTTACACGGCTAGTCATTATTTATGCGTGGGTGCTCATTTTCTGAGGCCGGATCTGATCTCGGGTCATCCCAACTCCGAGGCCGGCGCTCTTACTCATTGCGCCACCTAGCCGCCCCTTTAGGGCAACTGGGGTTAAGTAACTTGCCCAAGGTTACATGCCTAGGTTTTTGTTTGTGTGGATTAAGTGTCTGAGGCCGGCTCTGAACTCAGGTCCTTCTGACTCCAGGGCCGGCGCTCTATTCACTGCGCCACCTAGCCACCCCTTGCCCCTTAATCTTTAAGGCAGATCAGCTAAGTGGTGAAGTAGATAGAGGCCTGGAGTCATGAAGACCTGAGTTCAAATCTAGTCTCAGACACTTTCAAGCTTCATGACCCTTGGCAAGTCACTTCACCCTGTTTGTCTCAGTTCCCTCATCTGTAAAATGAGTTGGGGAAGGAAATGGCAGACCACTCCAGCATCTTTGCCAAGAAAACCCCAAATAGGGTCACAAAGAGTTGGACATGACTAAACAACAACAATCTTTGAGGCTAAAGACTGGATATGGTCACGTGTCAATTACCACAAAGGGGAAGAAGAGAATTCTGTAGATGTTGGAGTGATCCCTTAAATTCTCCACTGATAAAATTTTATATTGGATTATTAAGTGGATGGTTTAGGAACACTTACTGAAATATTCTGGCTCTTTGTGGTTACTGCTTTTATAAGAACAAGTCATGTCAACCTAACCACATTTCCTTCTTTAACTAGATTCTTAGACTAGATAGAGGGCATGCTACGGACATAGCAGTCTGGTTTTCACCAAAGGATTTGACAAAAGCCTTTCAGGACATTTTTGTGGATGAGATGGAGAGATATTGGATGAATGAGAGCCTATATCCATTTACATGGATGTCCAACTGGCTTAAAGAATGGTCTCAGAGAATACTGGTTGATCATCTTTTGGTTTTTTAATATTTTGCAGACCCCACTGCAAAATTCAGGTTATATCTTTATTCTCCCTTTCTTTCACTACTTGACTGACCCACCTTTCAACCTGGAGGGAGGACATCCATGAATCCTTCAGAGCTCTGTCCTTGGTCCTGTTTTTGTCCAACCTTGTATTCACAACTTCAATGAAGATGGATACTGCTAGGATGCTTATAAAATTTGGGGATGAAACAAATTTTGGAAGGATAGCCATTATTTGAGATGATAGACTCAGGATCCCAAAATGTTTCAGGCTGGACCCTGTTATTTCTAGGATAAGCCTGGAATTAAAAGTCCTCTATAATCTGGCTCTTATCTACCTTTTTAGTTTGATTTCATATTATTCCCCAACTCCACACACTCTACATTCCAACAAATCTGTAATACCAAGAGTATCCAAAATCCAACAGTTCATTTTTGTATCTCTCTGATGTTTTTATACATGCTCTCCCACATTTCTGAAGTGTGCTCCCTTCTTACTTCTGCTTTTTAGAATTTTTATCTTCATGCAGGCATCATCTCTGGTGTCACCTCTTGTTAAGCCCTTTCTTTGATTCCCTCCATTGTCAGTGTGTGTTCATTCTCCTCAAATCATTTTGTATTTGCTTATTGGTGCACAAGTTATGTCCTTCTAACACCTTGCAAATATTTTGAAGGTAGGGACTGCTTTCGTTTTGTCTTTCAATTTTCAACCACTAACACAGTGCCTTGAACATAATAGGTACTTAAGAGATGTTTAATTGAGCTGAACAGAGGACCAAATTGAACAATATGAAATATAAAAATGCACAGACATATACATATAGACATAGATGTAGACCTTCACATTATGACAGATCTATGATCTTATCACTCAGGATAGAAAAAAACAGTTAATTGGCAGAGACGGGGGGGGGGGGGGGGCGGGGTGAGAGAGAATGTTACAGGTAAAGTCAAATCATCACAATCACCACCTTGACCACCATCTCCCCTGAGACTCCAGTGAAAATAATCCAAGACCCAGAATTTGAGCCTTGGGAATGGCGATGCTTCTAGCCCAATGCCCTCAGCCATTACCCTGGGAGGCAAAGCTCTGTAGAGATGCAGCCTGGACACTCTCCTGTGTGTGTTAAGGTCACAGCTACTGATGATCCAGGAAAGAAATGTCTTGCCACCAA
Organism: Gymnobelideus leadbeateri; assembly: GCA_011680675.1. Classification (NCBI taxonomy): domain Eukaryota; kingdom Metazoa; phylum Chordata; class Mammalia; order Diprotodontia; family Petauridae; genus Gymnobelideus; species Gymnobelideus leadbeateri. Next base: position 916,718 of record WOXC01008646.1, on the reverse strand, counting down.
AGTCCTTGGTACTGTCAAATGGTTGAAATTAGAAAGTGATAGGATTTCATCAGTGGAAATGCAATTTAAAAAGATACATTACCATCTATTATGCTCTTGTGCCCCAAGAACCATTGGACTTTTCCATCTGACTTCCTGTTGAAACCTTCCCTATATGTTATCTCCTCCATTAGAATAAGACCTTATTGAGAGCAAAGACTATCTCACTTTTAATAAAATACTTTCAGTAATTAGCACAGTGTTTGCCCATAGTAAGTAAAGGCTTAATAAATCATTCATTATCCATTTAGATACTCCTTCATTCATTGATTCATTCAACACTCATTTTTCAAGGGTCTACTATGTGTCTGGTACAGAGCTAGATGCTGGAAATATACAGAAAAGAAAAGAAAAACATTTCCTACCCTTTAGGAGTTTGCATTCTACTGAAATATGTAAATGGAGAAAACATAAATACAATACAAGGTGAGAAGGAAGAGATCACTAACAACTTGGAGGAACAGGATAGGTTCAAGGAGGTGGTGGCACTTGAGCTCAGACTTAAAAGAAGTTAGGGATTCTTTGAGGAGGAGAGAGGGCACTTTAGCTGAGGGTACAGCTAGTACAAAAGTATAGAGATAAGATATGAAATTCTGTGAATGGGAACAGTGAGTTGGCCAGATTATCTGAAACATAATACGTATGAATGAGAATGATGTGCAAACAGCATGGAAAAGAAGGCTGGCAGTAAATTGTGGGGCTCTTTATATGTCAGACAGGGGTATTTGTGATCCTAGAGTGAGAGGGAGCCAATGGAACTTCTGATCAGGAATTTAGGACTTTTAGGACTTTCATTTTGGCAGACTATAGGGATTAGATTGGGGAAAGAAGAGATAAAAATGATGAAATGATGAAAGAGATGAAAAAAGAAAAATGATCAGGAGACTATTGCAATGGTCCAGGTAGGAATGGGTGAGGACTTGAGCTAGGATGGTGGCTGTGTGCATGGAGGGAAGGTAAGAGATATGAGAGATGTGGGGGCATATTTGACAAAATTTGGCAATTGATTATATATGAGAGGTCAGAGAGGATTGAGCATTGAGGAGGACTTCAAAGTTGTAAACGTTGGTAATTTGAAGGTGCTTTCTATAGAAACGGGAAAGTTAGGATGAAGGAAGGATTGGAGTGGGAGGACAATGACTTCTGATTTGGACATATTGATTTTGAGATGCTTATAGGACATTTAATTGAAATTGTACAATAGACAGTTGGTAATGTGGAATTGGAGCTCAAGAAAGAAATTAAGCTGGACATATAGATTTGGGAGTTTCCTGCATAGAATTCACATGCTGCTGAATGATGTTGGAGGAATTCACAAACCACAGGCTGATTAGGTTCACCATAAATTTATGTCATATAATCTCAACTAGGTGGCACAGTGGATAGAATACCCAGCCTGGAGTTATGAAAACCTGAGTTGGAATCTAGCTACAGACACAAGCTGTGTGCCCATGGGCAATTCACTTAATCCTGTTTGCCTTAGTTTCCTCATCTGTAAAATAAACTGGAGAAAGAAATGGCAAACCTCTTCAGTAGCTTTGCTAAGAAAACCCCAAATGGGTTCATAATGATCAAAACAACTGAACAATAAGTGGGCATTGATCATCAATGTCTTGTTACATGAGTAGAATAGGTCAGTTAATCAATAAGCATTTCTTAAGTATTTAAAGTGTGCAAGGCACTGTACTAAATATTTAAGATAAAAGAAAGGCAAAAACAGTCTCTGCCCTCGAGGAGCTTACATTCATCCAATAGGGGCGATGACATGTAATAACTGGGTACCTACCCAATATCGACAATGCAGATGGAGGGCAGTCTAAGAGTGAAAGGAATCAGCAGCAGGGGAAACATGGAAAGACCTCTTGCAGAAAGTAGGATTAGAGCTTAATCTTGGAAGAATTCAGGGAAACCACAGACTTGGAAGTAGAAGGGACCTTTGATAGTAGAAAGAGCTATCTAGTTCAACCCTCTCATCTTAAAGTTTGGGAAGCAAATGGCAAAATAATGCATTTAAAATGTAGTACAAAGAGTTACAGAAATGTGAACTATTATAGTTGCTATTGTTAGGAGGGATAAAAAGTACTTTGGAATTTATAAACAGAGGAGGTTACTCCCTGGCTTGAGTTGCAAGTATAGTCATGTGACCGATGCAGGTGTGCTGTGAGGGGAGCCTTAGATTGTGCCAGAAGCTGTGATTATCCAGGGGAAGGACCATGCCTGCTTATGCTTCTGGTGGGGAGGGGCAGCAGGGAAACTAGGGAAGATAATCACAAGGCATTTGAGGCTCTGTTTTCTCTCTGGTCTCACTAGGTAAGACGTAGGGCTAAAGAAGTCAAATTACAACCTTTTCAAGATACAGAAAATATTCATGGAAACCAGGGCATTGACAGGAAATGGGTCCCAACCCACTGTACCCATAGAGTCACATCCTTTAGGGTCAAAGTGCTTTAAGCTCAGAGGGATAACCTGTTGTAAAGTGATTTAGGTTTGAGGCCACTCAAGATACTGAAGATAAAACCATTTTAAAAAATGAAGGCACAGCCCAAGGTTGTTATTAGAGTTTAATCTATATACCTACCTTGGAGAACTATGGGAACCCAGCATAATCCCTGTCACCTAGTTTTGACCTGTTCCTCTCCTGTGCAGATCCTTGGAATACTGAGAATCAGGAAATCTGGCTTTATTTCTGTCCCATTTGTTATTAACTAGCTATGTGACCCTAAGCAACTTCTCCCTATATGGGCCTCAGTTTCTCTTCTCTGGATATAAGAGAGTTGAATTAGATGATTTTTCAGGTCCCTTTGAACTCTGACATTCTTTGGTTATCCATAAATCTATAGCCAGTCCTCAAATCCTTCAAAATGTCTTTTGAGTCAATTTTCATGGATCCTTCCCATTTATATGACCACTGAATGAGAAAGGGTTAGGATCCTAGATAAGAAAAGACTTGAGAAGTCACTTAGTCCAACCTTCTTGTTTTACAGATTGAGGAAAATATGAGGCTTAGATTTCACAAGAGCCAAAAGAGCATGGTCAGATGTGAATTCGGGGCCATTTGAAAAAGAGGTCTGTTGGAAAGACAGCCAGAGTAAAGATAACCCCCAAAGGGGCTCCAGTAAAGAACTCAAAAGAGAATAAGTGCCTACCAGTTGGAGAATGGCTGAACAAATTATGGCATATGAATGTAAGAGGACACTATCGTGTCTTTAAAAATTAACAAAAAGGGTAATTTCAGAGAAACCTGGGATGACTTGTAGAAGCTGATATAAAGTGGAGTGAGCAGAACCAGGAGAGCAATTTATTCAATAACAGCAACATTGTATAAAGATCAATCATAAATGACTTAACTCTTCTCAGAAATACAGTGATGCAAGATAATTCCGAGACTGTTCATGGGAAATGCTATCCACATCGTGAGAAAGAGCTGATGGAGTCTGAATGCAGATTGAAGCAGACTATTTGCACTTTCTTTTTTTGTGTGATTTTTTTACTTTTTATTTCTTTTACAACATGACTAGTATGGAAACATGTTTTATATGATTAAACATATGTAATCTATATCAAATTGCTTACTGTTTTAGGAAGGTGGGAGGAGAGAGAGGGAGGGAGAAAAATTTGGAACTCAAATTTTTAAAAAATAAAAGTTAAAAAATTGTCTTTACATATAACTGGAAAATACTATTAAAAAAAGAAATGAAAGAATAAAAAGGGTTCCAGCATTTCCCAGGGTTTCTGGTTTCTCTCCTTCATTGCCTCTTGACATCCCTCCTTAATTTAGGTTATTTCTCTTTTCTTCTAAAAATCATGTCCCAATATCTTTTCCTGTTCTTTCCTCAGCTAATGTCTTATTTCCTTCCCCATCACTGGGTTCCCTGGTTGCTGGTGAAGCTCATATTTAGCAATAATTCACCCTTCCCCCAAGGGCATTGAAACTAATTTTTAACCTCTTCACTTCAGCTACAGAACAGATAAAGGTGACATTTTGTAACCTGCAATAGGTAATAATCACCCAACAAACATTTATATTACAGTGCCAGGCATTGTACTAAGCAACGGGGATACAAAGAAAGGCAAAAGACAGTCCCTGCTTTCAGTGAGCTCACACTAAAATGGAGCAGTCAGCAAGCAAATGACTGTACAAGCAAGATATACACAGAATGAATCAGAGATAATCATAGAGAAAAGGCACTGACATTAAGCAGGATTGACAAAGTCCTTTTGTAGAAGGTGGGATTCTAGCTGGGACTTGAAGGAAGCCAGGGAAGTCAAGAGGCAGAGAATTCCAGGTTATAGGAGCAACTGGTGGATTGAAGAGTATATGGAGGGAGGAAACGAGCATTTATTAAAAACCTACTTATGTGTCCAGCATTGTGCTAAGACCTTAACAATTATTATTTCCTTTGATCCTCACAATAACCCTTGGAGGTAGATGTTATTATTATCCTTGTTTTGCAGTTGGGGAAATTGAGGCAGAAAGAGGTTAGGTGACTTGCCCAGGGTCACATAGCTAGATATAGGGTTATTCAGCTAGTAAGAAGTGTGAGGCTAGATTTGAATTTAGGTCTTCCTGACTTCAGGCCCAGCACTCTATCTACTGTGTCATCTATCTGCCTCCTAGAGGGGGAATAAAGTTTAAGAAGACTGGGAAGGTAGGAGGGGTCTATGTCATGCAAGACTTTGAATGCCAAACCGAAGATTTTGTATTTGATCCTGGAGGTAATAGAAAGTCACCCCAGTTTATTGAATAGGGGAAGTGACAGGGTCAGTGCTATTTAGGAAAATCACTTTGACAAATGAGTAGAGTATGGACCATAGTGCAGGGAGGCATGAAGCTGAGAGACCAACCAACCCACCAACCCACAGGTTATTGGAATAGTCCAGTGAAACTATGCAGGCCTGTGCCAGGATGGTTGTAGGGTCAGAGGAGATAAAGGAGTATGTAGAAGAGATATTACTATTACAGATTCAGTAGCCCTCTTCTACCAGCTCCATAATTTTTTTTTTTGCAGGGGGGAGGGTAAGGCAATTGGGGTTAAGTGACTTGCCCAAGGTCACACAGCTAGTTTTGTGTTAAGTATCTGAGGCTGGATTTGAACTCAGGTCCTCCTGATTCCAGGGCCTGTGCTTTATTCACTGCACCACCTAGCCGCCCCTACCAACTCCATAATTTAAAAATCAGCAACATGTTTTTGAGCAATAGAATTCCCTGTTAGAGGAGTAATTTGGTCAGAAAATCAAGGAAAACATTTCTCTGGCTGGGTTTGGCATGGGACATTCACCTAAGCTTGGATATTTCCCCTCTATACTTGAGATAAGCTATGATAGAACAAGGAATAGACAGTCAGCTCTGAAGATGTTTGCTGGTGGAAGCATCAGGCTTCCTCCATGAGTTAGGGCTTTTTCTGCACCTTCCATCCATGAGGTTCTCAGGATCGGCCATGATGTATGTTAGTACCATATATCACAGAGGATGTTCTCTTGATAGACTAGAATAAACATTTCCTGGAGGAATTCTGATGAGCTTTGTTTAATCATCAAAAAAAGGCTTGTTGTTATTCAGTTGTTTCCATCATGTCTGACTCTGTGACCCCATTGTGGAGTTTTCTTGGCAAAGATATTGGAGTGGTTTGCCATTTCCTTCTTTAGCTCATTTTATGGATGGGGAAACTGAGGCAAACAGGGTGAAGTGACTTATCTAGAGTCACATAGTTGAACCCAAGGTGAGTCTTCCTGATTCCAAGCCCAGTGCAATAGCAATCAAATTAGGCATTTTCATCTGGTTCAGTGGAAACAGTGCTAGCTTTGTGGTCAAAGGACAAAGGTTTAAATCTAATCTCTGAAGCTAACTGGCTGTCTGAGTTCGGGCAAACTACTTCCCCTCTCGGGCCTTGGTTTCCTCGTCTGTGAGGGTTTAGATGATCTCTGAAATCCCTCCCAGAACTATGCCTATGCTACTTTGAGGTTGGTCTTTGACATTGCCAGTTGAGCCTATAGAACATAAGCTCCTTGAGGGCAGGAATTGCTGCACTTTTGTCTTTTTTGTCCCTAGCACATAGTTCCTGGTATATGGTAAATCCTTCATAAATTTTGCCTAATTAATTGCTCAGTCTAACCCTCCTCATTTCATAGATAAGGAAACTGAGACCCAGAGAGGTTAGATGCCATACTTGTCTGGGTTTTGGTCTATCCTTTCCAATGACAGGTCAACAATAGTCAAATTAATCCATGATATACCACTTTTAGGAAAACTGACCTTAGCTGAGGTATTACTCAAGGTGATGTCTTTCTTGAGCCTTTGATCACAACCAAGTCTGACTCAGTACTAGCACTTATACTTATGGTCTGTTCCCAGTCTCAAACCTAATTTATTCCACCTAGAGGAACCCATGCAATTGGGAGGGGGAGCTCTTATCTCCGGTCCCTCCCATGGAATAGGCATAAATAGGCAATTAGGGCTCCTGAATCATGAGATAAGTGTAAAAATTCCTGGATTTGGAATCAGAGCACCAGGTTTGAATTCTGGCTTAGCTATGAGGTCTTAGAAAGTCATTTTCCAGAGTGTAAAGACTTAGTTGAACTGATGCTAAATGAAGTAAGCAGAACCAGAACATTGTACACAGAAACAGCAACATTGTGTGATGATTAACTGTTGATCACTTAGCTTTTCTCAGCACTACAATGATCCAAGACAATTCCAAAAGACTCATGATGGAAAATGCTATCCATATCCAGAGAAAGAACTATGGAGTCTGAATGCAGATTGAAGCATACTATTTTTACTCTTTTTTTTTTGAGACTCCCCTTTTGTTCTGTTCCTTCTTTCATAACATGACTAATGTGGAAAAAATGTTTACATGATTATACATGCATAACCTATATCAGATTGCTTGCCACCTTTGGGAGAGAGGATGGTAGGAAGGGAGGGAGAAAAAAAATTGAAACTCAAAATCTTATTAAAAAATGAATGGTGAAAACTATCTTTACTTGTAATTAGAAAAAATAAAATATTATTTGCATAAAAAGAAAAGAAGAAAGGTACTTTCCCTTTGTGGGTTGCAGTTTCATCACCTGTATAATGTGGGTATTTGAATTAGATTTCTAAGTTTCCTTTTATTTCTAAAGCTATGACCCTATTTTGCTAGTTCTTCTTCCTTCAATTTCCCCCCTTCCCATCCCTCATAAATAGGCACAGGGCCTGGCAGGGAGAAATGGATGAGTGTCTGTTTAGGGGGAAATCTAGCAGAATTACTTTGCCTCTAGTCTCCATCCATATACATCTATCCTTCTTGGCATCTATTGCTGCCTGTGGACTTAAGGCTACTAGATCACCTTGCTGACTTAGTCACCCCTCTGGGTTATTGATCATCTAACTTCTCTGGGAATCGCTTTTCTTATCTATAAAATGAGGGGCTTGGAATAGAGTAATAGTAAAATAAATTTAATAAATAATAAAATAAATTATTTCAAAATAAATAGTAAAATAAATTTATTAAGCATCTACTATGTGCTGAATAGAGGTTCTGATGGACATTGGGAAATCCAGGAACTTTCTGGACTTTACCTAACCCAATAAAAGTAAATTCCAGTGTGAGCCTAAACCATGTTCTAGGTGGTAGAAACTTCTGACTGTGGCCATATTCCACTATTAAGTGGAAGAAAGTTCTGAGTTAATGACCAATCATAGTATCCGGGGCCCTGGGATGGGATTTACTTGTGTACTGGAGTAGAAGAGGCAGGTTGGTGTCCTGGAAAGGGCACTGGACTTGGAGTCAGGAAGAAAGAAGTTCATATCCCAACTTAGATATTTTTTTACTGAATGATCCTGAACAAGTCACTCAGGCCTCTCTTTGTCTTAGTTCCCTCATCTATAAATGAGGGGATTGGACTTGATGGCCTTTCATGTCTCTCCTGACTCTAAAGCTCTAATAAATCAAGGGATTCTATGATTGTAGCAGCAAGCACCCTCACATACCCAGGGTGGCTGCCAACACACATTCTTAGATCTGCTTTTCTAAAGGAAAGCAACTCAAAATGGGTTAACAAACTTGCTTTAATCAAGCATATGTCATTTACTTAGTTCAGGGGAAAAAGGTCAATACCCCAAACTTTAGAGAATACAAACAAGTTAAAAGCAGAAGTTACAAGAAGAGAAACAGATCAGCAGACAGGCTTCCAGCTGTCTGACCATTATATCCATACCTAGTCAGTTACCAGAAAGGGAAGCACCAACATGTGGGTTTTCAAAGCCATGGAGTTCAACAGCTGCCCAGAGTCTTGTCTGGTCAAATTACATAACTCTTCTCAAAGTGAGCCCCAAAACAAAACCTCACATCAGGGTTTATGTAGCCTTCTCCTGGCTCAGAGAATGTCACAACCCTCTTGACCCACTGCCCAATCAAAAAGCAACAAAGTGTAGGCATTACTGAAAACCAAGCCTCCTGCCACAGGCTCCATTAGACCACATTCAGCCTTTTAGGGGGCAGAGAATATTTTCAAATCAAGGAAGGTTCTTAGAGTCACTTAAGACTATCAAAGGACCTAGGGGCAGGAAAGATCTTAGATTACCATTCCCATAACAATGATTCAGAACAAGGAAGAGAACTATGATGCCAGAAGTCAAGGCTGTCATGTATGGGAGATGCTGAGGGAGGCTAAAACTAAAGGAGCAGCCAGTAACAGATGTCAAATATATCAAAGTTATGCCAGAAGCTTGGGTGGAGCAGCCAGGGAAATCAATAAGGGAAGATGCCAAAAATCAGACATTGGGAAATCAAATCAGGAACATACAAGGTTCAAAGTCAACATAGGGCAGAATACATTTATTTTTTTTTAAAGCAATTGGGGTTAAGTAACTTGCTCAAGGTTACATGGCTAGTCATTGTTAATGCGTGGGTGCTCATTTTCTGAGGCTGGATCTGATCTCGGGTCATCCCAACTCCGAGGCCGGCGCTCTTACTCACTGCACCACCTAGCTGCCCCTTTAGGGCAATTGGGGTTAAGTAACTTGCCCAAAGTTACATGGCTAGGTTTTTGTTTGTGTGGATTAAGTGTCTGAGGCCGGCTCTGAACTCAGGTCCTTCTGACTCCAGGGCCGGCGCTCTATTCACTGCACCACCTAGCCGCCCCCAGAATACATTTATTTTTAAGATAATTGTAGCCAACATTTATATGGCATAATAATTTACAAAGCACTTTCTAAGTATGTATTATCTCCCTTAATTCTCATAACAACCTGATAAGGTAAAAGCTATAGATGTTATCAACCCTATTTTACAGATGAGGACACTCAGGCTCAGAGTAAATTGTTCAGGATCACACAGCCAATAACCATGTGAGGCTGGGGATTTGAACCTAGGTCTTCTAGCTGGTCTAAGCCCAACACTCTTTATCCATTATAGCAATCTGCCTTTTAAATCAACTTTATTTCATGTTTGCAGGACCTTAGACAAGTCCATTCACCTCCCTAAAGCCCAGTTTCAGTATTTCATCACGGCTTTCAGGTAGTCCAATAATTCTTAAATTACCTCTCCTGGATCTATTTTGCAAATCAGTTGTTTTTTCAATGAGTTATTTTACATTTTCTTCTATTGTTTCATTCTTTTGATTTTTTAAAAATTAATTCTTGGTGTCTTATAAGGTCATTACCTTCCACTTGCCCAATTCTAACTTTTAAGGAATTGTTTTTTTTTTAATTTTATTTATTTGTTTTTATTCTTTAGCATTCCCTTCTGTAAGATTTTGAGCTCTAAATTTTCTCCCTCCTCCTTCCCTTGTTTTCCCCTCCCCAAGATGGTGTGCAATCTGGTATAGGCTACCCATATACAATCATAGTAAATATATTTCCACATTAGTCATATTGTAGAGAAGAATTAGAACCAAAGGGGAAAACCACGAAAAAGAAGAAACTCCACCCCCCTTTCAATAAAAGAAAATAGTATGCTCTGATCTGCATTCAGACTCCATAGTTCTTTCTCTGGATAGGAGTAGCATTTTCCATCATGAGTTTTTCAAAACTGTCTTGGATCATTGTATTGCTGAGAAGAGTTAAGTCTATCAAAGTTGGTCATCACACAATGTTGCTGTTACTGTGTACAATGTTCTCCTGGTTCTGCTCACTTCACTCAGCTTCAGTTCATGTAAGTCTTCCCAGGTTTTTCTGAAGTCTGCCTGCTCATCATTTCTTATGGAACAATAGTAAAGTTTTATTTTCTTTAGTAAGTTTTTGAACCTCCTTTTCCATTTGGTCAATTCTACTTTTCAAGGAGTTGTTTTCTTTTTCCAAGCTGTTGATTATTTTTTCATAATTCTCTTACATCACTTTCATATCTTTCCCCAATTTTTCTTGTACCTTTCTGATTTTTAAACTCCTTTTTTGAGCTCTTCCAGGAGAACTTTTTGGGCTTGAGAACAATTCATATTTCTCTTTGAGGCATTGCATGTAGGTGTTTTTGACATTGTTATCCTTTCCTGAGTTTATGTTTTGGTCTTCCCTGTCACCATAATAGTTTTCTATGGTTAGGGATTTTTTGTTGTTTGTTTACTCATTTTCCAGCCTATTTTGTGACTTTGAAAGTTGAACTCTGTTCCTGCGGTCAAGGTGGCACTGTCCCAAGCTTCTTGCCCTAGAGGCCAGGGACCTGGTCATTGACTTTCTGTGCTGGGGCCTCAAGGGCTGATGGTTCACCCACTGCTCTGAGGTCAACCTGCTTGATTGTGTTTGTTGTGCCATGGGTTTTGGGACTGGCAGTTTACCTACTGTGTTGGGGCTGGAGGCCTTACAGCTGGTTCACTGTTCTGCTGACCTGCTGAGCCACGTCTGCTTACTGATCTGTGTTGGGGATAGGAGCCTCAACCTTCGCTTGCCCAGATACTGCCTATGCTAGGCTGTAATTCCCTTTTATTCAAGTGAGACAGACCTTTCTTACAGTCCTAAGTTATCTTGTGCTGGAAAATTCTTTCACCCACTCTTTTGTGGGATCTGGCACTCTAGAAGTTATTTTGAAGCTTGATTTAAAGTTGTTTTGAGGGAAACAGGGGAGAGCTCAGGAAACTTCCTGCTCCAAAGGCCATGTTGTTCACCAGGATTCCTACTTTGGAGGTGATTCTTTACTCTGTTATCAGAGGTAAGGAGGGAGTCCCACCAGAGTCAGTGCAGGTTGGTGCTCCTATGTGGAAGGTTATCATTTAGTCGTTTATGTTAAATTACTGAGCATCCATCCATCTGCAAAGTTCCAGTCTTTGACTTCTTTTCTTTATTTATAAAATATTGAAATTTGACTAGGGAAAAGGCAGCTAGGTGGCACAGTGGATAGAGCACCTAGGGTCAGGAAGACATCCTCATGAGCTGAAATGTGGTCTCAGACACTTATTAGCCATGTGACCCTGGACAAGTCATTTCACCCTGTTTGCCTCCATTCTTCATCTATAAAATGAGCTAGAGAAGCACATGACAAACCCCTCCAGTATCTCTGCCAAGAAAACTGAAAAGGAGTCACAAAGAGTTGAACACAACTGAAACAATTCAACAACAACAGGCTAAGGAAAAGATAAATAAAACATTTATTAAATTCTTACACAGGGTGCCAGTCACTATGCTGAGTGCTGAAAATACAAATACAAAGCACACAAAACAATCTTTGTCCTCAAGGAACTTATATTTCTAATGGGGAAAAGACTGCACATAAAATGGAACTGGAAAAAGGACAGTTTGTTCTGTGGTGGTATGGAGATGACTGGGAAGCAAGGTGGAGGCTTGGTTTTGCCCAGGTAGGGAGCTTTCCACCTTCTATTTTCCCTTTGCCCAAGATCTAATTCACCTTTCATTGAACAACCAAGCACAACCCTGAGCTCAATTCCTTCTTTTTGTAGATTTGATCAACAAGAAAGAAGCATTCCTAATCAGAGCTGTCTTGGACTTTTGATTGGCAGAAGGTTAATTAGGAATGTCTTGTAGGGCCAATCCTGTAGAGCCTTTGCACCCTGCATTTTGTTCCCAGTGCCCCATTGCACTGAAACTGGAAGCCATGGGAAGGCATCTTAGCAGAGAAAATGGTGTGTAGCCTCTACAGTTATTTTCATTGAAGTAGAAAAGGGGGCTGAATGTCATGCCCTAGCCTGCCAGCAAGGAGCAACCATGGGGCAAGTATTGCCCCATAGGAAACTGTCTTCTTTCTCATGATTGCTCAAGCTTCAGGCACTCCTGACTAATTCTTAGTTAATCCTGAATGCTGGCTCTCAAACTATTTCTTGCCTTGTTGTTCTACTTGGTTTTTGACTGCTCTATTTATCTTGTTTCAGCTCATTTCCTGGTGCTTATTCCTGCCTGTTGCCTCGATGTTAGCTAACTGGATCCTTTTCCCACCACTGGATTCTTTGGTTGCCAAAGTAACTCATAATACTATGGTTTGCTGAGCCTTCCCTGGCTCCCTGGTTGCCATCACAAAATGTCAGAATGTAATATGGACTATAGGATGTGAGAGTCACAGAAATGAAATTGTGAGCATACAATCACAAGTGACACTGATTACGAATAAAATGGGATCCTCCTTCCCTCTGCCTCTTAGCTTCCATAACTTTCTTCATCATTCATCTCAAATCCCACCCTCTGCAAGAGACCTTTCCCAGTTTCCCATAGTAGTACAACTTAGAACTCCTGAACTCAACATTGTTTTGTTTTGTTTTTGAAGAGGACCAACCACTTGCTTGTGAATTAGATTTAGGTGAGGAAGAGTTGCATAAAGTCATCAACCTCACTCTCTCTTCCTGAGTCATTGAAGTCCAACAGCCAAGACAAAAGTCAAGATGACTGGTGGTGGCTGGGGTTGCAGTGGATGACCTTGGCGTCTTTGATGCCTGACCAAGCTCTAAGTGCTCTACAGTACCTGCTTCATAGCTTGCTATCCTGAACTCAAGATATCCATCAACCATAGCCTCCCTAGCATCAGGGATTCCAGGCATGCATACCTCACACCTTTCAGCCTTGACATTTAAATGCTACCTCTAAATGTGTGACTGAGCTACTCTCTAAGGCTCTAAATTACAGGGGAGTTGCTGATCTGCCTTGGTAGAGGGAGTTTCCTTGCTGGGAATTCCTTATAACAATGAAATCAAGAGTCTTCTCCCTTCTTCCCCCCCCCCCCCCCCAATAATGAGGGATAGGAGGAACACTAATAGCTGATGACAGGGAAGGAATTACTCAGATCCTTTCTGACTTCTATCTTTTCTCAATGGCTTTTGACAAAGCAGGCTGAGACAACACGGTTAAGAGGAGATGATGCTCATTTCAAGCAGCTAGGTGCTTTTTTATTTCTCTTGGGCTTCAAGCTTCAAGAGCAGAATAACATCACGTATTGGTAACTTGAAGCTATTAGGCTGTGATGTTTTTGAAATAAAGGAGAATGGGAAATATGCCAGAAGGCTAGGGATGGAAAATTTTGTACCAGTTTTCACAGAAAATCAAGGAGAAATAGATACTGGAAATTATAGATTAGTGAGTTTGGGAATCAATCATTAGTCCAATTTGGGATGAATGAAAAAAACAGATTATTTGTGATTATGTGCTCCATATGATTACTCATCTTTTCAAAGTCACATCGGATTAACTTAAGACAGCCAGGTGGTACAGGGGATGGAACATCAGCTTTGAAGTCAGGAGGACCTTAGTTCAAATCTGACCTCAGACAATTACTAGCTGTGTGACCCTGGGCAAATCACTTAACCTTGACTACCTCAAAAAAAAAAAAAAAGATATAAGCATAATGGAAGTATTCTAGATTTGGATCCAGAAGACTCAGGTTTGAACTCTAGCTCTGCCACTTACTTGATATGTTTGTTACCTTACATGATTCACTTTACTTTTTGGTCCCAGGGAATTATTACCTGAAAGTATTATTTAACATCTGTAGGAGGACCTGATAAATAAGACTGCCCCCTCTACTTCGAGAGACTTTTGAAGGTCAACTACAAATGGATGTAAAGAAGCTTGTAAACTTTAAAACACTCTGATAAAGGGTAGCTTTTGTTCCTTCCACATGACATTTGGCAGTCTCTCAGATCTCTCAGGAGATCTGAAAAGGCTGGGGTTGCATTGCTGTCATGGTGCAGCTGAATTCTAACTTGTAGGCAGTCCACTGTTTGGCATTTGGTCCATCCAACCTCAGAATATACAATTCAATGTGATTAAATTCTATTCAAGAAATACTTCCTAAGGGCCAACTAAGTACAAGGCAGAAGGTGGACTGGGAGCTGATTTTGGAGTCAGGAAGACCTTGGTTTAAATTAATCCTCTGGAACATACTGGCATTGTGACCTGGGCAAGTTACTTAATCAACTTCCTAGTAGCCTGGGTTACTCTTTAAGACTATATATTGTAGGGCAGATGTCCATCTACTTTGGGATATGGAGCTTCCTACACCAATTCTTCAGCCAATAAACATTTCTTAGTCATCTATTATGTTCTAGGCACCATGCTAAACACTGAAGATACAAAGAAAGGCAAAGGACAAGCCTTGTCCTTGAGGAGCTCAGTCTAATGGGGGAGATAATATGCGAACAACTGTACATTATGTGTAATATATAAACACATACATATATATCAGATAAATATATACTTATATAAATTTGTATGTATTTAAGTATAAATATCATTATATATATGTACATATCATATATATAGAATTTAAATATATTTAAATATATAGCATAAATATAGAGGCCATTTAAATATGTAATACCTATTAATATATGTATAATATAAATATATGCATATACACATACATATATAAATTTACAAATATATATACACACACTTATATGCATGTATATACATACATACATAAATATGTCTATAGTTACATGTGCATATGTATATATACAAACATACCAGATAAATAAGAGATAATCAACAGAAGGAAAGCACTAGAATTACTGGGGATCAAGAAAGACTTTCTGAAGGTGAGATTTTAGCAGGTCTTAAAGGGAAGTCAGGTAAGCCATGAGTCAGACATGAGAAGGCAGTGTATTCCAGGCATGGAGGACAGCCAGTGAAAACGCCTGCAGTCTGGAGGTGAAACTTCTTATTTGAAGACAATCAAAAAGGCCAGTGTCTCTGGACTGAAAAGTGTACATGGGAGCAAGGTGTAAGAGATTTGAAAGTTAAGGTATATATGTGTGGGGTAGGTTATGATAGACTTTTAATGTCAAATTGAGGATTTTGTATTGGGTCCTGGAGGCATTAAGGAGTCACTGAAGTTTATTGAATAAGGAGGTGACATGATAGGATGTGTACTTTAGGACAATCACTTAAGTGGCTGAACAGAGGATGGATTGGAGTGGGGAGACTTGAAGCAGGCAGACTCACCAGCAGGCTACTGCAGTGGTCCAAGCATGGGGTGATGAGGACCTGCAGAGTGATGGCGTTGCTGGAGAAGAGAAAGAGAATTTTGGAGAGATGTTGCAAAGGTGAATCAGCAAACCTTGGCAACAAATTAGATGTAAGAGGTGAGAGATAGGGAGGAGTACAGGATGACACCTCTCTTTTTTTGGCTTTTAAAGCACTTTTCTACCTCTCCAGGCTTCTTCCACTTTACTCCCCTCCTCATTCTCCATCATCTACCATATCTGCCCACTTCTTCTTCCTTAAACCATATTCATCTCTGCTTTCAGTCTTTGCATTGTTGGTTCCCCAGGTCTTATTTTCCTCTCGTTTCACTGGTCTACAAGATTCAGTTCAAACCCCACCTTCTTTAAGAGGCCTTTTCCCTAGTTGCTAGTTGATTCTGTTCTGAGGTTGCCCTCTCACTATTGTTCTTTTTTCAGTTGTCCGACTCTTTGTGACCCCATTTGGGGTTTTCTTGGCAAAGATGTTGGAACAGTTTTCCATCCTTCTCCATCTGTAAAATGAGGAAACTGAAGCAAACAGGATTAAATGACTTGCCTAGGGTCACATAGCCAGTAAGTGTCTGAGGTCAGATTTGAATTCAGAAGATGAGTCTTCTTTACTCCATTGTACTGCCTAGCTGACTGACCCTCTCATTATCCTCAGCATATATCTTGTATTTACCTAGTAGTTTACATGGTGTCTCTCTCATTAGAATGTAAGCTACTTGAGGACAAGGGCTGTTTTTCCTTTTTATCCCCAGAGCTTAGCATGGTGCCTGGCATATATGAAGCACTCAATAAATGTTTGCTGACTGAATAATTGGTGAACTTTTGTCCATAGTACTTCAAGTAATCTATCTACCAGAAGGACTATGGGCAGGGGTTCACAATATTGTATAGGAGGCAGCAACATTCCAAAGAAAAAGAAGAGCAAGAAAACTAAATGGCTGTCTGATGAGGCTTTACAAATAGCTGAGGAAAAAAGGAAAATGAAAGTTAAAGGAGAAAGGGAAAGATATACCCAACTGAATTCAGAATTCCAAAGAATAGCAAGGAGAGATAAGAAGGCTTTCTTCAATGAGCAATGCAAAGAAATAGAAGAAAGCAACAGAATGGGAAAGACAAGAGAGCTCTTCAAGAAAATTAGAGAAATCAAGGGAATACTTTGTGCAGAAATGGGCATCATAAAAGATAAAAATGGTAGGGATTTAACAGAATCAGAAGAAACTAAGAAGAGATGACAAGAATATATTAAAAAGACTATTCAAGAAAGATTT
This sequence comes from Gymnobelideus leadbeateri, assembly GCA_011680675.1. Classification (NCBI taxonomy): domain Eukaryota; kingdom Metazoa; phylum Chordata; class Mammalia; order Diprotodontia; family Petauridae; genus Gymnobelideus; species Gymnobelideus leadbeateri. The sequence goes on along the minus strand of WOXC01008646.1, from coordinate 900,024 downwards.
TTATATCATCAATAACCACAATGGTGTGGTTACTGATGTAAAGGCAAACATTCTGGAGAATGAAGTCAAGTGGCCCTTAGGAAGCATTGCATAACAATAAGGATAATGGAGGTGATAGAATTATAGCTGAGTTATTTAAAACCCCAAAAGATGCTGCTGCTAAAATGCTTCACTCAGTATGCCAGCAAATTTAGAAATCTCAACAGTGGCCACTGGATTAGAAAATATCATTTTATGACCCAATCCTAAAGAAGGGCAATGCCAAGGAATGTTCAAATGATCAAACAATTGCACTCATTTCACATGGCAGCGTTTATGCTTAAGATTCTGTGAACTAGGTTTCAGTAATATATGAACTGAGAATTACCAAAGGAGTGGGCTTGTTTTTGAAGAGGCAGAGGAATTAGAGACCAAATTGCCAACATTCTGTGGATTTTGGAGAAAGCAAGAGAGTTCCAGAAAAAATAACAACAACATCTAATTCTACTTCATTGGCTAACTTCGTGGCCTTTGACTATATGGATCACAACAAAATAGTCACAACAAGTTCTTAAAGAATGGGAGAGTAAAATCATCTTACTTGTCTCTTGAGGAACCTATATGTGGGCTAAGAAGCAACAGAACCAAACATGGAACAACTGTTTGGTTTAAGATTAGAAAAGAAGTATAACAAGGCTGTATGTTGTCACTTTATTCATTTAATTTATAAGCATACTACATCATGTGAAATGCCAGGCTGTATGAATCAAAATCTGGAACTAAGGTTGCTGGGAGAAATATCAACGGTCTTCAATATGCAGATGATCCCACTCCGATGGCAGAAAGTGAAGCTGAATTAAGAAGCCTTTTGATGAGCATGAAAGCAGAGCCTGTAAAAGCTGGCTTGAAGCTTGACACACACACAGATCTTGGCAACTGGTCCCATCACTTCCTGGCAAATAGAGGCAGAAGAAATGGAAGCAATGTCAGATTTTACATTCTTGGGCTCAAACATCACTGTAGATGGACTGCAACAATGAAATGAAAAGACATTTGCTTAGTGGAAGGAAAGCTACACCAAATCTAGACAGCATGCTAAAAAGCAGAGACGTCACCTTTTCAACATAGGTCCAGTGATCAAAGCAATCATCTTTCTAGTAGCAATGTACAAGGAGAGCTGAGCGCCCCAGAATCCATGCTTTTGAATTGTGGGTCTGAAGAAGATTTTTGGAATCCCTTGGATAGGAAGGAGATCAAATCAATCAGTACTTACATTAATGAAATTTAAATACTTTGGCCACATAATGAGAAGATGGGACTCATTGGAAAAGAAGCCTCATGTTGGGGAGGCTAGGTGGCACAGTGCAGCCCTGGAGTCAGGAGGACCTGAGTTCAAATCTGGTCTCAGACACTTAACACAAGAACTAGCTGTGTGACCTTGGGCAAGTCACTTAACCCCAGTTGGCCTCCAAAAAAAAAGGCAAAAAAAAGCTTAAAAAAAGCCTCATGTTGGGAAAGACTAAAGGCAAAAGGAAAAAGAGATGGTAGAGGATGAGAGGGATAGATAGTGTCATGGAGATAATGGACATGAACTTGGATGGACTTCAAGAGATAGTGGAGGATAAAAGAGCTTGGCATGCTGTGGATCTTGGGGTCACAGAGTGAGACACAACTGAACAACAAATTGAATGGTCATTAATCCCCTGCACTTAGTACAATACCTGACATATAGCAGGCATTTAATAAATGTTTATTGAATGAATGAATGAATGACTTTTTAGTGCCTAATTTCCCTTTGTTGTTTGCTTTGGGGTCTCTGCAGAATACAGTAACAGTTCAATTCCTATTATAATGTGCCACCTATGTGAAACTATGGAGCTCACAGTTGGCTAGTTGACTCCCCACTTTTTCCTCTCAACCAGAAACAGTCAGGGTCAAAAGATTTATTGACCCCTTCTATTTCTGGTCACTATGACTCACATGGGACAGAATTTTCTCCTCTAGTTTCTGTTCCTTCTTTCTCCCTTCTCCCTCCTTCAGGTTCTTTACAGATGCTTATCCTCAGAGGTTCCTGCATCCCCAGGATTAAAAAAGAGGGAAGAAAAGTCAAGTTTGCAGTCAAAATGGCCCTAGATTCAAGTGGAATCCTTTCTCTGATCTTGGGTTTTGTAAGGGTTTTAAAATTATAAATAGCTCATGAATAGCTCCCAGGTGGTCTTTTAAACCATGAAGCCAGAATGGAAAGGTTCTAACCTACATAATTTGTGAAATATCAAACCTTATAAATATCAAACCTTTATAAGCAGAAGAGGCTGTGGTCTTAACTTGCTTCTTCAAGTTCTTCCCAGGCATGCCTTGGCTACCCTTTCAATTTCCTTGTGAACAAGATGGAGAGAGAGATGGGCTAGAGGATTATTCAGATGGCTGATTTGGTTATTGAATGCCTCTACCCCAAAGAGTAATGATTAATATATAGAAGGCAAATCAGAGGATGATCTTTCTTTCAGCAAAATGGATTAAGGTCTATATAGAGAGCATACTGATCAAATCTACAGATGTTAAGAATCAGGAGGGGGGAATGGAAAATATTTATCAAGGCAGAGGAGAGAATTGAGATTCAAAAACATCTTAAGAAAAAATGGTCCAAAGACAAGATGAGCTTTAATAAGGATAAACATGAAGTTTTGCACATAGGTTAAAAAACCCCAACAAGACTCAGGCTTTAAAAAAATCAGTTGCACAAGCACAGAATAATAAAAACCAATATTTGCATAGGCCATTATAGTTTGCCAAGTGCTTAGCATATATCAGCTTGTTTGAGCTTCCCCACTACCCCAAGATCACATCACTTATTAATGCTTAAAGAGGGATTTTAAAGCAGACCTTCCTAGCTCCAAATCAAAAAAGAAATCCACTAGTCAAAATGCTTCTAACATAATGTGGATACACTGTACTTTACGGGTCATGTGAAAAAAAAAACAAACTTGGGGGTTTAGTTGCTTGTAATCTCAATGTAAATTGCCTTATAAGAAAAGCTGCTAGGGTTTTAGGCTGCTTTCCCAGGACTCCCTTCTTGACATTTAGATGTAGGGTATTGATAGGACATGGCAGTTAGGTGACTCATTGGATAGAATCCTGGGCCTGGAGTCGGGAAGACCTGAATTCAGATTTGACCTCAGACACTAGCTGTGTAACTGTGGGGAAGTCACTTAACCCTACTTGCCTCGGTATCCTCATTTCTAAAATGAGCTGAAGAAGGAAATGGCGATTTCACAGTACCTTTGTCAAGAAGACCTCAAATGTGGTCACAAAGAGTCGGATGTGACCAAAATAACTGACCAACAAAAATAAATAAGATAGATCGATGGATAAAGTATTTATCAGAGATCTATTATGTGCCAGACATTGTGCTAAGTACTTTTATAAATATTATCTTAATTAATTCTCTCAACAACTCTGAAAGGTGGGTTTTATTTTGATCCCCATTTTATAGTTGAGGGAACCAAGGCATGTAGAGGTTAAGTGACTTTCCCAGCTGGAAAGTACTTGAGGTTTGAATTCAGATCTTCCTGACTTCCAGCCCAGCACTCTATCCACTTCACTGCCAAGCTGCCTCGCTGCCTCATAGGCCCTCTAAACTCTGGACTGCTCAGACAATAGTCTAGGGTGATATTTAGTTCTAGGAGCCATGCTTTGAGAGAAACTGATGATCTGCAAGTGCAGAGGACAGGCACCTGGATAGTAAGAACCCCTGGGTATTGGGGGAAGGGACAGAGAAACTGGATCAATGGGGACTTAGACTCAAAAGAAATGAGCAACATGGCACCCTGGAAAGGAAACTGGCCCTGGAGTCAGAGGGCCTGAGTTCAAGTCTTGCTTTTGATATTAACTACTTGTATGACCTCGAACACTCACCCACTAAACGTGCTTATGCCCTCTTTTACCTCATCAAAAGAGGGGATTGGACTAGATTCTGAGTCTCTTCCAGGTCTTGATCTATGATCCTACTATCAATACAAGCAGGAAGTGGAGACATGTGGAAAATGATCTTACTCTGAAATCAAAGGACCTGAGTTCAAATCCTCTCTCTGATATTTATCACCTATGTGACCTTGGGCAAATCATTTAACTTCCCAAGGGCCCTGTTTTCTCATCTATCAAATGAGGTGTTTTGACTAAACGGCCTCTGAGGTCCTTTCCAGCTCTATATGTTTCTGTGACTCGGGCTGACATTTTCCCAGGGCACAAAGAAAGCCGGCTGCAGGGGAAGGAAGATGATGAGAAAAGACATTGCCCTGCTTGCAGTTTTCCAGGGAAGTTTGAACAATAGTGTCCTGAGTCCCTAAATACTTTCTACAACGGCCTGTTGGCTCTGAAGGGAGGGGGTGTCAAATGAATGACTTCATCGCGAAGCTTCAAAACACTGGAGACTAAGGCATCTCCCCTCACCAGAAGGCCAGATTTGAAGAAATTCAAGATGACCAAAGTCCAATTTAGCATTTTCTCCCAAAACTTGTTCATCCTCTTGACCTTTCCTTCTGCCAATGGCACTTCCATTCCCCTCATCATCCAAGCTTGAATCGTCCACTTATAAAACACTCTACGTAGCTTCTCTCACTTGGTCCTCACAACAATCCTTTCTAGGTAAGAGATGTAGATACTATCATCTACTTTTTATGGATAAGAAAACTGAACATCTTAGTGGCTAAGTGACTTGACAAAGAAACAAGAAGAATGGAAAACCAGACAAAATAACTGGATTAATAATAAATTGCCAAGTAGTCTCCACACTCCCTCAGGATATCTCTTGTGTCTACCCCTTCCTTTATAGTCCCATTTCATCTAATTTAGATCAGTCTCTCATGTTGTCACTGGACTTGGAGTCAGAGGACCTACCTCCAGGTTTCAGTTCCAAGACTAACCAGTCATTTGACATTTGAGTACTTGACTTACCTCATCTATAAATTGATGGTAAAGAGTGGATTTGCTAAACTCTAAGGTACTTTCCAACTAAAAGCCCCATGTCCTTAAGTCTGTCAGACCTAGACTTCTGTAAATACCCTCCTAAATTGGTCTTCCCACCCCTAGATTTACCTTCTTCCAAGCCATCCTTTCCATGGCTGTGGAATGGGTCTTTACTGTGCACAGGTCTGATTGTGTTGGGCAGCTGGGTGTTTCAGTGGTTAGAATGCTTGGCCCGGAGTTCCTGGCCTCAGATACTTGATGTGTGAAATACTTAATCCTGTTTGCCTCAATTTCCTTATCTGTAAAATGAACTGGGGAAGGAAATGATAAACCACTCTAGTGTCTCTCCTAAGAAAACCCCAAATGGAGTCACAAAGTGTCTGAAAAGACTGAACAACAACGCTGATCAAGACATTCCCCTGCTAAAACCTTTTGATGGTTTTTCAATGTATGTGGGTTAAAGGCCACATTTCTCAGCCTGGTAGTCAAGTCAGTCCATGATGTGATGGTCCCACCTCACTTTTTCAGTATTTTTTTTCACATTATTCCCTTCCATTTTCTCTAGTCCAGTCACCCCAGACATGTAGCTGTCTCTTGAGTAGGTTCTACAGCTTCATACCACTATGTCATAGTTCATATCATTCCCTACAGAAGAAGTCCCTCTCTCACATGTTGAATCTTTTCTTCCCTTAAATTGTCCATTAGATTGGAAGCTCCTTGAGGGCGGGGATTGTCTTTTGTCTTTTTTTTTTTTTTGGTATCTTCAATGCTTAGCACATTGACTGACAAATAGTAGTCACTTAATAAATGTTGGTTGACTGACTGACTCTTGTTCACACCTGCTGATCAGTATAGTCAAAGAGAACTGTCTAAAACTCTGAGGGTATTCTGTATTATCAACTCAGTCAGTATATTTGTGTGAGTGAGGAAGGGGGTGGTGGTGGGAGGGAATAAACATTTATTAAACACTATATGTGAGACACTGTGCTAAGTGCTTTACCAATATTACCTTATTTGGTCCTCAAAACAACCCTGGGAGGTAGGTGCTATTATGACGCCCACTTTATAGTTGAGGAAACAAATGTCCAAGGCTGAATTTGAACTTAGATCTTCTTGACTCTAGACTTGGTGCTCTACCCACTGAACCACCCAACTGCCTCTTTTGACTCTAAAGTCAACCCTCTATCCACCAGACCATGCTGTTTCTCTTTGAGAGCCTACCCATCCTTTAAGGCCTAACTCTAAACTTAAATTCTCTGAAATTTTCCCTGATACTATTAGTCAAATGTTGTCTTTCCCTCCTCAGAACTCACATAAGCTTATAAGAAAAGCAGAATGAATTCCATTCTAGAGTTATCGAGAAGAAAGATGTGCTAGGAGTATTGTGTGACTCCAAGATTCCTGAGACAGAAGCATTATTAAAGCAGTCAACACGTTCCCCATTCTAAATATCCTCTGGAGGGGAATTTCTCATTTGAGGCAGTTTAATAACAGGAATGCCTCTTTTACCACTTTCTCCTTCTGTTTTGTTTTTTTTTAATTATTGTTGGGGGTGGCTAGGTGGTACAGTGAATAGAGCACCAGCCCTGGAGTCAGGAGGACCTGAGTTCAAATCCAGACTCAGACATTTAACATGTACTAGCCTTGTGACCTTGGGCATGTCCTTTAATCCCAATTGCCCTGCCCTCCCCCCTCCAAAAAGCAAAAAATAAAAATGTGTAGGGGTTAGAGATACATGTATATGTGAAAATCAAAGGAAGGAGTTTGAGGCAACTAGGTGGCAAAGTGAATAGACTGTTAACTTGAAGTTGGGAAGACCAGAATTCAAAACCACCTTCAGACTTTTACTAGCTGTGTGACCCTGGCCAAGTCAATTAATCTCTGTCTGCCAAAGTTTCCTCAACTGTAAAATGAAGCTCATAATAGCACCTACCTCTCAGGGTTGTTATAGGGATCAAATGAAATAATATTGATAAAGTTCTTAGCTCAGTGCCTGGCATATAGTAGGTTCCTTAACCAAAGGCATGTTTTCTTCCTTGGGGAAACACTCCATACATTGGAGGAGTTTTCACAGTCTAATGAAGTTGATAAGTACACATAGGAAGCTTAGAGGGCATAATAGGTATGAGCATATGAATACAACAAAGCTATAACCAAAATTTTATCTAGAGCAGGGAAAGCTGTAGCCATCAGCTTAATTTCATAAGTTTATTCAAATTAATAATTATATCAAAGGCTGGAACACTATGAGGTATCCTCTGTGTACTCTATGATCATTCCAGGAAATCAGTCCAACCATCCACAAAATGGCAAGCAACACCAAGGGCGGTGATGGGTATCAGCTAGCTGGAGAATGTTATTGACAGTGTCTTGCGCAAAAAATGGGGTAAGAGATAGAAAGGTCATGTAGACCTGGAAAAGCAATGCATTAGGATTAAGGGGAAAAATCGACAAATTTGGCGGCAATGGCCCTAGGTTTGATCAGCCCTCTGATGTTCATATTTATAGTTATGTTGCTTTGGGAAAGTCACTACCTTTCTCTATGCCTTAATTTCAAAAGCTATACAGTGGGGGCGGGTAGGTGGAGTAGTGAGTAGATCATCGGCCCTGAAGTCAGAAGGACCTGAGTTCAGATCTGACCTCAGACACTTAATGCACACATACACCAAAAACAAACAACCCCCCCCCCAAAAAAAACCCTCAAAACAAACCTAGCTGTGTGGCCTTGGGCAAGTTACTTAACCCCAATTGCCCTCCAAAAAAGCAAAAAAAAAAAAAAAAGCTATATAGTAAGGGGGTCATGTAAGATGACCCTATTAGTCCTTTTCAGCTCTAAATATACAAACCTGTGTGATAAAAGTGAAATCAGGCCTTGGATGTGTATCCCTAACAGCTGGGAGGCTGTACAAGTGCTCTCAGACTATTAAACGAACAAAGGAAATCATTTAGCATTGTGGGCAGAATCTTCATAGAAAACTTAAGGTGGAGGGTGGAATGTACCTTGGTGCAAGTGTGACCCACATCAATGACACCACAGCCAAATATAATTACAATGACAGCATCAAGTCATTAAACTCACTTTTTTGTTGTTTAGTTGTTTTTTCAGTTTTATTCGACTCTTTGTGACCCCATTTGGGATTTTCTTGGCAAAGAACCTGGAGTGGCTTGCCATTTTCTTCTCCAGCTTATTTTATAGATGAGGAAACTGAGGCAAACAAGGTTAAGTGACTTGGCCAGGGTCACATAGCTAGTAAATGTCTGTGGTCAGATTTGAACTCATGAGGAAGAGCCTTCCTGACTCTAGAATTGACATTCTATCCATGGCAGCACATAGCTGCTTTAAAATTTGTAGATTTGTACATTATCACATTTGAATGCCACAGTAATATAAATATTGCCAATATCATAATCCCTGTTCTACAAATGAGAAAACTGAGAATGGAGAAGCTAAGAAATTTACCCATTATCATATAAGTAATAAACATTCAATATGTAATAATAAATAATCTCATGCATAGATCAAAATGCTTTGCAAATATTATCTTGTTTGTTCTGTGCACAGGAGATAATTTATTACCACATATTGGATGACTAGCTCTATGACAATGGGTGAATTTCTTAGCTGTGTCTGGCACGTAGTAGATAATTAATAAATGTTTGTTCCCTTGTTTCCCATAATGATGTGCAATTTGTAAAATGCATTCTCATGCATTCTTTTATTTGATCTTCCTAGCAATCCCGTGAGACAGGAAGTTGAGGGTATGCTGGCCACCTCTAAAACTCATATTTCATCCTTTGGAACAACAGAAAGGGGGCTAGCTCTGAGGCTCAGAGGACCAGGGAGTGTAGTGTGGTATTCTAGATTGGAGTTGCCTGGGGACAGTCTCTTGCTAGTTAAGTTTGATATTGGAATAAAATGAGACACTCACAGGTCATTTGACAGTTTACTTAGCCATAGCAGAGGAAGGATATTCAACAAGGACTTTTGCAGTTGATTCAGCTGAGTGAAGTTCTCCTGCTTCTGAGTTGCCCATAGTGGTCCACCAGTCAATCATTAGAGAGTATTTGCAATTTGCCATTGGTTTTTTTGTGCTCTGGTGACCAGGAAGTAATGTCAACAGCCTGAGGCTTTAGTCAACTGAAGCATGTAAGTCTTGAGGATAGTTTTGATGGGGTGCTTGGGATATATATTTGTAACATCAGTCTATGTTTGTAATATCAACTTGTAACATCAGTTTGTAAATGGGGTGCTTTGGGATCTATGTCTGTAAAATCAATTTGTAAAACCAGTCTGTAAAATCACACTTCCCCCCACCCCAGTCTCAAAGCATTAACTCTGCCCCTTCCCCCTGCCAGCACTCTGCCCAGCAACAATTCATGAACTATCTCTGCTTGAAACAATAACAAGCTACCTATGAATCCTTCACTAAATCATCTATAAACATTTTAGCTTAGGCAAATGTTATCTTCCTTAGTTAGAGTGGCCAACTGCACCATGAATCCTTCAGTGCCCTATCTATAGGTTAACTCCTTAGCCAATTATACCCATACCATGTCTCTGTTGGCCTTGATTCCCATCATCCATCTTGTCAAACATGACATCGATGGGTGGCAGACTGGGCACTCCTCAGTTGGTCCTGATGGCTGGCTATCTTAGTGCTGTTTCAGGCCTAAAACCACACCTCCAGGTAGCCCCCCCCCCCACCCCCTTGGGCTATCTCCCAGTGAATTATGGGCAATACACCTGCGCACTTGATATTAAAAGTGCATGTTCCTTTAAGCACTGACCACTCCTTAACTCCTCCCTGATCCCACCCTTACTCACCTAGTTAGCATAATTGACACCTGATTTACTGCCTTGACTCCTTAAAAACTACGCCTATGTTTTCTTTAAGTTTGCAGGTTCCCTAAGAACTCTTGCCCGCTGTGCTGTGCAGCATAACAATAAACTTTTAAGATCTCTAGTTTGCTTGAGCCTGGTGAATTCTTTCCAGACTGAATTGCAGGGTTTCTGGTCACTGATAGTGATCAGGGTCCCTGGTAGAACCTATTACCCTTCCCCCAACAGTTTCAGTATCTTTTAAGGAAAAACTAGTCTAACTTTAAGGAGTGAAGGGTGGTGGTGGTGTGTGTGTATGTATGTAGGGTTAAGGGAATATCAGATCTTCCCTGTCCATTAATAGGTTTATGTGACCACATGTGTTCCTTATCTGTTTAATTAAATCAAGATTGTTGCCCTCTTTGAAGCTCTTTCCTTTAGAAAACCAGATCAAAGAACCTGTGCTAGCAGCCCATCCTGTGTGCTAGTTATTACAGGGTGTGTGTGTGTGTGTGTGTGTGTGTGTGTGTGTGTGTGTGTGTGTGTGTGTGTGTGTGTGTGTGTGTGTGTGTGTGTGTGTGTGACACACAGAAAGGTCAAATACTGCCTCTAATGTCTGATACCCATATGGCTGTTAGCAAGTCCCATTATCTCTCTGAGCATGTTTCCTTGTCCGTAAAACACAATTGTACTAAATGGCCTGAGGCTCCTCCTAGCTCTAGATCTATGATCCCATTTGATCTTTCTTAAGAATGCTCCCCAGGGTGGCTAGGTGGCACAGTGAGTAAGAGCTCCGGCCTCGGAGTTGGGATGACCCGAGATCGAATCCGGCCTGAGAAAATGAGCACCCACACACAAATAATGACTGGCCGTGTAACCTTGAGCAAGTTACTTAACCCCAATTGCTTTTAAAAAAAAAAGAATGCTCCCCAGTGACCATCACAGCATGATGGAGACCACAGTTACTCTAAGGCTATGACCAAAGTTCTACCAAACTGGAAAGGCTATGAGCATGGGCTTGTTGACTAGCTAAGTATCTGTCATCTATGAAACAGATGAAAACCTAGCTAACCTTGAGAGGTTCATCACCAGAAAGTTGGTTACCAGATGTTTTTGGTCACCACAACTCAAGAAACTATGACAGTAGTGGAAGGTCTACATTGGGAGATATAGCATTATGCAAATGAAATTATGGATCCTTGAAGGATTGCTCAAATTAATCTGTTCTGAGTTTCCATGGACTTCCATTGCCTCATGTAAAATAGGACATTTGGATTAGATTGGTTCTGAGATAATTTTTAGCTCTAGTGCTTTACTCCTTAATTATTATAATTAAGAGCAACTGTTAAAATCCTTTGCATAACTGAAAGATGAAGATTTTGGCATTTTATAATGACATTTTTGGACAGCTAGGTGGCACAGTGGATAGAGCAAGGGGCTTGGAATCAGGAAGACTCATCTTCATGAGTTCAAATCTAGCCATTGACACTAGCTGTGTGACCCTGGGCAAGTCACTTAATCCTGTTTGTCTCAGTTTCTTATCTGTTAAAGGAGCTGGAAAAGGAAATGGCTAACCACTACAATATCTTTGCCAAGAACTGCCCCCCTCCCCAAAAAAATTGGGATTGCGAAGAGTCTGAACTGACTGAACAACAAACTGACATTTTGGGGACCTTCTAAGGTGGAGTAGTAGATCCTTAGCACATTGCTTGAGGCATTGATAGGCATTCAGCTCCTTGTCTTTGCATTTCCATGGTTTAGCATAGTGCCTGGCACATAGTTCTCTTATTAAAAATTCATTTGTTGATTGATTTATTCAATTTAATAAACCTTAATTTTGTGTGCCAGGCACTAAGGATAGAGAAAGAGGTAAATGACAGTCCCTACCCTCAAAGAGATTTCAACATAATGGGGGGACAACATGTAAACAAATATAGACAAATCAAGGTGAATGTGGAATGAATAGGAAATAATTAACAGAGCAAAGGTACTGAAATTAAGAGGGTTTGGAGAAGGCTTCCTATGGGAGGGGGGATTTTAGTTGGGACTTGAAGCCAGGAAGGTCAGTAGTGATTGATAATTGATATGTAATGAGAAAGCGGTATTAGCAGTGAAGAACTTAGGCAGGGAGGAAAGGAGTTCAGAAAGGTGAAAGGCAATGATAGCACACATATAGGGTTGGAGGGAAGCATGAAAAATAGTGGAAAATATACTGGATTAGAAGCCAGAAGACTTGCATTTGAATCTTGACTCTGTCATGTACTACTGATGTAACTGTTGACAAATAATTTTTTTTTCTTTTCTTGGCCATATATTCCTCCCTTTGAAGTGGTGGTGGTGAATTATTATATTTGAGGACTAAAATCTTTCCAGCTACCAATCTTTTGATTCCTTGGAGGAAGGGCTACTTGGGGTGTTGTTATAGGAATGCAAATTTTTAAGATCTTCCCTGCCCCTAGGTTAAGTGCACCTGGAGCCTGTGGTGGGAGGCTTGTTTTTCAGGAATGCCCACAGCTTGGTGCTTTGTGATTGGGCAGTGGGTCAAGAGGATTGTTACATTCTCTGACCCAGGAGAAGGCTATATAATTCTTGATGTGAGACTTTGTTTTAGGGCTCACTTTGAGAAGTGTTGTGTGATTTGACCAGATGAGATTATGGGCAGCCGTTGAGAACCACCCGGCTTTGAAAAACCCAGATGTTGATGCTTCTCTCTCTGGTAACTGTGATTTGATATGGATGTAATGGTGGGACAGTTGGACGCCTGTCTGCTTGAAATGTTTCTGTCTGTATATTCTGAAGTTCGGGGTGCTGACATTTTCCCCTGAACTAGGTAAATGATATGTTTGATTGATTAAAGCAAGATTGTTAACCCATTTTGAGTTGCTTTCCTTTAGAAAAGCAGATCTAAGAATCTGTGTTGGCAGCCACCTTGGGGACGCTGGGGTGCTTGCTGCTACAGGTATGTTGACTATTTCTAGGGGTGTGGAATCTAGAGTTTTAATAGAATGGTAGTATTATTACTGCCTTGCCCTGCTTAGTAAGTGAGATTAGGTGTATATGGTGCCCAGGGAGTGAGATTAGAAGAGGATGTAGAGGGAAGAATTCAGGATTTAGGCACTATACCTTTGGTGTACTATAAAGAAAACTTGGAATCAATAATGAAGTTAGACTTACGATCTCAGAGATTTCTTCCAGCTTTAATATTTGCTGAATGCCTGATAACCTCACAGGGTTATCATGAGCATCAAAAGAGATAATGCATGTAACATGTTTTCCAAATCTGGAAATACCCAAGCCTTGCTGAATCAAGGATTGGTGATACCATTGACAGAAAGAAAGGAGTCAAGAGAACAAAATTTTGGCAGAATGATGTTAAACTTGGAACAAAGGACTAAGTAGGATGGAATTGTGTGGGTGTCTGGTACATAGTGGGTGCTTAAAGAATGTATGTTACCATGTTCCCCCTAGTTTGTAAAGTGGATTCACATCCATTCTCCTGTGTCATTCTTTCAGCAATCCTGAGAGGGGCAGGTATGTTGGTCACCTCTAAAACTCATCCTTTCAGGGTGGGGAATCTGCAGCCTCCAGGTCACATGTGGCCCACTAGGTCCTCAAGTGTGGTCTTTTGACTGAGTCCAAAGGAAAGTTTGGATTCAGTCAGAGGATTGCACTTGAGGACCCAGAGACCAAAGTTTCCCCACCCTTGCACAATGTAAAGAAAGGGTGGGACTGGGGTGGGTGTGAAGAGGAAAGAAAATAGGTGGCTGGAGATGTTGACTTTTCAATCTGTTTCCCTTTTGGTGTCTCTTAACTTAAAAAATCTTTTATTTTTATATAACTTTCATTCCCCAATATATTCCCCTACCAGAAAAATATATCTTTTAATGAGAAATTTTTAAAAGTTTTAGATGACCATTTCAACAAAACTAACCAACACATTATGTTATGGTAGATCTGTAACATGCACTATTCTAACCCATAGTACACCATATGTACCAAGAATAGAGGGAGGGAGATGTCTCAAATCATCTTTCATTCCTTGAACTGGTCATGGTATGGAACAGAAATACATTTTGTATGCATTGCTTTAAATAAAGCAATACTTAAGTAGATGTTTTTAAAAAGTTAATATATTTAATACGTTATATTCTTTCTTTAAAGAAAAAATACACCACCCCCTAAACAATCTTGCTATTTGCTTTTATGTGGCCCTTAATTATTCCATCTCATACTCCTTGTTCCCTACCCTTGGAATCAAGGGCATGCTGGAGCCAACTCCTATTGGAAAACCAATTGTTAAATTTTCAGTGTGTGAGCATTTATATTTCAGAAATCAGCAATACCTACAAATCAGGTCTTGATTTATTATTTTGTTGATTGTTAAAAAAGTGATGGTGAAAAATGTTAATAATGCAGTTTAAATTTAAAAGTGTATGCATATTTTTTTCCTGGAGAGATGGGTTGTTAAATATTTACCAGCACACCTCTGTATTTCTCTATAAACATTGCTGGAGCTCAACAAGAGTGTAGTAGAAGTCTCAGGAAATAAAGTCATCACCAAATTGGAGACCTGATGACTGAAGGCTGCTGTTGCTGCTGGTGACAAAGAAGATGATAGGGGCAGCTAGCAGGCACAGTGAATAGAGCATCTGCTCTGTAGTCAGGAGAATATGAGTTCAAATCCAGACTCAGACACTTAACACATACTAGCTGTGTGACCTTGGGCAAGTCACTTAACCCCAATTGCCTTGCCCTCCCCCCTCCAAAAAAAAAGCAAAAAAAAAAAAAGATGATGATGAAGATAATAAGCATTAATATAACATTTTAAGGTGAGGAGCAAATGAGATAATATTTGTATAAAGTGCTTAGCACAGTTCCTGGCTTAATAGGTGCTTAATAAAAGCTTAGTTCCTTCCTTTATTGAATTTGAGCCTCACAATATCCCTGAATTTGGAATATAGTGAATGTGGGATATAACTCCTGAGACCAGTAGGACTGCAGAGAGATAAGAAGGTAAAGAGGTAATCAAGAGTTTGTGTCGACTTGAAGAATGGCATTCCACCAGGGTGGGCAGAGGTTAATTGATGGAGGCATCTGAGATTCCTCTGGCCACGCTTGCAGGCTCCCGGGTTTGATCCAATGCCTTGATCTCGGAAGTGACCACTAGATGGCTCCATCATGCAACACATAGTGACAGGTTTGCCCTCATTCCTTGCAACTCCCAAATACTAGACCTCTTGGTCTAGAATCACAGAAACTCAGAGTGGGAAGGAACTCCTGATGTCATCAGTGCCCTGTCCTCCGCTCCTCATGTTCTGGTGCTGAAGATTCAGTGATCTCAAGCCCCAAGGGTTGTGAAAAGTACTAGAAGACTTGTGCTCCCCAGAACTTGGGGACTGGGGACAGTGTGCTTGCATCATGACGTGGGACATCCTATGGGCATGCCTTATTTCCAGGCATCTTTTTTTTTTAGGCAATCAGAGTTAAGTGACTTGCCCAGGGTTCAATGGCTGAATTTAAACTCAGGTGCTCTTGACTCCAGGGCTGGTACTCTATCCACTATCTCTGGCCATCTTGGTATGAAACCATAAGAGTAAATGTAAATGTAAGGTCAGTCCTGAGTGGGGAACGAAAATACCAGATTTTCCACATTCCAGATTCCTGAAAAGAACTCTTTGCCACCTTTACCTGGTGTCTTCATCACCATCATCATTGATAATATTTATACAACCCTTTAAAGTTTCCAAAGCATTTTGCAATTTTCTTATCATTTGATCCTCAAACTAAACTGTGAGGTGGGTGCTATTATTATCATTTCATAGATGAAGAAATTCAGCCCAGGAAATTAAGTGATATGCCCAGGGTCACATAGCCAGTAAGTTGGTGAGGCATGATTCAAACTCAACTCTTTCTGATTTAAGAGGGGTGGGGAGGCTTCCTGTAGAAGTTGGGGCTTAAATGAAGTCAGTAGTCAGAGTAGAGGAGGAAGATCATTCCAGGCATGGGGGACAGTTAGAGAAATGCCTAGAGGCAAGAGAGATAAAGTGTTTTGCTCAGGGAACAGCTGGGAGGCCAGTGTCATTGGATCAAAGAGTGTGTGTTGGGGAGTAAGGCATAAGAAGATTGGAAAGGTAGGAGAGCTAGGTAAAGAAGGACTTTGAATGCCAAGCAGAACACTTTGTATTTTATCCTAAGATTGCCTCTAAAGGCAATAGGGAGCCATTGGAGTTTATTGAGTAGGCATAGTGACATGGTTAGACCTGCCCTCTAGGAAAATCACTTTTGTGCCTAAATGGAGACTAGATTGGTATGGTGAGAGGTTTGAGGCAGGCAGATCCCCACCAGGCTACTTCAATGATCCAGGCATGAGGTGATGAGGGCCAGTACTAGAGTGTCAGAGGAGAGAGGGGGTATATACAAGTGGTCCTGCAAAAGGTGATATCAGCAGGCCTTGGCAACAGATTGGACATGGGGGTTGAGAGATAGTAAGAAGGATAATTCCTCAGTTTCAAGCCTGAGAGGTTGGGAGAATGGTGTTGCCCTCAATAGTACTAGGAAAGGTAGAAAAGGAGGAAAGATAATGAGTTTTGTGTTGGACATAATGAGCTTAAGATGTCTACTGGACATTTGAGATGTCTTAAAAGCAGTTGGAGATGTGAGACTGGAGGTCAACAGAGAGTTTGCTGTAGTATAGGCAGATCTGAGAATCATTAGCTTAGAGATGGTAGTTAAATCTCTTTGTACTGATGAGATCACCAAGTAAAGTAATAGAGAAGGAGAAGAGAAGAGGGCCCAGGATAGAACCTTGAGGGACAGCTATGATTAGATGGGCATGATTTGGAAGAGGATCTAGCAAAGGAGGCAGAGAAGAATTGGTCAGATAGGTAGAAGGAGGACCAGGAGAGAGCAGTATCCCAAAAACCTAGAGAGAAGAGAGTATCAAGGAGGAAAGAGTGATCAATAGTGTTAAAGGCTGCAGAGGTCAAGCAGAATGAAGACTGAGAAAAGACCACTGGAATTGGAAACCAAGAGATCATTAGCAACTTTGGAGAGAGCAGTGATAAGGTTGGAAGCCAGACTCCAAGGGGTTAAAATGAAAATGAAAGGAAAGTGGAGAGACCTCTTGTTGATGACTTTTTAGAATTTAGCTGTACATTTTAGGTAAATTCACATTACACAAATCTGACTTTATGTAAAGATTCCAAAAGAAGTTCATATTAAAAAACAAAACAAGCCAGAAAAACCAACCACATGTGTTAATTTTAATGCACAATATTGTGTTTTCTTTCTCTCTCTGCTCCTGCTCCTTGGTTCAATACTCCACAGCCTTCCATTACCTCGATGATGACAACAACAAAACCTTAAAAAGAATCTACTAAAAAACCCTCTATGTGAAGACAAAAGAATAGATTGGGGGAGAGACTGATGCCTCCAGACAGGGGCTTGGCTTCAGACCTCTGGTGCAGAGATCAATCTTTACCTGATCAATTCTTGTGTCCATACCTGCTTTACATACATGTGGAAGGATCCACTTATGTAAAGGAGAACTGTCTGTAAGGGGCAGAAGAGGTATAGAAAGACAGATAGCAGGATGGAGGAATCAAGTGAGGGTCTTTTTCAGTATGGGGAAGACATGGTCACATTTGTAGACAGTAGGAAATGATCCAGTAGACAGGGAGAAATTGAAAATAAGTGAAAGGGTGGAGATGACAGAGGGGGAAATCTGCTAGAGGAGACAGGAGGAAACGGGGTCACTGGAACAAGCAGAGGAGTTAGCCTTGGCAAGAAGGAAGGCCAATTTATCATGTAAGATAGGGGTGAAGGAGGAGGGAGTGGCAGAAGGCATCAGAGCAATAGGAGATGTGGAAGAAGGGGGAAGAGAGAGTTCATGGTGAATGGCCTCATTTTTTTCTGTAATATATGAGGCAAGATTCTAAGTTGACTCAAGGAAGGGAGAGTAATGGGAGCTTTGAGTATGGATAAAAAGATTCAGAAGAGCTGCTGGGCAAAGTGTGATAGTGAATTGATAAGGGAGGTATAGTACAATTGCCTAGCAACAGTGAGGGCCCAGTTGAGATAAAATTTGTAGTGGACACTTGTCAGAAGGGTTGAGTGATTTTCTCTGTCTTCATACAGTAGCACATGTGTGAGACTGAAGGTGGAAAATGGTAGGGGCATGAGGCTAAGGCTCATCTGGGAGTAATCAGTGATAAGTTAAGAGAGAGGAGAGGAAGAGATCACCTCTGAGGTCTTGCTGAGTGCTGGATATGTGACCCTATTATTTAGAGTCAACCACTGCTCAGACATAAAGCAAACAAACACAAACTTTCTCCTCGCCTCCTCTCTCCATGATTTTATCCCAGTCTAGCCCAGCCCTTCCTCTCCAAAATTCATATATTTCCTCTGTCCTATTCAACAGCATAGCCTGGAAACCCTGTTTTATTGTTAACAATTTCCAGGTCTTTTCATATCATACTTTTTCTATCTTCTGGTACAGAGTGGAAGCCTAGTTTCCTCTTGAAGAAGCTACATTACTGATTTTCCTCCATATTACTGGGAAGTCCTTACCTGTCCCTGGAGACCAAGAGCAGGGAAACTCCTCATAGTCACTTCTGGGGCCACCTATAACCCAATAACCTTTAGTTTACCCTTTTGTGGCTTACCCCATTTGCCTCTATTACCCTGTCCAGGACCTCATCATAGTCTCAATTTATTATCTAAGCCTTTACTGATTCCTCAGTAAATTTACCCCTGGGGCTTTTGGAGCAGGACTTCTGACCTCACAGTCCTTTTCCCGCTCTATGCCCCCAAAATAGGAGTCTAGGGTTGCATTTTTCTGTTTCCTTTGCCTTGGCATGTTGCCACTTAATTGCTTGACTTTTGGGCTTGTTGCCACACTATGGCTTTAAGGCTAGATAGAGGAATTTTCGTCCCGAAAGTGTGGGGGGCAACTTCCGTTTCTGGCAAGCTGTAAACCCACCCACAACTTCCACCCTAGATCACAATCCAGATCCAGGGAGGTTAAAGCAAGAGCGATTACCCCCCAAGACTGATCGCTGGATCTCCCCACGATTTGTAGGCTGGGAGCCGGAAATGCCTATGAAAACTACAAAATGGCGTGTCTCCTCAGCGGCTTCTAGCCCCCAGGGAGGGAGCTGACGCATTCCCCAAATACAGGTCCCAAAGTCCATAGGACACTAACCTCTTACTTTGTCCTAGGCAAGTCTATGTTGATAATTCTGGCGTCTCCACAGTTCCTGGTGTTCTGGGGTTCCTCCAGCCGGCTGCTGGCCCTGCCGCCCTCCCCTCAGTAAATTTAAAAAAAAAAGATTTGAAGGATTTCTTAGGCTCTTTAGGGTCTGTAGTTGCTTTGGGCACTTCTGGCTTTCAGATTCAAGAGAGAAGATGGATGATAATAACCCCACTTCAAGTTGATTAAGGGAGAATAAGACCCTGATCAGAAACTGACATGAGAGGAGCCAGTAGTCTCGATCATGTCCCTGTCTCCAGCTTCCTACACTGGAGACTTTGGGGAATTTCTCCTTTGGGTGAGTTTTTGGGACTTTTGGTTGAATTAAGTTACCTTACTCCCAATGGGAGAGCTTCTTCATCCTGTATTGCTTGATATATATTCTTCTATGTGTACTTTTTGGGCAGCTGGGTGGCATGGTGGATCAAAAGCTAGACCTGCAGTCAAGAAGACTCATCTTCCTAAGTTCAAATCTGGTTTCAGATAGTTATTTGCTGTATGACCCTGGGCAAGTCACTTAACCTTGTTTGCCTCTATTTCCTCATCTGTAAAATGAGTTGGAGAAATAAATGGCAAACCACTCCAGTATCTTTGCCAAGAAAACCCTAAATGAAGTCACAAAGAGTTAGAAACAACTGAACAACAGCATACTTTCTTTAAATTCTATTTTGTGATCAATTTGAATAAATGAGTTTCTTTGCTACTTATTATGTGTGTTCATTATGGAACTGGTATTTCATGAGAAGGAAGTCAAGCCTTAGACATAAAATTTAGGGCTCTCCTTTCCCCATTGATGATTAACAATCACAAGTTTAGCTTAGTTTGAACTTTAGAATCACATCCCCTAGACTAACAGTATTTAAGGGAGCAAACAGATGCAATTCCAGCCCAGCACCCTTTCCTTCTGGGGAGAGCAACGTGACCAAACTTCTGGCCCCAACCTGGCTGCAAATAAAATCTCCCTTAGTGAGGGGAAAAAAGAGTCTAGAGATCTCCACTGGTCTCTCCCTGTAAGCCATGCATGACAGTCACCATACCGTATGTAATAGACTTCTTTGCTACACTGTCATAAAACTATCCTAGAAGAATGAAGTGAGGGATGTAGAGGGATATCCCTGCAGAGTATAGTAGAAGCAGCACTGACTCTAGGGTCAGGGGTTCTCCCTATCTGGGTTCAAATCTTGCCTTCGACATGTACCTGCATGACCTTGAGCATATGACCTTGGCTTGAGTTAAAGGAATTTGAGCAAGTTCCTTGAACCTTAGTTTCATCATCTCTAAAGTGATGAGGTGGGACTGGATGACCAATGAAATCCTTTCCAGTTCTAGAGATCTGATCCTGTATTCTCTCCTTAGTGTGGTAGAGCAAAGACTCAAAATGAAGAAATCTACATTCTAGTTGTAACTCTAATCTCTACCTCCCATGTCCTTAAGAATAATTTCTTAGGGAGTGGGAAACTTGCTGTGTGATACGGTAAGTGGTAAGAACGCTGGATTTGGAAACAGAGGCCCTAGTTTCAAATGTCAGCTCTGTTAGAGGCAGCTAAGTGGTGAGCATTGGGCCTGGAATCTGCAAGACTCAAGTTCAAATCTTGCCTCAGAAATGTATGTATGATCCTGGACAAATCATTTAACCCATCTGCCTCAGTTTCCTCATCTTTACATGGAAATAATGATAGCATCTACCTTCTGGGGTTGTTGGGAGGATGAAATGAGGTAATGGCACATAGTAGGCACTTAATAATTTCTTGTTTCCTTCCTTCTACTTGGTACCTGTGACACCTGAGACAACTCCCTTCTTCAAACCATCTCTGAGCTTCAGCTTCTATATCTGTAAATTGTGATGCTGTAGATCTCAGCTCCATTGACCTCTCATTATTTAATATTTAGCATTTCAAAGAGATTGGTTAATGCGCTGGACCCCTAAGACCTGGGTAGGAGTTATTTCCTGGAGGCCCTGCCTATAACCTCATGGTGGGCAGAGACTAAGAAAGGGTATTCTTAAAAATCTTCAGGGACTGAGAATTTTCACCTTCTGTAAATCACTCATTTCAGAACTTTTCAGAAGATTAAATCTGAAATCCTGACATATCAATTTGGTCAGATATGTCCCTTGCTCTCTTGACCTAAATGCAGTCCTCAGGGAAATTGAGCGAGGGACAATGATCATCTCAGGCACAGAGCCAAGTCTTGGATCATTTACTCATTGATGGCAGTTTGGTTAGGAGCACATTGAAAGGTCTCTTGTCACTAGGCTAATAAGGGAGAAGTAGGGGGATCTTCTGAAACCCAGACTTGAATTTATATACAGTTCTGGGAATTACTGGACCTTGGACAAGTCACTTCCCCACATTAAGCCTCAGTTTCAGGACTATCTGAAATTACCCCTAGGAGACAGGCCTCAAAGACCTTGGACCAGTGGCCTCCCCTCTCCTCCAAAAGACAAACGAGGTAGCCTCTTTCTCTTTAGTCCCAGTCTAAGCTCACTTCATTCAACAAGCACTAGTTAAACCCTGGGTACACAAAGATGAGAAATTATACAATCTCTGCCATCAAGAAACCTATAATCTAATGGGGAGAGGGGCAGAGGAATATGAATTGTACTTTAAAGGTATGTGGTTGGCTATTTAAAATAAATATGTTTGGTCTGTGTGTGGAATTGATAGATATCTGATCTGAGATCTGGCTTGTCCTGTTTCCAAAGAAGATTGCAGTTTCCTCATTTGTGGAAAGTAGGAGGGCTGAGCTGTCACTGACAGCAGCCCGGGAGTGAGGAAAGGGTGCAGTCAGAATCCAAGGCTGCTGTGCTGGGTGATCTTTTCTCCACTTTCTTATCTCCAAGCAGGGCATCAATCTAAAATTATAACTATTTACTGTTTATGAAATATCTGCAGTCTAATATAATAGGGGTTCAGAATAAAAGCTACTGTCCCTGACTATTCTCAAGGGGAGGGCAATAGTTAACTTCCTTTTCCCATTCTAGCTCCTTCCCACCAAATGCTGGTTACACACACACACACACACACACACACACACACACACACACACACACACACCACAACCCAATGGGGAAAGCTAGTAAATCTCTATCTCTTTATCAAAGTAAGCAGTAAATAGAAATCAGGAAAATTATACAGATTAGAATAGACCAAAAACCACACGAGAGTAAACAAATGCTGTCTGTGAACAAGCTCAACCACAGAGAGAGATGCAGGAAAAGGAGGGTTGGGGGAATCTGCTCTTAGCACTGTCTGCAGTTTCAGACACTGGAAGTCAAGGGACGTGTTGGGGCCAGCTTCTCCATATGTCTCTGACTCCAGGGAGATGTCTGGTCTTCCATTCCAAAGGCCCCATTTGGGATTCCAGAGGATTCATGACGATACATACTGCTCACCTCCTCATTTAGAGATTACACTTTCAGGATGGAGATTGAGATGTCATTTTTTTTTTTGTATGTGACCAATTTGGGTATTTGTTTTGCTTACTCTACATGCTTATAACAGAGGTTTTTGTTTGTTTCTGTTTTTTGTTTTTCTTTCTTAATGGATTGGAATTGGGAGGTAGAGAAGATGGATTTTCATTGAATGAAAAAATTTTAATTAAAAGACAGAAAGCAAAACAAAAATCCCCATGTGCTTCTCCTCACAAGCCTCTCTCTACCTCCTCTTTCAAAGAGACTGCCCTGACTCATGCAGGTAGAAATCATTATTGATTCAGAGGCTTCTCAGCCAATCAGGAATCATATCATCCAATAGGTTTCAATTCTGTATCTCAGGGAAACTGCTTCAGGTTTGGGTGGAAGTGGGTTTTGTACACAAACTGGTGCGATTGAGTCTTTAGAGGGAATTCTCTTCACCTGGTTAGGTGATTCTCTCAGAATACAAAAGACAGTAAGTGAATGAATAAAGACTGACAGCAAGTCAGAGATAAGACTTACCAGCTCCAGCCTTTGTAAATAGTGACAGAGACTGCAAGCAGTTACCAGGAAAGAAAGAACTAGTGGCATTTGGGGGAGGGAATCACAGAACTTAAGCATTAGAAGGGCCCTCAACAGCCATCTAGTCTAGTCCAACCTATACATGAAAGGAATCTCCATAACAGCAGACCCAACCAGTGGTTGGTTTTCCAGATTCTTATTGAAGATCCCCAAAGGAGGGGATACCATCACTTCTCAAAGCAACTCAGTCCACTTTTCAGTTCCATTGTTTTCAGTTGTGTCTGATTCTCCATGACCCCATTTGGGGTTTTCTTGGTAAAGATACTAGAGTGATTAATCATTTTCTTCTCCAATTCATTTTACAGATGAGGAACAGGAGCAAAATATGTTTAAGTGACTTGCCCCAGGGTCACACAGCTAGTGTCTGAGGTTGGATTTGAACTCAGAAAGATGTGTCTTCCTTCCTTCATCCCAGTGAGGTCATACCACTAATTAGAGGTAGAGCTAATATTAGAACCCAGGTCTTCTGACTTCTAAACCAGTAACTCTTTTTGCTGCATCAAGCAAGTCCCTCAGAATTCCTTTGATTCCTTGATCCCACGATCTCTGAGTTGCAAATGAAGAAATCGAGGCTAGGGCTAGAGTCTTGAAAGCTAGGCCAGGCCTAGAGTCTCACTCTACTTATTGATGGCCGTTTGTGAAGTACATATAGTAGGGCTTCCTTCCCATTATAGGTTGGACTAGATGGCCTTTAAGGACCCTTCCAACTCTTAAAACCGGTGATTCTGTGAAAAAATAAAGTTGAAATATTTTAAAGGACTACAAACTCATTAAGACTCATAGCAGGTGGGCAGCCAGGTGGTGTAGTGAATAGAGTACACAACCTGGAGTCAGGAGGACCTGAGTTCAAATTTGGCCTCAGACACTTGACACTTATTAGTTGTGTGACCTTGGGCAAGTCACTTTACCCCAATTGCCTTGCCTTCCCCCCTCCCCTTAAGAAAAAAAGAAGAATCATAGCAGGCTAACTAACTTAATGAAGGCAAGTTGTCCAGAACAGTGAATAGAGTGTGAGGTCTGGAGTTAGGAAGACCTGAATTCAGATCTGGCCACAGGCACTAGCTATGTGACCCTGGGCAAGTCACTCAATCTTGTTTGCCTTAGTTAGTTTCCTCATCTGTAAAATGAGATGGGGAAGGAAATGTCAAACCACTCCAATATCTTTTCCAAGAAAACCCAATGCAACCATGAAGAGTCAGACACAACTAAAATGACTGAACAGCAACAACATCTGTAACAAGGAGAGTGTTGGTCTTGCACCAGCTGGACCACATTCAATTGCAGGTGCCACGTTTTAGGAAGGACATTACCCTTTTCTAGAAGTACTCTAGCTCAGCAACCAGAAGAGAAAGGGAATTTGAAGTGAGGCCACACGAGGATGAATCCTTTGAGGACATTGGGGAATCTTTTAGCCTAGAGAAGCGGGGAAAAAATTGGCTCTAGAGACAGAAAACTTGGGTTCAAATCTGCCTCTAATGCTTACTAGCTGTGTGATCTCGGGCAAGTCTCTTAACATGCTGTTGTCTCATTTTCCTCATCTGCAAAATGAGAGAGATGCAAAAGATGGCCTCCAGAGCACCTTTCAGCTTTAGATCGATGATGCTTAATGAACCGTCTTCAAGTATTTTAAAGGGTGGTCATGTGGAAAATTGCAGAAGCACAGTCTCAGGGCTGGAAACATATTTCAATGACCACTTAGTCCAGATCCCTTCTTTTATAAATGAGAAATTAAAACCCAGAAATGACTTGCCCCAAATCCCTCCATGAAGGAGTAAGGGCCCAGGTCAATCATCTTGCAGTCCCCGTTCAGCATTTCCCACACTTTGACACTATACTATACTTCTGGTCTTCCTCTCCCACCCCTTTTTCAGCACGCTTTTATGTGTCATCTCCCATTAGAAAGTAAGTTCCTTGAGGGTGAGTACCATTTTTCTTTTTGCTTGTATCCCCAATACTTAGTAAAGTGTTCAACACATAGTCAGTGCTTAATAAATCATCATTGGCTCACTTGAAGATCAAAAAGAGGTAAATCTAGACTTGATAGAAAGACATAATTCTTAGCTATTAAAACCTTTTGAAAGTAGAACTAATGCCCTGTCACCAGAGGTATTCAAGTGGGAACCCAGGTACCACTTTTCAGCAGTATTGCAAAGGGGATTCTTTTTCGGGGGTACATTAAACTAAATGATTTTTGTTGACCTTTGCAACTCATATTGGTGGAACCCTGCTTCAGACTGACCAAACTGAAGGGGGGCAGTGCTGCTGCTCTATTGTTCATCCTTCACTTTTGAAGAGGACCAATGACATCATGGGGTGATGTCTTTTTTCTTTTTTCTTTTTGGAGGGGGTAGGGCAGGGAAATTGGGGTTAAGTGACTTGCTCAAGGTCACACAGCTAGTAAGTTTTAAATGTCTGAGGGTGAATTTGAACTCAGATCCTCCTGACTCCAGGGCTGGTGCTCTATTCACTGCACTGCCTAGCTGCCCTGACAGGGGGATGTCTTAACTTGTTTGTGTACTGGATTTAAGTGAGTCAGAGTTGTTTAAAGTTATTGTCAGCCTCACTCTCTCTTCCAGAGTCATTCAAGTCACTGGATGGCCCATGAGGTAGTGAATGACATTGGTATCATTGCT
The DNA here is from genome assembly GCA_011680675.1 of Gymnobelideus leadbeateri. Taxonomy (NCBI): domain Eukaryota; kingdom Metazoa; phylum Chordata; class Mammalia; order Diprotodontia; family Petauridae; genus Gymnobelideus; species Gymnobelideus leadbeateri. The sequence continues at coordinate 874,381 of WOXC01008646.1, read as the reverse complement.
CTGATCTCCTGAGTGAGGGTATATTATATCTAATGCCCCTTCTAATTGTAAATATCATTATCCCTAATGCTGTGAGGGCTTTGAGATAAAAACTTCATCCTGGCTTCTAGTTTATTGGGCTCTGTTTTAGATTGACTTCCTCTCTACCCTCATTCCAAAAAGTCCTGTTCATAGTCTCAACTGCCCAGTCCTCCATTTTACACAAATAAACCAAATGTGTCAAAAAAGAGGTGTGAGATTAGATTATGGGAAAGAAATAGAGCTGTTTCCTACTCTGTTCCTTTTCTTTTGTCTTCTGCCCTAGGGAATTTAGACTGACTAATAATGGGGTTGAGGATGAGCTTTTACTTGGAGTAAGATAAGTGTGTCAGACTAGAGAAGTATACACCAAATTTTTTGATTGCACATCCTTATTAACAAAAATAATTTTGAGCATGCACCCTCGTTATATGTATATTTATTTTTAAAGTTTATACAGGTATCACTGTGCAAATGTATGATATACATTGTAAGATACAAAAATTTAAAAGATAAAATAAAAATATTTTAAAATATTTTTCTTTATTGTACAAAACTTTTTTCTCACTAAAATTGATAATATTTAAATGAGCAATACAGTTGAAAAATATTATTTTTTAAAATCTTGATTTAACACTTTGAGATACTGTGATTTGAAGGTATAGTTCAGTTTTATTTTGATTGGTTTTAATGACAACAGTCATTTGCTGGAAGTTACATAATACATCAATCTAAATGGGAAAAGTGCATCATTGATTACACTTAATATGTCAAGATAATTTAATGGTGCCTAACTTGGAGCCCAATAAGAGAAGCTTGCTTAGGGGAGGCTTATTTTTCAGGAAGGCCCACACCTTTTGTCACTTTGTAACTAGGCAGTACGTCAAGAAGCTTGTGATGTCTTCTGACCCTGGAGAATAATTTATATACGTACCCTGACATGAGGTTTTGCTTCAGGACTCACTTATAGGAAGAGTTTTGTGATTTGGCCAGATGAGACTATGGGCAGCTCAAAGCCCTGTCTGTGGTCTGTTGAATTGTGTTATGTTCTCTGTCTATATATTTTTTGTCTGCTTATAATCTCTGTTTGTATTTTCTGAAGTTCAGGGTGCTGACTTTCCCCTCTGAACTAAGTGAATGATATAGATAATATGTGTGTATGTGTATATATGTATATTGTGTGTATATATGTATATGTATATATATATTTGATTAAAGTAAGATTGTTAATCCCTTTTGAGTTGCTTTCCTTTAGAAAAGCAGATCAAAGAACCTGTGTTAGCAGCCATCCTGGGTATGCTAGGGTGTTTGCTGTTACAGATGCACATTTTTTTCATCTTAACCAATTATGCAAAGAGTTTTATTAAAATTTGTCTACTAAAGAAAGGCCCCATATACAGCTAGGTCTCAAATAGTATTAATAAGACATCCCCTGAAGTGGTCGAATTATTTGATTTCAAACTGCTTGTTTCCATTTTGCTGGAACCAATAACCATATTTTAGTTATGTCAAAATATTTATAGCAGCACTTTTTTGTGTTAGCAAAGAATTGGAAACAAAGTAGATGCCTATCGATTAGGGAAACAGCTAAACACATTGTGGTACATGAATGTAATGAAATCTTACTGTGCTATAAGAAATGACTAAAATGGTGACTATAGAGAAGTATGGAAAGATTTAGACCATCTGTTGCAGAGTAAAGTAAGTGGAGCCAAGAAAACAATATTTACAAAGACAGTATCAATGTAAATGGAATGAACAACCACAAAATAATCTAAAATGAATGCTACAAAATTATAATTATAAAGAACAGCCAGAGCCCCAAAGAAGAGACATAGGAAGATGCTCTCACCTCCTTCTTTTGCAGAGATCGGATGTCCATGGATGTAATACACTGCATAGACTTACAGACTTTTTGGATGTATTGATCAGTTTTGCTGACTTTTCCTCCTCTTTTCCCCTTCCTCTTTTTCTCCCCTTTTCTCTTTAAAAATAATATTTGTTGGGGCGGCTAGGTGGCTCAGTGAGTAGAGTGTCGGCCCTGGAGTCAGAAGGACCTGAGTTCGGATCCAACCTCAGACATTTAACCCACACACAAACAAAAACCTAGCCGTGTGACCTTGGGCAAGTTACTTAACCCCAATTGCCCTCCAAAAAGCAAAATAAAATAAATACCATTTGTTATATGGCTTGGTTCTATTGGAGGGGGCAATGGAAGAGTTACTGATGAAGAAGGAGAAATTCTGGTGAAGTAAAAAAAAAAAACAACCAACAACAATAGAGATTTATTTTTTAAAATAAAAAAGAAATTTACCTAGAAGAATCATCCTAAGTCATTTAAGGGTAACAGAAGAAGACTGACAATAAACAGATTATTTTTTTAAATGGGAAAGATCTGTAAAATATATTTTTTCCTTTTTGGAGGGGGGAAAGAAGGGCAATTGGGGTTAAGTGACTTGCCCAAGGTCCCCCAACTAGTTTTGTGTTGTGTCCGAAGATGGATTTGAACTCAGGTCCTCCAAACTCCAGGGCCAGTGCTCTATGTACTGTGCCTCTTAGCCACACCTAAGTTTTTGTTTTTTAAAGAAGCTCTTTTCACCTTTAGTGACAATGTTTATATCTTGGAATGAGATAAAGACCTTTGAAAAACAGGGTAATAGTAACCCAATTTCCAGTCTCCTAACTTTCCTTCCTTTCTACAAAGGCCTTCTGGACTAATGGCATGGGCTTTGATGGCTTCCAAAGTCTTATATGGCACAACTGGGTTTTATTTGTTTTCAGCGTAGGAGAGGGCATGAACCTGTTAGGCTCGATACTCAGATAAGACAGCCTCAGGTGTTTCTCCTCTAATACTGTTGTGACCTATGAGTTGTATTAGGAAATAGAAGCAGCAGCGATGAAAACAGAGACAAGAAAACCAGCAGGACAAGACCCAATGCACATGGATGAGGTCCATGCTGCGTGGCCACATCATGTTAGGAGCAATGAGAGTTCAATGTTAAGTTATCCAAAAGAGAATAGCAAAGACTCGGGAGGGGGCGGAATCCTTTGCTGCCCCCAATAAGATGTCTAAAAGAATTCTTTATAGTGTTCCAGAGTTTGTAAAGCACTTTACAAATATCATCTCATTTGACCCTCGCCACAACCCTGGGAGTTAAGTGCTATTATTATTCCCATTTTATAGATGAGGAAACTGATGCAGACTTTCCTATCTCTATAAAATTTTGATGAAAATAATCACACACGGATGGAGGGCATTCTTGAGGGAGGCACAATAAGGGAAAAAGAAGGGGTCTGCAAATGGTATTCTTCATTGTTCAGTTGTATTTGACTCTTTGTGACCCCATTTGGGTTTTTCTTGACCAAGATACTGGAGTGGTTTGCCATTTCCTTCTCCCAGATCATTTTATAGTTGAGGAAACTGAGTCAAACAGGGTTAAGTGACTTGCCCAGGGTCACACATCTAGGAAGTGTCTGAGACCAGATTTATACTCAAGTCTTCCTGACTCCAGGCCTGGCACTTTATCCACTGTGCCACCTGTGATATTCTTTATTAGATGCCATCTTTACCATCATACAAACTGATACAGAGAATATAAAACCTTAGTGGGTGTGTTGGCTGTTGGCTACAAGAAAGTTTTTTTTTTTAAATCTTTGAGAGCAAAATGAAACTTAAAGTCTCTTTATCAACATGGTGTCTGTCCTCTGTGCATAACCCAAAATCATATGTCAAGGAGGATAAAACCTCTCCTCACAAAATTACTCCATTCCCCCAGGGCTATAAGAAGGGAGAGAATTGCTGGTTGTGGACAGGGTCTTGATTGTTCTGTCCTAGATGGCTGTATGTGGGCATAGTGTGGGAATGGCTCAGAGGCCAAAGGTTTTGAAAGGAGGATTGGGAGGGAGAATGAATTAATGAGGAATGGAATGACTGCTAAGCTCAGGGATTCCAAACTCTGACCCTTTTTCTCCCTCTCCTTTCCTCCACCATGTAGTGCTATATCCTTCTGGGGTTTGAGACATTGAGCTTTTCCCTTCTTCTCTTGCAATGGCAGACTTTTAAGCCTTGATGTAGTTGCCCCGATACAGGCATTGAGTTGTTTCCTTGTGTCTTGATATGCAAGACTTTGAACTCAATGCAGCTCTGCCCTGCCTGCTGGGAGCAGAGACTGGAGAGGCAGCAGATCCTCAAAGACTCAGTGTTCCTGTGTGGAGAGACACTGGGAATCCAGACATCCAGCTCAGTGTCCTTCCTTGTGTCAGGCTGATGAGCACATTAATAACAATAATAAAAGCTAGCATTTACACAGAGTTCTAAGGTTTGCAAAATACTTCACAACAACCTTGGAAGGCAGGGCATTTTATTATCCCCATATTTCAGGTGAGGAAACTGAGGCAGAGAGAGATTAAATGGTCACACAATCCTGTCTGAGACAGGATTATCCACCTTGCTATCTAGATGCCTGCACCTTGTTTATATATTGTTGTTTGTCCTTCATTCTCAAAGAGGACCAATGACATCAGAAGGGTAATGTCTTGACTTGTTTGTGAATTGAATTTAAATGAGGCAGAGTTACATGAAATTGTCAGCTTCAGTTTCTCTTCCAGAGTCATCAAAGTCCAGTGGCAAGACAAAAAATGAGGACTGGTGATGGCCTGCGATGAGTGGATGACCTTGGCATCCTCAATGTCTGACTAAGTTTCTAAGCCTGATTCAGCCATCTTCATAGCCATTGGAACAAATTGTTCTGATCCATCCATTCCACTACTTGGAGTAGACATCATTTTGATTTACCGATGGGTTTGAGGCCTGTTGGTTACCCTCAACCTGGTTTAGCCCACCTGCCCAGACAGTTTTATTAGAGTGGCCACTGTGCACATCCCAGCTTCTTGGAGCCACAGAGGAGAGTTAGGTAACAGGTGAAAAACCCAAGGTGGATGAGCAGTGCGGCAAGCCCTGTGCCAGAGGTGCTAGCTGTTCCTTAACACCTCATAGAACAAGATGGGAAATGGAAGTGAGGGCCTCCTGGAGATATGGGAGATGGATTATTTGGGAAGTAAGAGTTGAATGCTTTTTCTGATTTCATGCTATATTTCTATTTTAAGTGAATTATCCTTTTTATTTTTACTTTTTAAACCACTACAATGAGATATCATGTAATTAATTACTGTCTGATCATAGAAAATAAATTCAGAGATACTGGAGTCTCAGAGCAGTAATATGAATCTGAGACAGAATAAGCAAACCCAAATCTGGCTATTACACATAACCAGATTCTTGAAAGTTGTTAACAACCTAGATATTTTATTTAATGACCTTTGCATTATTAATACCAAAGAAGGAATAAAACAAGGAAACAAATGTTCACTAAATGTGTTGGCTCCAATCATGGAAGAGTGCTACTGTAGAATCCAGATGGAAGACAGATTTCTTATATAGATGGTAAGATCCTCCAAGTACTCCTGTTCTGGGAGGACATATGAAGCACCAATATGTTGTTGGGTTTCATAAACCAAATTCATAGTCATTCAAAAGAGTTTCCTTTCTACATGGGAAAAACCATCTGGAGGAAGATGGCCTATTATCCAGACAATGAATTCAGTTGACTGACTGACCCATGGAATTGGTCTTACCAGTTGATAAGTAGGCAGAGACTACTCATAGAATTGAATAGGAAGAGAAAGGTGGGTTGGTTTGGCTTAGGAAATTACATAGTGGTTTTACTGACCCCCAAACTTTTTCCAGAATCAAAGACCCATTTAAAAAATGACAACAAGGGGCAGCTAAGTGGTGCAGTGAATAGAGCACTGGCCCTGGAGTCAGGAAGACCTGAGTTCAAATCTAGTCTCAGACACTTGACTCTTACTGGCTGTGTAACCTTGGACAAGTCACTTAAGCCTGACTGCTTTGCCTTCCCCTTCAAAAACCAAACCAAACCTAAAAACACTACAATATTCTGGAGAACAGATTTAAGTTATGGAATACCACAGCCCCCAAAGAATTCAAGTTGTGCTTTGCCTAAAGGGTAATTGGTCTATGGTGTGATAGACGGTTAATTGGACCCTAATCTCATTAGACACCTATTTTATTCCCATTGGCATTAATCACTTTGATATTATTCCATAGCAGTGGTGATTATAAGTTCTGATATTAGGCCTCAGAGCTATGAATTACAGAATGTAAGTTCACTTGCTTAATCATAGGAAGTTAACTAGAAGACCCCCACCTTTGTTTTTCCTTGTTATGGTGACCAAGCCCGTCACAGTAGAGGTGACTCAATTACATAATAATTTCCCCAGTTATTTTGTTGCCCCTCTGTTGCTTGTCATCCCTCTATTTCCCAACATGGGAAGATGACCATGAATACTTGGCCAATGAATGACCCTGCTAGCCATCCTGCAGCTTGCCTGTCTACTGGCCCAAATCATGTAGATGTTTTGATATTTGTGTATCAGCCTTGCCCATGGTGGGTGTGCTCATCAGCTTGGTGGGACCTCCTGAAAGGTCAAGATAGGTCTGTCAAGGTCAGCTCATTAACCCATTTGTCAGCCAATGGGATTCTATATTTTCTGTAGATGCTCCTAGAGGGTCAAGGATAAAGTTTATCAACCAATGAGATTTTATATTTTTGGTCTTCCCTACCTGTATTGTCTGGGTATCAAACACTATAAAATTTAGGCCCTGGAGGAAGGGGACATCTGAGATTGCAAGGAAGATCTGAGGTACACTTCATTAGAAGGGCCCATAGATCCTTTAATAAAATTAGCTCAGACATCTGCCTCAGTGACTTTTCTTACAGATCGGACAATTTTAGAATCCCAGCAAAACCAGTGATGGTGAGGTTGAGTAAAGGGTAATGCATCACCAATTAAAAATTATGCAGTAAAACAGAACAGAAAGATATGTGAAATAACCAACAAACAGCTCATGTCCATTGTTATCCATTTGATGCCAAAAGGTCTAGAGGCAGGCCTTAAACACATTAGGTGGACTCCTGGTAGAGGATTCACATGGGGACATAGGATGAAAATGCATTTTTAGAAGGACTATTGACATTAATGATTAGACCCATGGATCCATGGGGAAAAAAATACAAAGTGAATGTTTTGATCCAAAGCAAAGAGAATCAGGTGAATGTTAATGTCCACAACTTATTAGTCATGACCAGGGGAGGGAAGAAAGAGTAGAAGCAAAGGGAGGAAGGAAACAAGAGTGGATTAAATGCCTACTATAGGCCAAGACCTGTGCTGAGCACTTTGCAAATATTATCTTTTTTAATAAGTTAAAACTTTGAGATTAATTTGATGAAAGGCAGCTGGATAGGGATGAAGCGGTGCTACCCAGCACCTCCACTGTGATAAGCAGCTTCTGGCCTTTTAATTTAACTTTGCACTTACTCTTGGCTAAGGGGACAACTCCATAGCCCATCATCAACATCATAATTCAAGCTTCCTCAGCAACTTCTAGTCTACAGAGGTCTTCCCTTTTCACAATGCTAAAAGAGATGTAGTGTATGGTAGGCAGGTAGGTGGTTTTACTTAAGACTCAGGAAGGTCTGAGTTCAAATTCTGCCTCAGATTCTTACTAGCTGAGTCCCCTCGGGCAAGTTGCTAAATTTCTCAGTGCCACAGTTTTCACATTTGTAAAACCGGTATAATAATAGCACCTATCTCCCAGGACTAGGAGAATCAAATTTTATATCTCTATTTATCCATATGTGTGTATATATGTAAATGCACACACACACACAGAGCTTTCAAAACCTTAAAGTGCTATACAAAAGCTAGCTATTATTATTATTGTTTATGTTGTTGCTTTTATTAGCACTAGATTTGAAATCAGTGAATACGGGTTTAAGTCTTAGCTCTGACTCATACCACATGAATAATCTTGGGACAGCCTGAGCCCTGGCTTCTTCATCTGTAAAATAAGAGGGTTGGATAAGATGATGGTTCTGGTCCCTTCCAGGCAGTCAGCTGGTGCAGTGGATAGAACTCAGGGTCTGGAGTCAGGAAGACCTGAGTTCAAATCTAGCCTCAGACACTTCCTAGCTGTGTGACTCTGGGCAAGTCACTTCACCCTGTTTATCTCTGTTTCCTCATCTATAAAATGAGCCAGAGGATGAAATGGCAAACCACTCCAATGTCTTTGCCGAGAAAATCCCAGATGAGGTATCAGAGTCAACAAGACTGAACAACTACAACAGTCCCTTTCAGCTCTAACCTATGGTCCAATTCTTATTTTACAGATAAGGAAAAGAGGCCCCAAGACATTAATATTTAAAAGCTTCCTCAAGTTCACATAGACTGTGTATGTTAGAGTCAAGATCTTTATTTTCTGACTCTGAGACCAACGCCCAGGCTACTAGGCCAGGGCTGCTCACCCTCCTATCACAATGCTAAGCTCACAATAGATCCTTGGCCACACTTCCTGAAGAGTTACCAGCTACCAGATGTTCTTGGCATAGCAGAGGCAATGAATATGGAGGGGGAGGAAGCGAGGGAGGGAACCTATGGGGACCTGGGGATTGTTCCTATGGGTTTTCTGGAAGCTAATTAGGGAAATGGATAAAATGTTGGACTTTGAATAAGGAAGACCTGAATTCAAATCTTGTCTCCAACAACTAATTAGTTCTATCACTTAACCTTTCTCAGCCTCAATTTGCTTACCTGAAAAGTGGGGTTAATAACAGCACCTACATTACTGGGCTTTGTTGTCGTTGAGTCACTTCCATCCTGTCTGACTCTTCATGATACTATGTGGAGTTTTCTTGGCAAAGATACTAGAGAAATTTGTCATTTCCTTCTCCAGCTCATTTTACAGATGAGGAAACTGAGGCAAACAGAGTGAAGTGACTTGTCCAGGGTCACACAGCTATTAAGTGTCTGAATCCAGATTTGAACTCCTGATTCTAATCCTCTAGTCACTGCTCCACCTAGCTGCCCCACATCACTGGATATTGAAGCTCAAATGAGATACTATATGTTAAAAAGCTTTACAAATATTAAAGCGCTATGTAAATGTTAGCTATATTATTCCCCTGGGCATAGTCAATGAGTCAGATATGAATTAATGGCCACCTGGATAGTGTTCAGGGTGTATGGGGCCAGATGACCAGGGCACAGCTCAACTCTGACACTCAGGATTCAGTCCAGGCTATCTTTACCTCCTTCATCTTGCCTGTGAAGCCATTTCTGCCGCCCCAGTGGTCCTGACGTCCTTGTTAAATATTTAAATTTCATTTGCCTGAGCAGCAGGGAAGTTGCAATTAGATTTTATATAAAGAGATGTTTCTGGGGAGAGCTGGTCCTATTGAATGACTCTTATAGCTCTTGGTCTCTCTCTTTCTCTCCTCTTTTTCCTCTTCCTTTCTCCTCCCCTTTCCACAGTAGATTTTCAATGAGCTTTTAATTTTCCTGTGGGCAACAGTGACGATCAGAGTCTAGGGTGGGTGACTGGGAGGAGAGAGGAGGAGTCAGTCTAGCTCATTGCTCAGTACTTCAGGCCTGAGTAGGCCTCAAGGGAGCCCGGAATGAATGGGGAGCAGAGTAGGAGAGGCATGGAGGTAATGTCTTCCCAGCTGCACTAAAAGACAGGGTAATAAAGGAGAAAAGAATCCTGGGCCTGGGTACTTTATAAATATTAATTCATTTGAACCTCACAACAACCCTCAGAAATAAGTGCTAATATTATTCCATTTTACAGTTGAGGAAACTGAGACAAACAGAGAATGAATGACCACCCACAATCACACAGCTAGTAAATGTCTGAGGTCACATTCGATTTCAAGTCTTCCTGGCTCTGGGTCCAGCATTCTTCCCCTGGACCGTGTGACTACCTAACTGTTCTTAGGATTTTCACCTGGAAAGAACTTTAGGGATCATCTAGGCCAACCCCTCTCACTTTACAGATGAGAAAAACTGAAGTTCAAAGAAGTTTCAGAACTATAGAATCTCAAAATCTGATGAGAGAATCTATCCCTCTATCCAAGCCATCAGCAAAAATAGCTCAGGTCCAATGCAGATCCCTGAGGATTTCCTTCCAAGATGGCACTGAATTATTAAAGAATGCAGCTTTGGTTCTAGTTGTCCAACTAGTTCCAAATCCCTTCTAACTACTATCGCCTGGCTTTCTTCTTCATCCATTGCGTTCACAAGAAAAGCATAACAGACTTTGTCAAAGAATTTTTTAAGATGTAGGTAAACTACAAGAATGGGAACTGAAACTTGTTATTTCATTGGCATAGGAAACTTCCAGTTGAGGTAACTCCCTTTAGCAATGGAAGTCTGCCATATATTGTAAAGAGTTGCCTAGAGCAGGGAGGTTAACTGACCTGCCCAAGGTCACACAGTCAGTATGCATCACAGGAAAGAATGATGCTCTTTGATGCTTAGGAAACTTTAACCAGTTTTAAACCTTATCCCATCTGTTTCCCTTATGTCCCTCCATAGCATGGTTTGTTTTAGTGCTGATAGATGAGACTTCAGACTCTCTATACCCCTAGACTAGCTGGGAAGGAGGAATGAAGGGAAGGAAACTGACTAGAGCTACAGTGATTTTGTAGATTATTAATTGAAAACCCTTGCTTCACTATTTATTTGCATTGTCTACTCTTTCTGATTATGTTACAGTGCCATTAACAGTGAATTGTTGGTAGAAGAGAAGGTGACCTTGTGTGATTGTTTACCCTTTTAATCTAAGGAAATGGAGACTGAGCAGCCAAAAGAAACCTTCCCCAATAGTGAAATCAATAGTGAATTTGGTAAGTGCCCAGCTGAAAAAATGGAGGAGGGAGCAGGTCTTTAAAAGAGCTAGAAACACTGATGAGATGGTTGAACTGTGACTTTGACTTCAAAGCAAGAATGCTGGAGCAGTGATTGAGAAAGGAGGCAAAGATATGAAAGCACTTTGTACAGACAATAATGCCAGTGTTTCAGTCCCAGACAACAGTGGTCCAGAGCACATATTGAGTATCAGTGCATATATCGAAACAATTAGAGAAATTCTGAAGAGAATCATCCCTATCTTGGAAGAGGGCCTGCAGTTGCCATCACCCACTGCAACCAGCCAGCTCCCACTTGAATCTGGTGCTGTGGAATGTTTAAATTACCAGTACTCTAAAGGAAGCCACTGTTGATTCACCAGGGTCTGGTAGGAGGAATTATTGGGGTCAAAGGTGCTAAAATCAAAGAACTTAGAGAGAATAATCAACTATCAAGCTTTTTCAGGAATGCTGTCATTATTCTAAGGATAGTTGTTCTTATCAGTGGAAAACCTGATAGGGTTGTGGAGTGCATAAAGTTCATGCTGGAGTCTCCCATCAAAAGACACGTATGATGGTTAACTGACCTGCCCAAGGTCACACAGTCAGTATGCATCACAGGAAAGACTGACACTCTTTGATGCTTAGGAAACTTTAACCAGTTTTAAACCTTATCCCATCTGTTTCCCTTACGTCCCTCCATAGCATGGTTTTAGTGCTGATAGATGAGACTTCAGATTCTCTTTACCCCTAGACTAGCTGGGAAGGAGGAATGAAGGGAAGGAAACTAACTAGAGCTACAGTGATTTTGTAAATTATTAATTGAATACATACATATACACATTAATTGAATACATACACCCTATGGTCCCAATTTCTATGACGAAACCTATGACTACAGTGGTTTCACAATGATGTTTGATAATCAGAGAGGATGCCCTGTAGGATTTCCCATGCTGGGAAGAAAAGACTTTGATAGAATGCCCCCGGGTCATAGTGGGTGTCCTATGTCTCTATCTAGAAGAGATTATGATGGCATGAGCCCTCGCAGAGGACACTCCCCCCATCTCCTCCTGGACGTGGTGAAGGGGTGGTAGCAAAGCTTGAAATCTTCCTTTTGCTCCACCACCACCACCTAGAGGGGATCTTATGGCTTATGGCAGAAGAGGAAGATGTGGTGCCCTTTACAATGGTGTGGTTGGTTTTAGTGCTGATGAGACTTGAGATTCTGCAATAGATACATGGAGTTCTTCCAATGGCAGATGGCTTGTGAATCACAGGTTGAGTACCATGAGTTTACAGGTGCTTCTGGATAAAGGGGCCATGGCTCATCCAGTGATCTTGGTGGCCCATTATTACAACACAAGTTCCCAAACTACAACACAACTATTCCCAAAGATTTGGCTGGATCTATTATTGGCAAAGGTGGTCAGCAAATCAAACAAATACATCATGAATCTGGTGCATCAATCAAAATTGATGGACCTTTGGAAGGATCTGAGGATTGAATTATTACCATAACAGGAATACAGGACCAAATACAGAATGCACAGTATTTACTGCAAAACAGTATGAAGCAGTATGCAGATGTTGAAGGATTCTAATGCAAGATATTTTTTCTTTTTTTTATAGTATGAAGTAGTGTTTTTGGAAAGTTTTTCTAAGACTAGTGAAGAACTGAAGGAGTCCTGAATCTTTCTTTTTTTAAAATCTGTTTCTGTTTAAAAAGCCAATCTTCACAGGTGTTCATAGGGGTTCTGCATTTGAGGTGTAGTGAAATCTTTGCTGTTCACCAGATGTAATGTTTTAGTTCCTTACAAAAGGGAGTGGGGGAGTAGGGGGGTGGGGTGGAGTAGAAGGGCAAGCAAAGCTAACATTGACATTTTGAAACCATAGCAAAGTAAGTGAATTTTATTTTTGTTCATTGTTGGTAAAAAGTAATAATAATTTCCCTCGTCCTATAACTATTATAAACACCTTGCTTTGTGGTCATTGTAATTTTTTGGGTTGTAGGACAGGGGAGAAAGAATATCAATAGACCATGTGTCCCTGACGTCCATTCAGAGCAATATGCAGAATGTAATGTTCTTTTGTAAGAAATGTTTTCTGATTTTTAAAATAAATTTAGTGAACCTAAAAAACCCCAACAAAACAGCTAATTGTTGAATCTTATGAATTTGAGGATTTTTTTTGGAGGAGGTCTATGGAAAATGAGTATTTGAGATAAAGATCATTTACTTTTTTTGGATAGTGAATCCCCAAATGCCTAGCAGAATGCCAGGCACAAGTAGGCACTTAATAAATGCTTGGTTTTATGTATTGAAAGAAAACTGGATTAGAGTTTTGATCTACCTTCCCATGAGGGTGCAGCTATCAATCATGTCCCAGATAGGTACAAGCTAGCTGATTGTTGATTTATTGATTGATGAGACAGGTTTTACATTTCTTGAAATGTGTTTTATAGTCTGTTCTTAGATTCTATTGAACCAGGGGCCAGCTGGTCACAAGTGATGAGAAAGTGGTGGAGAGGGATGAGTAGACTCCTAGAGTGCCATCTGCTGACCATACATTATACTGCACTCCCCCTTGGTCAACTGATCACTCTTTTGTCTCTCTCTCCCTCTCCTCCCTTTTCCTCCCTCCCTTCTTTCTTTTTCCTTTCCCCTTCCCTCTCCCTCTCCCCCTCTCCTTCCTGTCTATCCCAGTATCTTAGTTTCTTTGTTTCTGTCTCTATCGCCTCCTCTCTGTCTTCCCTTTCTCTCTCTGTCTCTGTGTGTCTGTCTCTATTTCCTTCTATCTCTGTCCACCATCTCTGTGTCTGTCTATCTTTCTTTCTCTTTCTCTGTCTCTCTCTGAGTCTCTGTCTCTGTTTCTCTGTCTGTGTGTGTATGTGTACACACATTCGTGTGTGTATCTGTCTTTCTTTTTCTCTCTCTCTTTCAGCAGAAGGGAAATAAGCCAATTCACTACTATATAAACTTCTACTCGCCACCCACACTTCAATGATCATACTAAGGAGAGGAAAAGGAAAGCAGTAACATAAATTCAGCACGTGTGAAGGAGTGCCAGCAGTTTGTAAGCTCTGGTGGTTTAAGCATGAGGGATGAATAATTTAGGAGACGGACTCTGTACAGAGGAGAGAAGCCCAGCCAGGGACTTGGAGCCCCCCGGGTAAACGCAAGAGTTGAGAGTAAATGTGTATCCTGGCAGTTTGGGTTGTGTTTGGAGTTCTAGGGCACCCTGAGGCAGCAATATCACTACTTGGACATGGGAGACGATCAGAAATCTTGACCAGATTCAGTACATCAGAATGGCAAGTTTCTGGGACTGTATGGTCTCCACACAGGAAAAGAAGGTATGTGATGATGTAGTCAGAGGAAACTGAGGTCCAAACCTCAGTCCTGCCATTTCCGACTTGTATGACCTCTGTATGTTCTCCCTGTACTCCAGTTTCACTTTTGGTCATAGAAGCTATGTCTCTAAGGCCTCCTCTCACTCTAAATCCTATGATCTTTGGTCCTGGAAGGCACATTTGCTCTCTTTTTGGGAGGCCTGGGGCAGAGGAGGCTGATCCCAATGCCCCTGGATGACCATGAGAAATGCTTCTTGCTTTTTGTATTGGGGTCATCAGGGGCCATAGTCGCCAAGAAGGGGAAAGAACAAGGGAGCATGCCAGGAGTGGGCATCCTGTATAATAGAATTACTGCTGCTGGGAAATTTAACAATCTGGTTGACCCCCAGGGGGCAGTAATTCCAGAGAAGGTCATTTAATTAGTGCCAAACTTCAGTCCCAAAATGAGTCTTACCAGAGACCCTGATTTCTGGGCTGGATTTCATACCAATTAAAAGTCCAATCCAGTGGGAATAGTTCCTGGTGAATTAACATCATGGACTTTGATGAACTGATGCTTTTAATAGACTGTGGTATTTGGGAGGAATCTAAGTCATGGAAATAATATTATCCCCCTTCTCCTCCCCTTCACCTAAGAGATGAAAAGGCAAATTCCAGGGGAATCAAGCACTCAATGATAGAAGACTTTGCAGAAATTTAAGGCCTATGTTTAGAATGGGAACGAGGCAAGGAAATATTTTAATGCGATAGTTGAATAATGATTTGCCACCCCCTCCCCATTCCCATTTGTTTTGCATTCTTTTCTTGCGTTTGGGGGGGAGGGGGACTCCAGGTCCCCGGATACTCCCTGGGCCTCTCTTTTGGATTCTTTCCTGACACATTATTTGAGAGAGGCCACCAAGAGAAGTGATACCACAAAGGAAATGATACTCTACATTCCTTGAAATCCCTACTATCAGATAGATGTTCTTCTCTTTGATTTGTGGAAGGTATCTCTAGAAGACCCTTAAAACATCACTCACCCTATCTTTAATTAGTTCAGGTTATTTGGAAATTGGGATGGGTCACTTTATTGGAATGTAAGCTTCTGGAGAGAAAACTTATTCTTTTTTTTTCTTAAATCATTGCCTTCCCCAGAATTAGCACAGTATAGGGGCCAGGTGCTTAATAAATATTCAATCAAATTGAATATATTGAATTGTAAAGGAGAGAGCATAACTCTGGGGAAATGGTTCAAAGGATGGACAACCAGTCTTCTTCCCTCCAGAGCCATAGGTTGTTCATGGGCAAGGAGGGGGTAGTGTCCAAAGACTGTTTTCTCTGGTCTTCAAAATGTTGTTCCAGTGGTGGACCCTTATTGGAGGGTCTCAGAGCTGGAAGGGACTTGAAAAGGCATTCAGCCCAGCTCTCTTCACTATGCATGAAACTGTCTATAGAACCCCAAACAAGCCACCATTCAATCTCTGCTTCAATTTTTGAGGATAGAGAACTCACAAACTCCCAATGTAAGCCATTCAATTATTGGACAGTTCAAATTATTAAACTAATTCTGCCTTGTTCCAGAACTAAGAATTCAGAGAAGCCTGAGAAGGCTTATATGAACTGCTGCCAAGTGAAGTAAGCAGATGCAGGGACATAATATACATAATAAATTCAATAAGGTAAATCGAAAGAGTAATTGAACACTGTTTTATTATGAACAGTATACTTGACCCCAGAGAAGAGTTGAAACAGTGTTTTTCCCTGTTCTTTGAAGAATGTGGGGTGGTGGCAGGGGCTGGGTGGAGAACATTACATATACTGTCAGACTTGGTTGATGTAATGCTTAGTTTTGTTCAACTGCTTTTTCATTCTTTATTACAAGGAGGTGAAAAGAACATGCATTTATTAAGTGCCAACTATTTGCCAGGCATTGTGCTAAGTGCTTTGTAAAGATTATCTTATTTGATTCTCATGACAAACTTGTAAAGAAGGTGCTGTTATGATCCCCATTTTGTAGTTGAGGAAACTTTGGAGTGTCATTCCCAGTCTCCGTGTGAAGGATAGGTGCTGCCTTGATATCTTATTGGTCCTGCCCTCCCTTGGTAGCTCCTTAGGTATCTCTGGGTGGACCAAATGACCCTCCCTTGAACATATTAAACAAAAGGGCTGGTTTATTTCAGCATGTACTGGCTCTCCCCATACTTCTTTGAAACTTCTTTAAGTTGCAACAACACATCCCAATAGGCTCATATGTCAGTCAGTCAATAAACATTTATTAAGTAACTATTATGTGTGGAGCATTGTGCTAGTCACTGGGAATAGAAAGAAAGGTAAACATAGTTCCTGCTCTCAAGGAGCTTACAGTCTCCTGGGGGTGGGGGAAGATGGCATATAAACAACTGCGAACCCACAAGCTGTATACAGGATAAAGTGGAAATAGTAAACAGAGGAAAGTCACCAGAGTTAAGAGGGATCTGGAAAAGATTCCTTTTTTAAAAAATCTATTTTATTTTTTTGAAATTACATGTAAAGACAATTTCCAACAATCATTTAAAAAAGATTTTGAGTTCCGAATTTGTCTTCCTTCCTTCCCTTTCCTTTCTCCAAGGTGGCAAGCAATCTGATATAGGTTATACATGCACATTCATGTAAAACATATTTCTACTTTAGTTATGTTGTGAAAGAAGAAAGAGAAGAAAAGGGAAAAATGTTTAAAAATCCAGGAAAATTGTGAAAATAACATGTTTTGATCTGCATTGATACCCCATCAGTTCTTTCTCTGTATGTGGTAATGTTTTCCATCGTGAGTCTTTTAGAATTGTGTTGCATCCTTGTATTGCTGAGAAGAACTAAGTCAGTCACACAATTGCAATGTTCTCTTGGTTCTGCCTGTTTCACTCTGCATCAACTCGTGTAAGTCTTTCCAGGTTTTTCTGAAATCTGCCTGCTCGTCATTTCTTATAGCACAATAATATTTCATTACATTCATATGTCACAACTTGTTCAGCCATTCCCCAATTGATGATCATTACCTCAATTTCTTTAAGGCTTCCTTCTGAAGGTAGAATTTTAGCTCAGACTGGAAGGAACCCAGGGAAGCCAGGAGATGAGGAGGAAGAGCGTTCCAGGCACATGGGGCAACCAGTGAACATGGCTGGAGCCAAGGGATGGAGTATTTATGCACCTCTATTCAAGCAGCAAGCTTAAGAAAACATGGAATATATATTATCTAAATTTTGTGTCCCAATTACCACAGCACTTGAGCTTAATAAAATTTGTTGTGCAGCATTGAACTATTGAACTGACTTGAATAGATAGTATGGCATTTTCAGATATCTACATGGAGAGTTCATGACTGGAGAACGCATAGAGAGGATCAGAGAAGATACAATGGACAATTTTGATTACATAGCATTAAAGCTTTTGCACAAACAAAACTGATGCACTTAAAATTAGAGGGGAAACAGTTATTTGGGAAGAATATTTGTTCAATTTACTGTGACTTTCTTACAATGATTTGAGGAATGAAAAACAAGGTAGGGAAACCTTGAAAATTATGCTGTCAGATTGTGGCTCAGAGAAATCACTCCTCTCTCTTCCAAATAATCATTGCCAAAACCAATCCCTTTACTTGTACCCTTTGTCCTCTCCCTTTCAGCCTCTTTCTGGACCCCCTAAATTACTCTTCCTTTTTCTAATATTCAATCTCTTTCTATCTATTGGCTCCTTCTCTGATACCTAGAAACATGACCAAATTCTTGTCATCCTTGAAAAAAACCCTTCACTTGACCCTAATATTCCTTCAAGCCATTACCCTATATCTCTCCTCCCTTTCACAGCCAATTTCCTAGGAAAAGAAAAAAAATCCTTTACATTTGTTATCTTTGCTGCCTCTCCTCTCACTTTCAATGACAATTCATGGCAATGTGGTTTCCAATCTTATCACTCAACTGGAACTCCCCTCTCTGAGATTACCAGTGATTTCTTCTCTTGATTGCAAAATCTGATGATAATCTATTCTCAGACCTCATCCTTCTTGACTTATCAGCAACATTTGACACTCCTGACCACTCCTTCCTCAGTAAGCTTTTCTGCCTTGGGTTTCCCAACATAGTGCCCTCTTAGCTGTTATCTAGTAGCTGTCTAGTGGGTCCTCAGTTTCCTTTGCTAGATCTACATCCATTTCCCACCATCCTTGTGTGACTGTATCCCAGTACTCTTACCTGGACCCTTTTCTTTATATTCCCAATGAATTCACCAACTCCCATGGGTTCAATACTATGGAGAAGACTTACAGATCTATATATCCAATTGTCCTCTCTTTCCTAACTTCCGGTTCTGCACTACCAACTTCTTATCATATATGTCCAAGTGGATGTCCCTCAGGATTATTAAAATCTACATATCCAAAGCAGAATGCATTACTTTACTGCTAGATCCTCCTTTCTTCCTAATTTCCACCATCTTTTCAGCCACTCAGATGTCAACTTTATGAACCTCCTCTCTACACGTCCTGTCAGTTGTCAAATTTTATATATTGTGTTTCCATACCATCTCTTGCATCAGTCTCCTTCTTTCTACTCACATAGCCATTACCCTATTTCAGACTCCTATCACTTCTTTTCTGGACTATTGTAATAGCCAACTAATTGCTTTTTGCTACCTCAAGTCTTCCCTTGGCCCTGCACTCAACCTGTCTTCCATGCAGCTAACAATTTGATACTTGTAAAAATCTAACCATATTACCAGGGAAACTAAGTGGTGCAGTGAGTTGCCTGAAGCCTGAAGGACTCATTTTCCTGAGCTCAAATCTGGCCTCAGATATTTACTATGTGACCTTGGACAAGTCACTTAATCTTTACCTGAGTTCCTCATCTGTAAAATGAGGAGAAGGAATATTTTTGCCAAGAAACCCCCAAACGGGGTCACAAAAAGCTGGGCATTATGGAACGATGACAACAGCATTACTATTGCCTGGCACAGTGCATGGCAGGCTCCCAAGAAATGCTCGTTGGGTGCATACTGTTCAAGTAGGGGAGGAGTCGCAGAGAAGGCTAGGTTTCAGGAACTTTTGGAAGGAAGATTGGAAGGGGACTTGGAGAAGAAGGGAGTGAGAAGGGGGCATTCAAACAGTACTCCATTTGCAGAACAATTTAATATAGGAACAAGTAGGAATAGGAAAAGAAAGGGAGACAGGGAGCTACCAAACTTGAGCTTTCATCCTAAGTAGCAAAAAGAACACTAGACTAGAAGGCTCAGTTTCTCTATTTTTTTTGGGAGGGGGAAAGGCAGGGCAACTGAGTTAAGTGACTTGCCCAAGGTCACACAGCTAGTAGCTATTAAGTGTCTGAGGTCAGATTTGAACTCAGGTCCTCCTGACTCCAAGGCTGGTGTTCTATTCACTGCTCCACATAGCCACCTCAAAAACTTAGTTTGTAGTACTGGCTCTGCCACAAGTCAGGTCAATTTATTTATTCATTAATTCATTCATTTATTTGTTTATTTATTTATTGTGAGTTTAATAGGATTTTATTTTTCCCCCAGTTACATGGTTTTGTTTTGTTTTTTTTTTTTGCTTTTTGGAGGGCAATTGGGGTTAAGTAACTTGCCCAAGGTCACACGGCTAGGTTTTTGTTTGTGTGGGTTAAGTGTCAGAGTCTGGATCCGAACTCAGGTCCTTCTGACTCCAGGGCCGGCGCTCTACTCACTGCGCCACCTAGCCGCCCCACCCCAGTTACATGTTGAGAAAAATTTTAGCATTCATTTTTACAAGATTTCAATTAAGTGAATTTAAGCAAATCACTTAATCTAAGTCTTGAATTCCTCATTTCTAAAACAGGCATCATAATTCTGACTTAACGTTGTTTACATTTAGAGATAAATGAAAAGATACATTGAAAGTACTCTCATTTAAATCAGGATATATTTTTCACATTGATATAAAGTCTATGAGGGTCGGGGGCTAAACATGTCATAGGAGGAATTAGGGGTTTGGAGAGGAGACTGTTATTTGCAAAGAAGGTCAAAGACAGAAAGAAAGGTACAATATATAGCCAACAACCCAAAATAGATGTAGCGTGTGTGTGTGTGTGTGTGTGTGTGTGTGTGTGTGTGTGTGTGTGTGTGTGTTAGTTATGAGATGAAATAGAATCCTATGAGACAAGGTACAAATCTTCACCTGGGAATGGCTAGACATATTGTAGCATGAGAATGCAATTGAATATTATTGCATGATAAAAAAACGACAAATTTGAGGAACCCAGAAAAATATGGGAAGATGTACATAGATTGATGCAGAGAGAAGAAAGTATATTTAGGAGAACAATAATGACCAAAATATTAAAATTAAAATTAAACATAAATAACTATGAATATATTTACAATTATGTATAAGTATAAAATATTAAATTAATATTAACATATTAAAATCGGATTAATTGAAATGATGAATGACCCACTCAATCCTTGAGAACAGATAATGAAAAACACTTCCCTCCTCTCAGTAAAAGGCGGGGTGGGTTGGAGGATGAAGAGGCACTTCTGGCACAGAGTATTACACAGAATGTCATCAGACAGATACCTTGGTGGTTTGTTTTGATCAGCATTTTCATTGTTGTTTAATTCAATTAAGTGCCTGCTATATTTCAGGTAAAAATGAAAATAGCCCCTGCCATCCAGGAGCTTACATTCCACTGTGAGGAAAGAATGTGTACATTGATAAATGAGTACAAAATATATAGAAAGTAAGTTCCCCCTTTTTATAGGATTACTAAACTAATAGATTTGGAGAATGCTGTGGGTGTGGTTTACTTAGATTTTAGCAAAGTTGTTTTTTTTTTTTAATAAAATGTGTTTTTTCATTCTTGTGGAAAAGGTGGGGAGATATTAATTAGACAGCAGTACAATCAGATATTCAGAGTAGTTGTTAATGTCTCAATGCCAGCATGGCAGGAGGTCTCCAGTGGAGGACCTGGGAGACCTGGATTTGGCCCTGTGCTGTTTAACACTTCTATCAATGACTTGGATAAAAAGTATATGTGATATACTCATCAAAATTGCAGATGATGCATAGTTGGAAGAATCCAAAGGGATTGTGACAGGAAAGAGCATTGGGATCCATCCAACAAGATGAAATTCATAAGTAATAAATGTAAAATCTTGCACTTGGGTACAAAATAATCAACTTCACAAATATAAGAAGGTTGATGCCTAGATAAGTAGTTTTTATGAAAAAGATCTGGGGGTATTAGTGTATTTCAAGCTCAATTTGAATTAATAGCACGATGTGGAGTCCAATAAAGTTAATTTGTCTTGGGCTGTATTAAGAGGGTCACAGCTTCCAGGAACAGGGAAGTTAGAGCGCCACTGCACTCTGCCTTGGTGAGAACTCATCCAAAACTTGGAGTTCAGTTCTGAGCACCCTAGGATTATTTTGAAGGAAATGGGTACATTCAGTCTGGAGAAGAGATGACTTGATATGGGAAGGTGGGACATAACTTTTTAAGTATTCTAAGGGATGTGATATAAAGGAA
The DNA here is from genome assembly GCA_011680675.1 of Gymnobelideus leadbeateri. NCBI lineage: Eukaryota > Metazoa > Chordata > Mammalia > Diprotodontia > Petauridae > Gymnobelideus > Gymnobelideus leadbeateri. Next base: position 852,734 of record WOXC01008646.1, on the reverse strand, counting down.
GAATTAGACTTACTCTCTTTGGCCTCAGAGGAAAAAAAATCAAACAAATAAACTAGGAACCAGGGATGGAAGATGCATGGAGGCCAGTTTAGGTTTTGTTGAAAGTTATGTTGACTCAGCATTCCATTTCTCCCAGCCTTGCTTATCCACAAGTATTGGGGGAGGAAGACTGGTGGAGAAGGGCTCACTAAGTCTGCAGCTCTTGGTATTACCTGCTTTTTGTCATTATTTCTACCTGCAAATTTTCACATTCTTGACAAACAAACAAATAAAACCCAGGAGGTGCCATGGGGTCTCTGTGATCCCAGAAAAATTACCTTCTAATTGTTGGATAGCTCCCAGGAGACTTCCCCAGGACATGTGTCTCAAGGGCTGGGGGCTAGCTGCAATCCCAGCTCCAAATGCCAGGGTTATAATTACTCCCATCCTCTAAGGCCTGTGGCATTTTCAGAGATCAGTTCAGGAGCAGCTCAGCTCCCTGGGCAGCAGGATGGCCCAAAGGTGTCCTCTCACTGCCACTACAAGCTAGCAGCAGGTTTCCTCCTCCTCAGACACAGAGCTCCCTAAAGGTTGGGATCTGTAGGCCTCCTTGATGGGGTGTGACTCAGCTCCTCAGGGCTCTCCCTGGACATGAAACCCCGTGAGAAACTTCATGCCAGGTCAGGAGATGTAACCACACTCTCTGTCACTGACTAGAAAGGTCTTAGTTGGACTGTTATGCTCACTCATCTCCAGAGGCATAAAATTTATCACCTTCAAATGAATTTAACTTGATCATCTTGCCTCTTCTAAATTTTTTTTCTTTTAAAACACCCTTTGTTATAAGGGATAGAATTTTGGGAGATGAGGAAAGAAGGGGAAGGGCATAGTGGGAAAATTAGGTGACAAAAACCAAAACATGTAAGTAATTTTTTTTGCTTTTTTTTTTTTTTTTTGGAGTGGGGAGGGCAGGGCAATTGAGGTTAAGTGACTTGTTCAAGGTCACACGGTTATTAAGTATTAAGTGTCTGAGGCCAGATTTGAAGTCAGGTCCTCCTGACTCCAGGGCTGGTACTCTTGGTACCTAGCTGCCCCATAAGTAATTTTTAAAAATATGGTCAGCTTGGGGCTTCTAGGTGGAGCAGTGAGTAGAGCGTCGGCCCTGGAGTCAGGACCTGAGTTCGGTTCGACCTCAGACACTTAACACACACAAACAAAAACAACCTAGCCGTGTGACCTTGGGCAAGTTACTTAACCCCAACTGCCCTCCAAAAAGCAAAAAAAAAAAAATATATATATATATATATATATATACATATATATACATACATATATACATATATACATATATATATATATATATATATATATATATATATATATATATATATATATATATATATATATGGTCAACTTAACCAAACTAGGGAAGGAAAAAATGTAACCACAGACAAGTGTTGCATTTTGAGGTCTGGCAAAGCTCCTTACATTCATAACTTTAATTAATGTTTTTTTCATTGAGGACTGACACCCGAAATAATTATAGCTAACATTGATGTAGTTCCTGCCATTATGCTCAGTCTTTTACCATTATTATTGCATTTGATCCCCACAATTATTCTGAGAGGTGGGAGCTACTATGGCTCCCATTTTACAGATGTGGAGACTGAAGCAAACAGAAGTTAAGTGTTTTGCCCAGGGTTATACATCAAAGTAGATTCCTGAACCTGGATTTGATCTTTCTGTCTCTGGGCCAAGTATTCTATACACTAATTGCCCTACATAATAACAGCTAAACTTTATGCTTTGGGGTTTGTTAAGAGATTTATAGACATCATACTGGAACCACATAACAGTTCTTTGAAGTCAATTCTTACAGTATCTGTAGATGAGGATACTTAAAGGGCCTCACTGATGACTTGCCCATACTGTATCAGATATGGAATTTGAGCTGAGGGTCCCTACACCAGGGCTAGCCCTCTATACACTAAATCACCATGTCCCTCTGATATATAATGATCTAAATGAGTAGTCCTGGGTAGTAATATTTTTCTGGAAAGAAAAGCAAAACCTTCCCCACTAAACCAGAGATGGGGAACCTTTGAATTTGAGGCCACACGTGTCCCTCAAGTGCCACCCTTTGACTTGAGGACCTAGAGTGCCACATGTGGCCTTGAGGCTACAGATTCCCCACCCCTGCCCTAAACCAAGCAAACAAACCTACAGGTCTCACCAGAACCTCCTTGCTCTAGGTCTCTGGGGTCGTAGGAATGCCTTACAATGAGAATTTACCAACCAGTCAGGACCTTCCCTTTCTACCTGGATTATTCTGTCTCAGTCTCTGTTCTGTCTTTGAACTTTTTAGAACTCACTTGTGTGGATGACCACTTCCCATTTCTACCGACTACCTTGACTTTAGATACCAGTCAAACATTATCTTCTACGTGAAACCTCCTAAAAAATTTGACCTAGTATTTATTGTGTGGTCAGCTAAGTGGTGCAGTAGATAGAGCGCTGGGCCCTGGAAGACCTGAGTTCAAATCTAGTCCCAGATACTTACTAGTTGTGTGACCCTGGGCAAGTCCCTTAACCTTTTTGCCTCAGTTTCCTCATCTGTAAAATGAACTGGAGAGGGAAATGGAAAACTACTCTAATATCTTTACCAAGAAAACCCCAAATGGGGTCACCAACAGTCAGACATAACTGAACAAAAACAAACAAACAAAAAATGGTGTATTTTGTAGGTACATGTTGTTTCCTTTCCAGAACAGTAAGTTCCTGATGACAAGGATCATTTAATTTCTGTCTTTGTATTTCCAGCACAGTACCTGGAACTTGTCAGGGGCTTAATAAATGTTTGCTTATTAATGCCGGAATTCCCTTGCTTTTGTAACTACACCCAACCAGGATGACTGTCTTCTGCATGCTGAGCTATACTTGTCATGGAAGATGTCTATTATCATCGAGTCACTCACTCATTCATTAAAGGCCTACTAAATGCCAGGTGCTGTGCTAAGTGCTAGAGATACAAACAAGGCAGAAAAAAATGGCAACTGCCCTCAAGGAGCTCACAGTCTGATGGGGAAGTGACATCCAAACAACTATGCACAAGCATGATATATAAATTGGAGACAATCTCAGGAGGAAGGCACTAGCATTAAGGGAAATGAAGAAAGACTTCTTGCAGAAGGGGTAAATGTTAGTTGAGAGTAAAGGAGGAGGAGATGAGGAGGGAGAGAGTTCCAGGCATGGGGCATAGCCAGGGAAAATGCTTATAGCTGGGAAATGGAGTATCTTGTGCAAGGAAGAAAGGCAAGGAGGTCACTGAGGAGGTATGGGAGGGCCAGAGGGCTTCCCAGCGCTTGCAGCAAGTTTTCTTCAGATCAGCAACACCTTATCTCCTCTTTTCTGCCTGCCCAAGCAGTTATGTCCTCAGTACCATAATTCCTAGTTCTTGCTCTGCTGGCTAGAGAGTAGGATGCTGATGAAAGTGTGGAAGCTTGAGTGCCCCAGTACTGTGTCTGGCATCTATCATCATGAGAGCAAGGAGTGTGGAAGACAGAAACTCTGTCAGGGTAAGGCTGTGAATGGATTCTTAGTGACCCTGACAGGTGGGAAGGTCAGATTCTGTAACATAGGAAGGAAAACACACAGCACAGGTGAGAAGGGGAAGTTGGAGGAAGAGTGTCACCAAGGTGACCTAGGGCATGGGACCTTGTGACACCAACATCCTTCTGGCTTGTAATCTTTTCATTCTTTATCTTGGTCCTTAGAGACTATCTTGGCACTGTGACCAGAATCTGATCATAAAACTTTTTGATGAATATAAGAAGTTCTTGCTGGAGAATTCAATTCCTGCCTCACCAGTTCCTTAAAACTACATTTCTTGCTAATCACAAAAACAACATGTCCTATACCGGTGCATACATTTTCCCCTCTGCTAAATAATGCAATCTTGCTAAGCCTCCAATTAATTATTAGTGTTTATCTAATTATCTGTCTCCTTAATATACTGACTGCTCTGTAATCATTAATTTTATGCCCGAGGAAAATTCCCATGGGCTCCTGATTCTCTACCATCTGTGTCTGGGTGACAGGCATTTTCTGACAGGAGTGAGGATCTGAGCATTAAGGCCTGGGGGGAATGAAATCTTACCATCATAGCTATAGACCTGGGAGGGACCTAAAGCATCATCTAGTCTTACACGCTCATTTGACAGACAAGGAAACTGAGTCACAGAGAAGCAGAATAATTTGCCCAATAATAATTGCATGCAGATATTAAGTGGCAGGTTGTGACTCCAAATCTATGATTCTTTCCTCTATGCCATACAGTCTTTCACAGATGACTCTGTGAAAGTTTAATTATTCTTCAACCTCTTCTTCTCCCCCTACCAAAATTTTATTCTCAAGTCACACCTCTTTTCATAAACCTTTTCTGACTACTCCAACCCTCATATGGAGCTTTCTCTCTCCCTGGATTGCTTTAGCACTATAGACACCACTCTTTGGGACCTTAATCATAATGCCAATTGCTTCATCAATAGGCCTACAAGGGCAATTTCGTTCATCAAGAATGGGGAAGCTGTGACCTCGAGGTCACCTGTGGCCCTCTAGGTGCACAAGTGCACCCTTATGGCTGAAATTCTGTGAAGTCTGGATTCAGTCAAAGGGCTGCACATGAGGACCTAGAGGGCCACAGGTGACCTTGAGCCCACAGGTTCTCCACTTCAATTTATACTTGCAATTCTGGGAGCTGCCACCAGGTGGACCATGGTTTCTGGGCTATGGCTTCATGGATGCAACAAACAGGTTTCCCCTAGGAAAAGTAGGAAACAGTTGGCTAATAGATGGGTGTTATCTTTTAACCTGTGTCTGGATTATATCCCCAACTACATATTAAGTATTTTGAAGACAGGGCTTTGTTTTATTCATCTTTATATATTGAAGACTGATGTAATAGGAAGAACTTTGGAGTTAGAGTTCTGAAATCTTGAGTTCCAGTGCTGCCTCTACCAAATACCTTGGGCAAGTCAGAAATCATAGTGGAAGCTATTGAAATTGGCTTTTTCAAAATAAAATTGAAAAACATCAAGTGAAAATTAATAGGTGATAGTTAAATTAAAAAATAAAGAAATGTGAAGCTTGACAGCATTTCAAACCAAGTTCTTTCTGTTTTTCGGATAATTTTCCCTTTAATTTTTGGTCACAAAGCATTATACATTATTTAATTTTGTTTTTAATTTAATTTAATTCCTTGTAGAATTTTGAAAATGAGGTGAGATAAATATGGTTTATTTTACTGATTTTAACTGATTTTAATTGACATGAATTTTAAATTTTTATTATTTCCTGTTTACCCAGTCTATAACCTGCTTTTTATGTATTTGTTTGCATGTTGTTTCTCCCATTATATTGTAAGGTCCTTGAGGGCAGGGACTTTTTTTTTTTGCCTCTCTTTGTATTCCCAGCACTTAGCACAGTGACTGCCACATAGTAGGTTCTTAATAAATGTTGATTATGGGGCAGCTAGGTGGTACAGTGAATAGAGCACTAGCCCTGGAGTCAGGAGGACCTGACTTCAAATCTGGCCTCAGCCACTTAACACTTACTAGCCATGTGACCTTGGGCAAGTCACTTTATTCCAATTGCCCTGCCTTTTCCCCTCCAAAAGGCAAAACAAAAAGATGTTGATTGACTGATTAAGTCATTTTTCCTCTCCAACTATAAAATGAGGGGTTTTGACTGGGTGATGTCATCGTTTCACCTCCCACTTTCCATTATTCTGTTACTAGAAGACATGGGGACCTGATTCTAGTCTTGGTTGAACTTGATTGTACCACTAACTTGCTGGGTGACCTTGGACCTGTCACTTTCCTGTTTGGGGCATTTTTTCCTCATTGGTAAAATGAGGGGTTTTGGGGCGGCTAGGTGGCACAGTGAGTAAGAGCCAGGCCTCAGAATTGGGATGACCCGGGATCGAATCCGACCTCATAAAATGAGCACCCACACAGAAATAATGACTAGCCGTCGTTACCTTGAGCAAGTTACTTAACCCCAATTGCTTTAAAAAAAAATGAGGGGTTTGTACTAATGCTCAAAGTAAGGTCATTCCTTAGAGAGGAAGTGAGGGCAGATAGTATGATTTAATGACCTTATTGTATAACCTTGTCTAGCACTGTGGCTAACCATTTGGGTTGACAGAGACCGGCGACATATACCAAGTCTCTGCCCTGCCCTGTTTGCCTTGAGTTCATTTCATTTAGATACATTTCACTCCCTACTTTTCATTTCCAAGGAACAATCCCACCTTTGGTTTTAATCTAAGATTCCTACCTCCAAAAGGGAGAAGAAAACAAAGCCACCGGACATGCAAACAAGGATCAGGTGTGAAACAGGTGTTTTATTCCCATACAGATAAGAAGATGAAAAAACAAAAAGAGCCCTAGCCACACCATGGCTAGTAAAATCATCATTTGGGAAGCTAATACTTAAACTATGTTGGAACACAGTTATCTACAAGGCTGCTAATTAGTCATTTTACATTCACCCCTGTACTGGCACTGTCTGATCAAACGGAAAAACTTGATCTTTTGTGGTCTCTCTCAGCGGGTGACTCGCTTCTGGCCTGTTTCTGTTGCAGTTACTGCTGCAAATGCTGGGGTAGCTGATACCCTGGCATTAGCTCACGCTCGGTGATGCTTGCTCCCAGGGAAGCAAGGAAAGGTATCAGCTGCCTTTTGAGAAGATTTAAGACAGGGGTGACCCCATCCTAGGCAGAGGTTTTCCTCAGGAGGATTTGTGATCATGACTGTATGGGGTGAATCAGAGATGAGGCTTCCACTATACCATTGTGAAGCAGTTTCAAAGAGTCCTTCTGGTGCTTCTAGCCGGGGTAGGGAATCTGTGGCCTTGAGGGCACATGTGGTCCTCTAGATCCTCAATCGGGGTCCTTTGACTAAATCCAAACTCCACAGAACAAATCCCCTTAATAAAAAGATTTATTCTGTACAACTTGGACTCAGTCAAAAGGCCGCCCCTGAGGACCTAGAAAGCCACATGTGGTCTTGAGGTCACAGGTTCCCCACCCCGTCAAGCCATAAGGATCATCTTGTGGCATAATTAGGGGTGAATATACCCACAAATTCCAGCATAGCCAACAATTAAAATGCTTTTCATTATTACACAGTAAAAACCCTTTAATCATCATTGCTGACAGGAAGTGTGTGTTCTGAGGTGGGTGGGGAGAAGAGAATGGAAGGCAACAAGCATTTATACAGTACCTACTGTGTGCCAGGCACCGTGCAAACTGTATGCACTTGTGTGTATGTGTGTGTTTTTCACAAATATTATCTCATTTGATTCTTACAACAAGCCTGCAAGGTATTATTATCTCCATTTTATAGCTGAGGGAACTGGGGCACACAGAGGATAAATGACTTGCCCAGGGCAGTAAAGTCAGCTAGTAAAATTAGTAAAACCAGATTTGAACTCAAGTCTTCCTTACCTGAGGCTCAGCACTATATGAACTATTCTTCCAGCTGCCTCCCTGGGGGCTGGAGGGCTCACATCCATGAGTTACTGTCCTTCCCATCTCCAGTGTTTAGATCTTTGTAACAGGATTAGGAGATTCGGGTTAACCAAAGATTTATTGAACACTGGATTGAATAAGAAATGGAAAAGCCTGTCCTCAGGGAACTAATAATCAACTCCAAGATTAATTAACACAATTAGAGAATGACTTTACAAAGTTTTCTTAAATCCTCACAAGCTGAGCCCACAAATATCTCTTTAGACTTCCCCCATCCTCCTTCTTCTTTGGTAGGCCTGACAACACTTCATGAGTCAGATTGGCTCTGAACAGTGATTGATGGGCTATATATGAACAAGGATGTGAACATTGTTGCCTGTCCATGTAATTTTTATTATTGTGGCTTTCAGGGTAGGGGTCTGAGTTTGACCAGTGACTTTCTACAGCTAGAGAGGCCATCACTTTCTCATCTTAGTGTACTAAGCGAACAGTGGGTATTGACCTTAGGGTATGTCTGTCCAACTAAATTAACTTAAGAGGTGTGGGATCAAGTGAAGAAATCAAACAAAAAGAATATGGATGCAACAACTTTGGGGTAGTTGTGTGAAATAATAGGTTCTGTCCAATTTGAATTGTTGGCCTATGGTATGGAGAAAACTACTTGCCTAAGGAGCAGAAAAGTGCTACAGAGGATAGAGTATTGGACCTGATTTCAGGATCGAGCTGAGTTCTAATCCTGCCTCATACATTTACTAGTTGTCTGCCCCTAGCCAAATCATCTCATCCCACTCAGCCTCACTTTCCTATCTCTAAAATGGGGGTGATAATTGCACCTACTTCATAGCATTGTTGTAAGAATCAAATGAGGTAACTTACATAGTGCAAACCTTAAAGTGCTATATAAATTCTGCCTATTATTTTTGGAAATTTGGTTTACATTTTCTGTCTTAATTTGTACCGCAGTTAATTTAAATAATGGATTGTGTGTGAGGAAGAAAATGAAACTCTGATGAAACTTTTACCCTGCCTTGAGGTATTTATATAAGAGATAATTTAAAAAATCACTATTAGTAAAAATCTCCTGCTCGGCAACTTCATCTCCCCCTAGTGCCTCAGTCCACAAGTCCTTGCAATAGTAAAACAAAAGATTCCATCCCAACCAGGAGATCTTCATCTCTCAGTGTCAGAGAGGTATCACAGGTTACCCAAAAAATTGCGTCCAAGAGTGGTGATTGACCTGTTGTAAATCTGTTATGACCATCTATTTTCTGTATATTATATGTGCCTGTGAGGAATGATTTGTTCAGAAGACATTTCTCTTGTGTCAACTTTTGCTTCTCCCATGGCATAAAACAATGAAGACTTTTACTGACTTAGACTCCTTTAATTGTTATAAAGTGAGCTTTCTTGCCACAATAGGCTTTGGACAAATCATCTAACATCCTCTGGGTTTCAACTATAAAATGAGATATTGGTCTAGATGGCCTCTGGTATCTCTTTCAGGCTTAGACCTATGAACTTAAGTGTTTTAGAGAATTAGAAAACAAAATGGCCCCACACTCTTTTGTCCTTTCTACTTGAACTTCTATTCCCCAGTATTGCCTAAGCTAAGACATACTCAAAGGTCAATGGGCACTTTTCCCTTGGTACTCTAGGATGAGGAAGTAGTTGGTTCCATAGCGGAGAATAGTCACTGGTCAAACTTGACCCCCTGTCCTCAGGGGAGATCCTGAAAGTTACATGGTACATTTGGCTTTGTTGACTGTACATATTTGTTACTAGGGTTTTGTTTTTCCATATTTTTCCTTTTTAAATTGGGAGTGGGGAGGGGGAGAGAAAACAAAAAACTCATTAATTGAAAAATAAAATGGGAAAAACTACTTGTTATAGTAATTGGGAAATAGTTAACAAAATAAAATTTAAAAATGGTAAACAAAAGACATGGTATGATAATAAAAATTACCTAGGCAGACAACATTATCAGCATTCTCATACACAGTCCTCAGTCACTGGTCAGGGCCATTCTCAACACAAGGAATTGGCTGAGCGTAAAGAAGACTTACTGTAGCTAAGTGGTACAATGGATAGAGTACAGGGTCTGGACTCAGGAAGACTCATCTTCCTGAGTTCACAACTGCCCTCAGGTACTTACTGGCTGTGTGACCCTGGACAAGTCACTTAATCCTGTTTGCCTCCGTTTCTTCATCTGTAAAATGATCCGGAGAAGGAAACGTCTAGCCACTCCAGTATCTTTGCCAAGAAAAAGCCAATGGAGTCACAAAGAGTCAGAAATGACTGAAAAATGACCAAACAGCAAAAGGAAAACTGTGGAGGAGATCCATTATAGCTGAGTTTCAAGGAATGAGTAAGCCTTCAACAGGGTTAGGGAAAATATACCAGATAAGGGACCATAATGTCTAATGGTACAGGGATGGGGGAGTGCAGGGTGTGTTTGGATAGCAGATAATAGTTCTATTTTATTGGAGTAGAGTATCTGGAAGGACAAAATATAAATCTGGAAATGCTGGGAAACATGAATTGTCTTGAATGACAGATAAAAGGAAACTGAATTTAATAGACAAGAGGAAACCCCTGAAGATTTTCAAAGAAAGAAAGGGTAAAATGATTCAAAGTCACTGTGCTGGGTGTTGGTAATGGGGAAGTTCCTGCTCAGGCTCCCCTAAGCTATGGTGGGGGCTGGGCCACAAAGGACAACTCTGGATGGTCTGCTTCATAGCCAAAGAGATAAAATTGAATGAAGGTCAAGTACTAGACCAAGAAGAAATATGTAAAGGCAGGAAGAACTTTGATGTAGTGACAAGATCACTGGATTTGGAGTCCAGGACTGGAATCCACATCTCTTGATTCTCTACCTGTTTGATCTTGGTCAAGTGGTCACTCCCACTGTGTTGGCCTCAGCCTCTTCATCTATAAAATGAGGGGGCTGGACCGAATGGCCTCTGAGGCATCTTTCAGCTCTCAATCTATGGTACTATGATGAGTAGCTAAGGCAAAGGCAGATTGATATTAGCTGGCTGAGGACCAGGGTTAAAATAGAAGAACCTTTGAGACCTATGAATCTTTTTATCTATAACTATAAATTTCTACTCTACATATATTCCTTATAATGCTTCATAGAAATTCTCCTTAAAATATGTAAGAGGTTGGTGTCCTATTGGGAAACAGGGGAAAGGCATATATGACTCTTTGGGATTTTGTCCATGAGCCCATAGAGTGGTAATACCCTCTTCACCAGAAGAATCAAACAAGAAGGCCCAGTGCAGTAGAATCAGATTAAAATGTAATTGAGAAATAATTAACAAAATAAATAAAATTGAATAGAATATAGGTAATATTAATATGTGGTGTTCTGAATTGATTTGCAAATCACAGGCATCTTTATACATAGTTTAGTGGCTAAGTTCAACACCATTGCTCACCACTAGTAGTGTGTAGTAGTGTTTCTAGTCCAGCTCTCATAGCCGTCATCTGGGGAGTGAACTCCTACAGAAAAGGGAGTAGTTATCCCCACTAGCTATTAACTAAATGACCTCTCACAAGGGTAGGCAAGCCAGCCTAGCTAAAACAGCAAGGTAACCAGAGGGAGAAATGAGGGGCAGCATTTACCAGGCAAATAACTTGACAACCATTTCTGCTCAGACCTTGATGGAAATAGCTCAGGACCTTAAGCCTCAAAGCCTAGAGAAAAGCAGTGCCCACTAAACAGCCAGACTTACTTCAAGCCCAGACCCCACAGTCACTTAATAAATTCAATAACTACAGTGGTTATATATTGCTTCAAGGATAAAATGTAAAACCCCCGTTTGATATTTAAAGCATTTTATAACCTGGTCCCAACTTAGCTTTTCAGTCACGTTACACATCTCTTCCCTTCCCAACCTAACTGACTTTCTTGATGTTCCTCACACATGCCAATATCTGCTCTCCATGCCTTTGTACTGTTTATATTCTTAGAATGCATACCTCCCTTCTCTTTGCTTCATAAAACCCTTTACTTTCTTCAAGACTAGAGTCAGGCATGACCTTCTACATGAAGATTTTCCTGACTCTTCCTGGTTTCTAGTAACCTCAATTCTCAAAGAAAGTTCCACAGATTTTGGTATATATTCATATTCAGGATACCCCAAAAGCCTAGTGTAGTCAGCTGTACCGAGACTTTTGGGACACCTTGAATACACATGTTATCTCCTCCCAAATAGAATATAAGCTCTGTAAGGGAAGGAACTATTTCAATCTTGTCTTGACATAGCCAGCACTTAGAACACTGTTTGGCACAGAGCAGGGGTGGGGAACCTGTGTCTTTGAGGCCGCACGTGGCCCTGTAGGTCCTCAAGTGCAACCCTTTGATTGAATCCAAATGTCACAGAACAAATCTAGAGGGCCTGTGAAGTTTGGGTTGTCAAAGCACCACACTTGAGGACCTAGAGGGCCACATGTGGCCTCTAGGCCACAGGCCCCCCACCCCTGGAATAGGCACTTAATGAATTCTTGTTGATTGATTTATTTGGGGAAATAGATATAAGCTGTAGTGAGTATACATATATATATATATATATATATATATATATATACATAAGCTATAGTGAGTATATATGCATATATAGGTATGTGTATGTATATCTAAATCTATGTATCTATATATCTTTATTTGGTTAGGGTTTCTTTTTTGCTTTTTGGAGAGGGGAAGGCAGGGCAACTGGGGCTAAGTGACTTGCCCAAGGTCACTTAGTGTTAAGTGTTTGAGGCAGGATTTGAACTCAGGTCCTCCTGACTCCAGGGCCAGTGCTCTATTCGCTGGGCCACCTAGCTGCCCCCATCTATGTATCTTTGTATCTGTCTATGTGTCTATCTATCTATGTGTCTATCATCTATCTACCTATCTATCTATCTATCTATCTATCTATCTATCTATCTATCTATCTATCTTAGTAATAGTCCAGTGAGGGTAATGAGACAAATTGGAGTTACGTCTCCAAGACTGAACCTGGTTTGTATCTAGAGACTGGGGGGGAGGGACTGGGTCTGGTTTCATGTTTCATTTTGTTTCTTTTTGCTTGTTTACTTATCTTACTTATATTTTCACATGATTGTATGCCACAGTAGAATGTAGACTACTTGAGGTCAGGGAGTGTCTTGTTTTTGTGTTTATATCTCCAGTAACTCAAACACTGGTTAGTAAATAGTAGGTGCTTAATAAATGCTTATTGATTGCTGATCAACTGAAGGAATAGAGAAATAGAAAACCCGTGGTCTTCCTTCTCCAAGAAAATGAGGAATTTGGACAATCCATTAAACAAAGAGATATGGTGGCAGTCTGAAATCTGAAGTGGCCCATGGTGATGCCTCCTGAAAACATGGAGCTAACGGTGTGTACCTTGTAGCATCTCGACAGAGTCCTATTAATCTCTCTGAGAGATTTCTGCCCTCCAGGAGCAGACAGGTTTTCCTTCTGGAACCATAGTGAATGTACAGTCTATTCGCCATCTTGTGGCCATTCCTGGGAACTGCAACATCAATGTCTCCAATCGGGATATTGTTTCATTCATTGTCTAACAGCCATAGGAGCATCCTGTGTCTCTTCCTATGGGAATTCATAGGCTGTGCTTCAATTAAATAGTCTAATCATGATCAGTTAATTAGTTACTACCTAGAGGCATTGTGCAGTGGCTAATATATAGGACTTGCACTCAGAAGACCTGAATTCAAATTCTGACTTTCTATTTATTTTTTGTTGTCCAGTTGCTTCCAACCTTTTGTGACCCCTTGGACTATACTGTCCATGGGATTTTCTTGGCAAAGATGCTGAAGTGTTTTGCCATTTCTTTCTCCAGTGTATTAAGACAGAGATTAAGTGTCTTGCCCAGGGTCATACAGCTAGTAAGTGTCTGAGGCTGAATTTGAACTCAGTTCTTCCTGACTTCAGGACCAGTGTTCTATCCACTGAGCCACTTAATTGCCTTCTTGCTACTTATTAACTGAACATATTACTTGATTCTTCTGAACTTGTTTCCTCTTCTGTAATAGGGAAAATATAAATAATTGTACTACATATTTCACAAAGCTGTCCAGAAGATAGAGATAAAGGGGAGTATAAATGTAAACTGTTACCAATAATCCCACAGCTGAGTACAACCAAATTCAGGACACTAATAGGACAGTTGGAGAATAATAACTGGCATTTATATAGACCATCGTTAGATATTCCTGAATGAGATCCTTAGTATGTCTACATAGGAAAAACCAAATATATGATGAATATCTATAGTCCAGACAAGGACAGGCAATAATAAGCATGTACATGGTACTTTAACATTAGCAAAATGCTTTGGGTATGTTATTCATTGCATTTTCCTAACAACAGTGCTACTATACCCATTTTATAGATGAGGAAACTGAGGCTGAGAGAGAAAATGACTTGCCCAGAGTCTCACAGCTTATAAGTATCTGAGCTCAGACTTGAATGGTGGGCTTTCTGATTTAACCCCAATTTTTCCTGGTTCCAGATCCAACACTTTATCTATTATGCCCCATCACCCTGCCTCTTGCCTTCAGGTCTGCCATAATAAACAGAACATAGGATTACATCCATCCTTAGATTCATCATGTCGGTGCTGGAGGGGACTTAGAGATAATCTACCCCCATAGTAGATCCTATTTTACAGAAGAAGAAAGCTGAGATCCATAGAGAAACGATCTGACAAGGTGAGAAGTAGTTAATGGCAGATCCAGGTCTCCTAACTCCTAGCCTAGGGCTCTTTCTGGACCTAAGAACATACACAATAATACATAATTAGTTTGCTCTCTCTCTATTTGTAGTCACTTGATTCCACAAGTGCTGAGGGGACACAGAATAAAGATGGAATCGGCACTAAAGTCTGTCACAGATGACTTCTTAAAGGAGATCAGAACTGAAATGAATTAATACCTCCAGTTGCCATTTGCCTAGAACTCCCCAGAAAGAAAGGACTCCTTTTAGTCTCAGAGTTATCTTCGTACACTCTTCCTTGTGGGCATCACTGTTCTACTCCTATAGGCCAGTCCCAAACCAACCTCCTATATTCCTCTACACAAGACCTGAAAGATTCCACTGGGCATGGGTTCATTCTGTCTCAGTCCTTTGGAGCTGCTCCCTTGGAAGACTGATTTAGAAACTCTTGTGAGGTGCAGGGGTTGGGAGATATTGGGATCCCTAGAGAAAGAATCAGGAATCCATTCTCTGAGGATAGTTGGAGACTATTGCTATCAACTTGATTCCCTTTGCTAAAGCTCAGCTCTGACTCACTAGACCCCATTTCTTTGACTCTGAAGATGCCCCTGTCCCGTTGAACTGCTTAATCATCCCACTTAGAGCTGCATCATTTAGCATGAACGTAGAGTTTTCCTTGACAGTTCCAGTTAGGGAAACTATGGAGCTGACTGACTCAGGTATGCTCAGATTATCAGAAAGAAAACTCATCCACAGTCATGCTCAGGCACACATTCCTGTGTGTTAGGCATACTCACAGGTGTGACATACTTGCCTGTATAAATCTACAGAGATACCTATGTGCATGTGAGAAGACTGTTTGGGGCTCCCTCCTGTAGAAAATTCTCAACATTCACCTCTCCTCAGTTCTGCTGAGACGATCAAGGGAATCCGACTACGATTTTAACTTTGACCCATATTTCTCTCCTTTACCCTAGGTCCTCTACTGGGAACCACACACCCCAACCTCAGTCAGAAAATTGAAATTAAATTGAAATTAATTAAAATTAAATTAAACTTAAAAAATTAAAATTAAAAATTTCATGGTGCCACTTAAAGACAAGTAAATTATGAGGACCCAGCTTAGTCAATGAATCCAGCTAATTATAATTATGATGTAAATTTGACTTCTAACCAATTTTGTTCCCCAGGATACCCAGGTATTTCTCATTATGTTCAAGGGATGACCCTGGTATAATGCATGATGCATGAGGCTGGGAGGCAGAACAACTGCCTTCTGATCCCTATGCTCTGACTGGTGATGTGGTTTGAGGCAAATTCCTGTCATGGCCCCATTTTCAGGATTTATAAGATAATACAGTTCACTAGGGGTGTTTTCTAGGATCTCTCTTAGCTTATTATCTCTGATTCTATGACCTCTGAAAGTCTGTCCTCTTCCCAGTCATCCCAGACTATGCCCCTGTCTACTGCCTGCCATCCTGGGATTCCCAAGCAAAAAAAAGTTATCTCTCAGTCATATCACATATATTCATTGCACAACTTATTTACACAAGAGGAAAGGGTACCCTCAGATTTCTGGCATCGTTTGATGGGTGGGCAGAGGAAGGGGACTTAAAAGTATAGAATATTGGACCTGGAAAGGAAATGAAGAAACTGGTTCCAGGGAAGGGAGTTCAATAATTTGGTTCAGCAAATATTTATGAAGTGTCTAATATGCACAACGTAAGAGGCAGTCAGCGAATTGGTCAACTGTTGAATTAAAAAGATCTAGATTCAAGTCCTCTCCCTGATTCAGATTAGCTCTAAGGGCCATGGGCAAGCCATTAAATAAGCCATGTCTTAGACTCCTCTCTAAGATACATTGTTTTTCCACAACGTAAATTCCTCAAGGACAAGTCCTATTTCATATGTCTTTGTATGCGCAACAGTGGGTCATGAGCTACATATTAGCTGGTTTACTGACTGATGCCTCTTAATTCTAGTGTCTTCCCTCTGTGGATTGTTTCCAATTTATTTTGCCTTTGTCCCTTTTGTGTATAATCATTTACATATTGTTTATTCCACATCAGACTGGGAACTCCTTGAGGGCAGGGACTGTCTTGCTTTTCTTTTCATCCCCTTGGTATATAGTAGATGCTTAATAAATGATTATTGACTGACAGTGAAGGGAGCTTCTGTACAAGGAACAGGTAGGACTTAGATCTTAAATCTACTTATGAAAATCGGGCCCCAGCCAGGTGAGGAGAAGTGGTGATTCTAATTAAGGAGGCAAGGGTCAGAACTGCAATCTCAGAACAATTCAAGAATGCCTATGCTAGTTTTGTTGGGGGTCACTTCAGCTGTGTCTGACTTTCCATGACCCCACTTGGAGCTTTCTTGGCAGAGATACTGGGTTTTCCATTTCCTTCTCCAGTTCATTTTACAGATGAGGAAACTGAGGCAAATGGGTTTAAATGACTTGCTTAGGGTCACACAGTTAGGAAGTGTCTGAGGCTAGATTTGAACATAGGTCCTCCTAACTCCAGGGCCAGTACTCTCTATTCACTGTGCCACCTAGCTGCCCCAAAGTCAAGAAGCCCTGAGTTTGAATCTCTCCTTAGAAATTTACTAGTTGTGTGACCCTAAGTAAATGATTTAATCTGTTTGCCTCAGTTTCCTCATTTGTGAAATGGGGATGATAATGACACCCATCTCCCAGGATTGTTTTGAGGATCAACTGTGATAAAAATTGAAAAGTGCCTAGTGTAGTATCCAGCACATAGTAGTAGGTGCTATACCAGGGGTGAGGAACCTCTGGCCTCAAGGCTGCATGTGGCCCTCTAGGTCCTCAAGTGTGGCCCTCCGAGCGAATCAAGACTTCACAGAACAAATTTCCAAGTTTGGATTCAGTCCAAGGGCCACACTTCTGGACCTAGAGGGCCACATGTAGCCTCGAGGCCTCAGGTTCCCCACCCCTGTACCATACCAATGTTGTTATTGTTATCATCATTACTATTATATGATGTAAAGTATAGCATCATGGAGGCAGAGTTAAAAGGGGTCTCAGAAGCTACCTAGTTCAATTCCCTTATTTTAAGGATAAGGAAACTGATGGGGGAGGGGAATAATAATTTATTAATGCCTACTATGTGCCAAGCACCATGCTAAGCCCTTTACAAATACCATCTCATTTGGTCATTGTAACAGCCATGCAGTATAGACACTATTATTATACTCCTCATTTTACAGATGAGGAAACTGAGTCAAACAGCGGTTATGTGATTTGCCCAGGGTCACACACAATTAGGATGTGTCTGAGGCCAGATTCTGAACTCAGATCTCCCTGACTCCTGGCCCAACTACTGGGTGGGTAAACTAGGTTAAGTGACTTGACATTAGAAGAGGGATTTGAAAACGGGTCTTCTGACTTTAGAGTTAGTCCTCGTTTGATGAACCATGAATCCAAACCCTCACTGAGGTCACAATCCAGTGCCCTCCCCATTAAACCATCCTCCTTATTTCATGGGTTACCTTTGTTCAACCTAGGGACCAGAGATTGCTTACTTTTGTCCTTAATGCACAGGGAAAAAAATGGATACTTTGAAAGAGCTATAATTTCTCTGGTGATCTCAACTGCTTCCCTGCTTTCCCTTCTTGAGTGATTCTTCTTCATGTTTCATGCTTGCCTTTGTATCGATTTGTAGCACAGGGTCTGATACTTAAGTAACATTGAAATAAATGATTATTGATTGATTAATTCGTATTTCCTCCAAAAAGAATTCCTTCATGGAGGATACATCCATATACTTTTTTTCATAAGCTTTTTTTTCTGGGAACTGTACAAACTCCATTTGGCTTAGAGGTGCATTGAAAACTGGATCCAATTCATGCAACTTTTCAGAAAATTGCCACCACCTTATAAAGTAAGGCTGGCCCATGCTTCAGAAGGGGAGCCTGCCTGGATTGCTGATATTCCCGCCCCCCCACCCCCACCCCCCATCCCCCACCCCCCTCCAAAAGGTAGAGACTGTGGGATCCCTGGAGTAAGAATACAGTCCCGTGAGGGTTTCTCACCAGCACTTTGCATCAATTAGAGATTCATTTGAGCTAAACAAGCTCTTCATTTACTATGCAAATCCTCCCAGAGAGGATTAAGGTCAATCATACCTTATTGTAAATTATTTTCATTAGCCAGATTTAAGAAGAAAGGAGGCTTTGATTTTTAGAGGGTGGAGTGATTAGGTAAGCCTTAAGCCACAACAATTCACTTAGATTTTACAAAGCAGCTTTCCTCACCAAAAGCCCAGTAAAGCAAACGGTAAGGTTATTATCCTCATTTTAGATGAGGAAGCTTAGAGAGATAAAATGAATTGGACAGGTCTTGAACTCAGGACCGCTGTGCCCAAATCACGTATCTCCCATCTACCTCCTCAAGCAATACCATACTACCAACTGAGGTTACTCGGGCTGTCTACAAGAGTTAAGTGGAGCAGTACCAGGACTGGCATCAGAAAAACATGAGGTCAGATGCTACCTCAGACCACTTTGTAACCCTGGGCAAATCACTAACCCAAGTTTCCTCTCTCAGCCAAGTGGGGATAACAATAGCACTTCCCTCCCAAGGTTATTCTGAGGATAAAATTGTGTAACATTTGTTAAATGCTTGCAAACATTAAAATGCTACATAAATGCTAATTACTATTATTGCTGTTGGTTTACATTGTAGAGGATTTCTTTTTTTTTTATTTTGTATGTTTTATTTTTCCCCAATTACATGTAAAATAATTTTTATATTTGTTTTTAAAATTTTTGAGTTCCTAATTTTCTCCCTCCCGTCCTTCCTTCCCCCCCTCATTGTGAAGGCAAGCAACCTGATGTGGAGGTTATAGGTGTGTGCCCATGTTAGCAACATTATGAAAGGAAACACGGAGGAGAAGAAAACAAGAAAAATACAGGAAATACAAACGAAGAGAAGGATCCTTCAATCTGCATTCAGATTCCAGCAGTTCTCGCTCTCTTCTGAAAGCCTGACTGAGGGCTGCTGGCCTGTCCTTGGCTCAGAACCCTGCCATGACTGTGGACAAGAGGATGGAAATAGTTGAAACTTGCTAAGTTGGTCATAAGGCAATTAAGTGGAACAGTATAGAACACCAGGCCTGGAGTCAGGAAGACCTGAATTCAAATTTGACCCCAGACACTTGCTAGCTATGTAACCCTGGGTAAGTCACTTAACTGTGTGCCTCAGTTTTCTCATCTGTTAAAATGAGATGGAGAAGTACATGGCAAACTCCTCCAGTATCTTTTCCATGGAAACCCCAATAGGGGTCACAAAGAGTGGGTTATAACTGAACAACAGCAAAGTTGGTCATGTGGTCCCTGGCTTCCTTCTCTGGAGCCAGCTCTTATCTCCTCTGTCCTGATTATCCGGATCTATAGGATGAAGAGTCTGGGAGTAGGGTGACCTCTTGACATCCCTCCACAAAAACAGTGATCTTGATTTCCTGATTATTACCCTTTGCCTTAAGAGGCAGGGAGGGTCTCAACTCTCTTCTCCTTTCCTTTCCTCCCCAGCCCAAGCCAGCTGTCCTGACAATATAAACCTGGCTTGGCTTCAGCCATCGTGGCTCAGCTGTATTTCTGGTCCTGCTCTGGTCCTTATTCTGTCCCAAAGCTGGGCTGCTGGTGGCCCCTCTTTGCTTCCAGGGAAACCCAGAGTGGCGACTGAGCCTCTAGCTATCTCTGTCGCCTTAGGATAAAATTAGACATCCTTTCACATCTCATTGGGAAATATATTCTGTTTCCCTCCTCTTTGGCCAACCTCCTGTCTGTCTCCCTCTCTTGTTTCCTCTGTTTCCATGGAGGGTCTACTGCCAAAGGAGAGGTTACCCTGGAAACATCAGCACAATTAAAATGTAGACTCTCAGCCTGTCAGGCCCTATTGTGAAAACTCTGGGTGCTTAGAAAATATGCACAGACATATATGTTCATACACTTGTGCTCCAGACACTACCTCTCTTTCCCCAGCCCTCCCCCCACAATACAACCATTCCATTGAATTGGTTTGTTTTGAGCTTTGACTATGTGTGCAAGATCTTGTGTTAAGTACTGTAGATGAGACAAGGGAATCAGGAGACAGTCCCTGCTTTCAGGCAGCTCCCAGTCTAGTTATGAGCTTAGGAAAGAGCAGGTATCACCTGGCATTTAATCATGGTCCTAAATCAAATGTGTGTTACAGACAGTAAGTGCTATGGGAATTTAAGCATGTGAAGGTTAGGGGTAGACAGGAAAAATTTCATGAGGAGGTCAAACTTAAAGTGGGCCTTGAAGGAGTCAAGATTTATTTTTAATTTTTTTTTTTTTATAAAGCAATTGGGGTTAAGTAACTTGCTCAAGGTTAGTCATTATTTATGTGTGGGTGCTCATTTCTGAGGCCAGATTTGTTCCCTGGTCATCCCAACTCTGAGGCCCTCGTTCTTACTCACTGCTCCACCTAGCTGCCCCTGGAGGCAAGATTTAATAGAAACCTGACCTTGCTACCAGCCCTCAGATTATTGCTTAGTGCAGACTCCCTAGTGTAGGATTAGAAGAAGAAGGGGGGGGGGGTGGAGCCAAGATGGCAGAGTAAAAGCAGGAACTTGCTTGAGCTCCTCCCCCAACCACCTCCAATACCTGTAAAAAATGATTCTAAACCAATTTTAGGGCTACAGAACACACAAAGTGACAGAGAGAAATAAATCTCCCACTGAAGGCAGCCTGACAGGCCGACAGAAAGGTTCAATCAATCTGAACTAGAAGCCAAGTACAATCCTATGTGAACCGAGCCAGCCAAGACTCTTGGCCCAGACTTGCCGCCCAGACTGGCTATAGCAGACTTCAGAAGAGTGAATTACTGGCAGCTGTGGTAGTTTCTAGACTTCTCAACCAATAAACACCAAGGGGAAAGTAAAATGTTAGTAGGAAACTCTGTTGGAACTGGGTGAGAGAAGAACATAGTCCAGGCCCTACCCCTGGGGCAAGAGGTAGTGGGTGGCACAGTGGCTGCAGCTGCTGCCATGTGGCTGCCTCGAGAGATCCTGGCCTACAGATCGTAGGGGGAACAAGAGACCATTCAGAGGATAATCACTCTTGCTTTGACCTGCTTGGATCTAGGTCGCAGTCTTGGGTGGAAGTCCTGGGGTGAGGAATGCTAGTGTGCCAGAATTTGTGGTGGCTGTAGAAAGGGCACCCTCCTCATCACTCTGACAATAGCTCTGACAGCAACTGTGAAAACCCAAGCAATTTGGGACAGATCTCTCTTCACTCTGGAAGCAGAGTTCTACCATGGCAAAGAGCTAAAAAATTAAGTAATTGACTGACAAGATGAGCAAACAGAGGAAGTGCAATCAGACTAAAGAATTTTTTTTTGGGGGGGGGGAACAAAAAGGATCAAAACTGGAACCAGAAGAAGACAACAAAGTCAAAACTCCTGCATCAAAAGCTTCCAAGAAAAATATGAATTGGTTGCTGGTCATGGAGGAGCTCAAGAAGGATTTTGAAACCCAAGCAAGAGAAGTGGAGGAAAAATTGGGAAGAGAAATGAGAATGATGAAAAAAAATCACAAAAAACAAGTCAACAGCCTAAAGACTGAAGAAAATAATACCTTAAAAAATAGACTAACTCAAAGGCAAAAGAGGTCCAGAAAGCCAATGATGAGAAGAATGCCTTAAAAAACCCAATTGGCCAGATGGAAAAAAATTTCAAAAGCTCACTGAAGAGGATAATTCCTTCAAAATTAGATTGGAGTAAATGGAAGCTAATGACTTTATGAGAAACCAAGATATTATAAAACAGATCCAAACAATGAAAAAATAGAAGGCAATGTGAAATATCTCACTGGAAAAAACACTGACCTGGAAAATAGATCCAGGAGAGATAATTTAAAAATTATTGGACTCCCTGAAAGCCATGACCAAAAAAAGAGTCTAGAAATCATCCTTTAAGAAATTCTGAAGGAAAATTGCCCTGATATTCTAGAACTAGAGGGCAAAATAGGAATTGAAAGAATTCACTGATTGCCTCTTAAAAAGATCCCAAAAAGAAAACTCTGAGGAATATTATAGCCAAATTCCAGAGTTCCCAGGTCAAGGAGAAAATATTGCAAGCTGTCAGGATGACTGTCAGGATAACACAAAATCTAGCAGTTTCTACATTAAGAAATTGAAGGGCTTGGAATATGATATTCAGGAGGTCAAAGGAGCTAGGATTAAAACCAAGAATCACCTGCCCAGCAAAACTAAGTATCATGTTTCAGGGGAAAATATTGTCATTTAGTGAAATAAAAGACTTTCAAGCATTCTTGATGAAAAAATCAGAACTGAACAGAAAATTTGACTTTCAAATACAAGAAGTAAGAGAAGCATGAGAAGGTAAACAGGAAAAAGAAATCATAAGGAACTTATTAAAGTTGAACAATTTACATTCCTACATGGAAAAATGATCACTGTAACTCATGAGACTTTTCTCAGTATGAGGATAGTTGAAGGGGATATATATTGTATGTATGTATAGGAAGGTGTATGTGTGACAGGTAAACTATTTCATGATTTCCCATTCAGTTCCTGAGGTGTATACAACACTGTGGAACGATGAATTGATGGAGAGATAGATAGATAGATAGATAGATAGATAGATAGATAGATAGACAGATAGACAGACAGATAGATCAGACAGGTAGACAGAAAGATAGATAGATAGACAGATAGATAGATAGATAGATAGACAGACAGACAGACAGACAGATGTATAAATAGACAGGTAGATAAATACATAGATAGGACATTTGTCAAACACTTACTGTGTGACAGGCACTAGACTAAAACTCTGAGGATACAAACATAAATGAGGGAGACAGTCACTGCCCTCAGGGGTCTTACATTCTAATAGGGAAAGACAACATATAAATGGGTGCTGGAAAGGGTGGGGTGGAGAGAGAAGATTATACTGATATGGTGTCCATGAGTCCAAAAGGAGGCAATAGAGTCTAGAAAG
This sequence comes from Gymnobelideus leadbeateri, assembly GCA_011680675.1. Taxonomy (NCBI): domain Eukaryota; kingdom Metazoa; phylum Chordata; class Mammalia; order Diprotodontia; family Petauridae; genus Gymnobelideus; species Gymnobelideus leadbeateri. The sequence goes on along the minus strand of WOXC01008646.1, from coordinate 829,490 downwards.
AATCCTGCCTATAGTGAGATAAAACAAGGAGGGGAAGTCACCAGTGGGCAAAGGATAGCCCAAGGTTAGAAGGTTCCCAGGATGGCAATGTAATTAGTGGGGTGAAGGAGTTAGAGTCTGGAGAGGATCCAGGCTCATTCACAGAAAGATGTTAGAGACTTACATTCAAAAGAGCTTCTGCTTAGTCCCTCCTCTTTCAGTCTCAGGACAAAAACTAATGATCAATGAACCAAAGCTTCAGGACGTGTGGGGTAGGTCCATTTATGTCTTCCTAGTATCTCTGCTGTCATAATGGATCAATCTGGCTTCATACCATTTGCCTGCATCCTCAAAACAATATGGAGATTGTTCCCATTTCTTCTTGACCCTTGTCTTGGGCTATACCCAAATCCATTCAGCTCCCCAAACTCCTGATGTCTGCAGTTCTTTAAAATATTGTGTTGAAAAACCTTATCATAGTGCAAGACAAGTGTGGCCAGCACACCGTGAGATCATGAGCAGCTGCCTCCTGGGGAATAAGAGTTCAGACTGAAAAGAAAAGAAAAGAAAAAGAAACACAGTAGATATCATTTTTATTACAACAATGTGGCAAGTACTGGAATATTTGCCCCTTCCTCTTCTTATCTGAGCAACTGGAGAAAATAAAAGTTATTTGACAGTGCTTGTGACTTTGACCAAGTCACTTTACCTCCCACTAGGAAGCAACTTGGTGGCTCAACAGATAGAATACTGGGACCAAAGTCAGGAAGATTTGAGTTCCAATCTGGCCTCAGACACTTACTAGCTGAGTGACCCTGGGCAAGTCACTTAACCTCTTTGCCTTAGTCCACTGGAGAAGAAAATGGCAAACCATTCCAGTATGTTTGCCAAGAAAGCCCCATGGACAGTATGGTCTTCACTGTCTGACTCATGGAGAGTTGGACCCAATTGAACTACTGAACAACAACAGCATTAATCTATCTGTCTCTCTGTTTCTCTATCTATCCATCTATCTATCCTTCTATGTTGTTGGACACACCTAAGGGACTGAATGGGAGTAGATATAGGTTCTAGGTAGCAGGCTTCACTCTTATAACTGTGGTATGATGGGAAAAGGACTGGATTTAGAGTCTGAAGAGTTGGATTCAAGTTCTAGCTTTGGAACTTACAAGCACAATGGTCTTGTACAACACTTGGCTTTCTAGGCCTCAGTTTCCTCATTTGTCAAATGAAGTGGGAGTCGTCAGATTTGAAATGTACTTGTTTCTCATTTCTGTCTCTTAGAACCCTTGCCCTCCTTCAAGGCTCAGTCCATTTGCCACCTGGAATAAAAAACTTATGATGACCCTCTTCCCTCCTCCCCAGTAGTTACTGTTTTCTCCTTCTTCCTCAGACTATCATCGTATCCTTAGCTGTTTTGAGAGCCAGGCTTGCCTGGTGGATTGAGTACAGGCCTTAGAGCCAGAAGACCTGCCCAGGCAGTGTGGCACGGGATAGAGGACACTGAAGTAGGGCTCAGTAGAACTATGTTAAAATCTTGACTCTGCTACTTCTGGTATAGTCTTGTGTAAGACGTTTAATTTCTCTTAGCTTCAGTTTCCTCATCTGTAAAACAAAGGTGTTGTAGTAGATCAAGGTTGGGGAACCTGTGGCCTCATGTGGCCCTCTAGGTCCTCAAGTGTGGCCCTTTGACTGAATCCAAACTTCACAGAACAAATCCCAAAAGATTTGGATTCAGTCAAAGGGTTCCACTTGAGAGGGCCACATGTGGCTTTGAGGCTGCAGGTTCCCCACCCCTGGGTTAGACGAGCTCCAAGTTTTCTTTTAGCTCTAAATTTATGATCTTATGGAACCCTGCCTCTGACTCAGATTGACTGTGTGACCTTGGGCAAGTCATTTAACCTCTGAATCCCAGGTGAATGTCTATGACAATAGCCTGCAGAACAATTTTCCTTTGCAACTGATAGTTTTCTCACTGGGAACCCTTTACACCAATGAAATGACAGATTTGATCTAAAAATTTTTTTTTTAAATCTATTTACATGTTGTATCCACTCCAGTAGAAATTTAAATTCCTGGAAGACAGGGGTTGTTTTGTGTTTGGCTTTTTATCTCCAATCCCTAGCATCTACTTCATAAATAGTAGGCACTTAATAAATGCATGTTGGATTGGACCATGGGAGACCAATTCTGCTACTCTGAAGGTTGTATCTGGATTGAGCTCTACAGAGAAGGCACTGAGTCTTCATTTTCCTTCTCCAGAGTGCCCTTCAAAGTGTTGGGTATGCAATAGGTGCTCAATAGATGTTCAAATTAGAGCCACCTCCTCCCCTATATGGAATGGACAGGAACTGAGCAATTCTTCCTGTGAACCCCCACCCCGCCCCCACCCCCACTCTCCTCATCCACACCCATTCACCATGCTCTCCTCCAGCTCTTTATACCATCTTTGGCATTTTTTATGGTGACTAATAGATGGAGTGAAATATCTCCAATTTGCTATTGATTTCCAACAAGAGGCAGCCAGGCAGATCAGATGAGAATGATTTGCCAGCTGCTGTCACAGAATAAATATTAGTCCCTGAACATCTTGCTGCTATCAGTGCTATGAGGAGTTGCTGCCAGACTTCCTAGGTCCTAGACATGCTTGACCAGCTGCTTGCTTGGCTTCACCATCTACAGGATACATGGAAACATGACTCTAGCCAGAGAGACCGTAGATGCTGCAATGGAAAGAGCATTGCATGGCAAGGCAAGAGACATAAGCTTTCATCTGGCCATCTCCCGTCATTTACTATGCGAACCTGGGCAAGTAACTCCCTTAATCCCATAGTTCAGTCTTATTTGTAAAATGAAGAGGTTTTGGTACGCGATCATTAAGTTTCCTTTGAACTCTGGCAGTCCGTAATTCTAGTTTCTCCTTATGAGGGGCATGGTGGGGGTGGCCAGTTCAGACAGGCTTATAAACTCAATCACTTCACGCAGGCAGAAGGGGAACCAAGGAATGAAAAATACCCCAGGTTCATCATGGGGTATTTGAGGCAATCATAGCTCTTCACTTGAGTCTGCATCAAGTGTATTCTCTTCCAATAGATAAAGAACACTAAATCCCAATTTCTCTTAAAGTCCAGTGCCCTCCTTCCTTCCCTAACTACCTGGGATCCCATGACTCTGGAGGAGAGAGTGAGGCTGGTGACTTTGCACAGCCCTGCATCATTTAAGTCCCATTCACTTGCAAATCAAGGCATCACCTTCCTGAGGTCATTGGTCCTCTTTGAGAACAAAGGATGAACCACAACAACTTTGTGTGTATTCTGTAACTGGGAGAGATCCAACCCCAGTTCTTGCTTACTGGACTGGTTTACCTCAATCTGCCTTCCCATCAGCATGTATGGGGTTTCAAGACAATAAACGCCTGGAGTGGGGGTAGGGCTGCACACCTACTTCTTGATACTCCAGGTTCAGAGTCCCTAATGGAACCATTTGTACAAAACCAGTCATGATGACACCATTAGTCCTTAATCATAGAACATTTCCTTAAGGATAAGACAAAAGCAAGAGTAATAACACCACAGTTCCTCGACTTAGACAAATGCAATTAAAATCAAAGCGTTACAGTTCACCCATAAACCAGGGTCATGTTTTTGTTACCAATGTCCACAAAGGAGAGAGGAAGCAGAAACCATGTCCTCTCTCTACATTCGTGTGATAGACGGTTTGCTGGTTCTCCTAAGAGTCTTTGTCTCTCTCTTTCATGCTTTATCTAATAATTTTTTTCACAAGTAAATTTTTTAAAATCAGTTTTCCATGCATAAAAGTTCTTTTTCTGTTCATTTCAGCAGGCCTAAGAGGGAAGCACATGAGTGAGGAGATCCATATACTCACGGAAACCTAAACATTATAAACTATAGTTCTTGAGGACTTTAGTCTCTTTAGGAACAATCTGAACCACACAAAATGACTTTTCTTCTACCTGTTCCCTTTATGGTCCTCACTGCTGTCCTACTACACAGAAATCTATTCTTCTTCTACTCTCAAATTGATGGCACAGTGGGGAGCTCTTTATAATTCAGAATCTTCCTTAGTGGGGCTCTAGAAATGTAGTATCCTATTGTGGAAAGCAGCTTCCTTAAGCCAGAGAACTGCAAAGCAGCTCAGGTTGGGCCCTCGACAATGCAGACCAGCTTAGCTAGCACATCTCACAGAAGGACTCTGCATCATTCAAAAATCTACAACCATTTTTGATAACAAAACAAATGAAAAACTTGTTTTCCCTACTTATTTTTCACTCTCACACCAAAGAGGGCAGCAGAGAGCAACCATACACCTCAAATGGGTTTCATCTCTCAAACGAAAAGGATAGTAGAGGATGATGGCTCAAACCCCTGCAGAATTTAGCTGTTTTCAAATAAGCTTCCTGCAATAAGCTTCTCAGAATGTTTCTTTTCCTCTTTTTCTTCCTTCCTTTTTTTCTGTCCTCCCTCCTTCCTTTCCCTCCTTTTCTTCATCCCTCCCTTCCTCCCTCCCTTCCTTCCTTCCTTCCTTCCTTCCTTCCTTCCTTCCTTCCTTCCTTCCTTCCTTCCTTCCTTCCTTCCTTCCTTCCTTCCTGTCTCTCTTCCTTCTGTGAGAAATGCTAGCAGTTTGGTTTCCACAAATTTTATAGGAACAATAGATGTTGCACAGGATGTGCAGAAAGTTGTAAGTCCAAATGAGGGAAGGAAGGGCAGAGTGACCCTATCCAATCATATAGCTGGAAGAAATCTGTACGTTTCCCCTTGAAAGAAGCCTAGACTAAGCTGGCTCAAACTGGCCAGGGTCAGGGGATGGTCACTGACTTTTTATTAACATGGATGATTAACTAGCCTCATACTTATTAGCTGACACTCTCTGTGTAGAATTAGAGCCTCATTATCCGATCATGTGACCCATGTTAGCTTATGTTCAGGAGGAGGGAACATATGAAGGAGTGAATGTGCAGTGAGCAGGTCAGAAAGATTGTAACCCAGAAGAGCTGGAACCAATCCCAGTTCTGAAGGGAGGAATGAGGCAGGAAATTGGAATGGAAGCAACATAAAAGGCCTTGTATTTGTCTGATTCTTTGTAGTCTTTCAGAGAGGCTACCTATTTATTCAGAAAGAATAAATTTAAAATAAAGGTAATGAAAACCTTCCTGGCTTTCCAATGAGTATTGTTTATTCCTAGACTAAGTATGTTTCTAGCCCTTCCTTCCTCCCTGCCTCCCTCCCTCATTTCCTTCTTCTTTCCTTCCTCCCTCCCTCCTTCCCTTCCTCCCTCCCTTCCTTCCTCCCCTTTCATTCCTTCTTTCCTCCCTCCCTCCCTCCTTCCCTCCCTTCCTTCTTTCCCTCCTTCCTTACCTCTTTCCTTCCCTCCTTCCTTTCTTCTTTTCTTCTTTCTTTCCTTCCTCCCTCCCCTCCTTCCCTTCCTCCCTCCCTTCCTTCCTCCCCTTTCATTCCTTCTTTCCTCCCTCCCTCCCTCCTTCCCTCCCTTCCTTCTTTCCCTCCTTCCTTACCTCTTTCCTTCCCTCCTTCCTTTCTTCTTTCTTTCCTTCCTCCCTCCCTCCCTTCCTTCTACCCTCCCTTTCTTCCTTCTTTCCTCCTTTCCTTCCTTCCTCCCTCCCTTCCTTCCTTCCTTCTTTTCTTCCTTCCTTCCCTCCTCCCTTTCCTCCTTCCTTCCTTCCTTCCTTCCTTCCTTCCTTCCTTCCTTCCTTCTTCCCTCCCACCCTCCCTCCCTTCCTTTCTCCTTTCCTCCCTTCCTTCATCTTTCTTATCTAGAATAAAAGTGCAAAGGTCATAAACCCAATAGAGTAGCAACACAGGAGCTTTGACCTGTGGCTTTTCTGACTTGGGACAGTTTGCCCTTCCCTAGGCAGGCTGATGGTCCTGCAGGCTTTTCTTTCGTCAAGCTGCTTCTTTTCTGGTTAGCAGGTTTCCAGCTTGGCAGCTGAATCCTTCTTGTAAACAGAAAAGAAGCTCCTTGATCATAGGAATTGTTCAGTTTTTTAGTTATTTATATCCCTAGTACCTAGCATAGTGCCAGGAATATAGTAGATTCTTAATACATACTTGTTATTTGATTTCTTGAAATAGCAGTCAGTCAACAAATATTTATTCAGCACCTCCTAAAGCAACTAGGTGGCATTGTAGACAGAGTGCTGGGCCTGGAGTCAGGAAGACCTGAATTCAAATGTGGCATCAGACAATTCCTAATTGTATGACCCTGAGCAAGTCACTTAACTCTCTTTGCCTGAGTTTCCTTATCTGTAAAATGAACTGGAGAAGGAAACAATAAACCACTCCAGTATCTTTGCCAAGAAAACCCCCATATGGGCTCATGTAGAGTTGTACAGGACTGAAATGACTGAACAACAAAAAAGCACTTTCTATGTGCCAAGCACTATTAATTACTAGGAATACAAAGGAAAGGTAAAAGGTAGCCCCTACTCTCAAAGAGCTCACAATCTAACAGGGCAGGAATATACAAAGAATTATGTATAAATAAGCTATATATGTGATAGGTTGGGAATGATCAACAGAGGTAAGACACTAGACTTAAGGGGGGGGTGGAGGTGGAAAAAGCTTCCTCTAGAAAGTCAGATTTTAGCTGAGATTTGAAGGAAGTCAGGAAAGCCATGAGACAGAAATGCAGAGGGAAAACAGCTTTTAACTAAGAAAGAAGGAAATTTAATAATGTAAGGAATATCTTTCTATATGGAAAGGGTACAATTTCCCACAGATTCCCATAATTGTAATGGAAAAAGTACATTTCTCAGACAACTTGCATCCCAGCTAGAACAACTCTCATTGTCTTCTCTCCTTGATTTCTCCTATGGCTGAGCTGTTACCACCACCTGCTACTGGCGCCTACTGTTGCTGGGGCTTCTTTCTTTTTCTTTTTTGGAGGGGGGAAGGCAAGGCAATTGGGATTAAGTGACTTGCCCAACGGCACAAAACTAGTTAAATGTCAAATGTCTGAAGCTGGATTTGAACTTAGGTCCTCCTGACTCCAGGACTGGTGCTTGATTTACTGCACCACCTAGCTGCCCTTATGTGGCTTCTTTCTTAAAGAGAATGCTATATTGTTTTTGGTGAGACTACCTGGCCCACATGTCTAGGTCCTAATCAATAGATATTCATATCTTTTGTTAGGCTCCAGACACTTTCAGACAAATAAACAAAAGGCTCCCTCAGGTTCAAGTTTTTCTCCTAAATCCTATGTGCCTCCTTCAATAAAAAATCCATAATATTTAGTAAGTACCAGTAAATTTCTGTCACCCCCCCTCACCATTTATCTGGCACCAAGCACCAGAGCCATGCAGATAACCTGGAACCTTTAATAAGCTTCAACAAGGTATTTGGCAACATTAGGAAAGGTGAGGCAGACCTGACAATTTCTACCCTGCATTCCTACCTCCTTTTGAACTCTTGAATTCACTTGGTTCTTCTTTTACTCTCTTATGTGGGGGTAGTATTACAAGAATTGTCATCACCCATTTTATAGCAAAGGAAACAAATTTAAATAAAAGGACTTGTTTAGGGTTACAGCTTTGAAATGCTAAAGCCAGGAATCAAACTTACATATTCTTACTCTAACACTAGCTGTTCTTTGTGTAATTTCATACTATGTCACAGGATGGGAAGTTAGACGGCACCATAATGCATAGAGTGCTGGGCCTTAACTCAGGAAGACTCATCTTCTTGGGTTCAAATTCAGCTTCTGATACTTCCTAGCTGTGAGACCCTGGGCAAGTCACTTAGCCCTGTTTGCCTCAGCTGGCTCATCTGTAAAATGAGCTGGAGAAGGAAATGACAAACCACTCTAGTATCTTTGCCAAGAAAATCCCAAATGGGGTCAAGAAGAGCTGCAGAAGACTGAAAACACCGTTGAACAATAACAAATATCCCCAAATAAAAGGGAAAATCAAGTTTTGGGAAGAAGAAGAAGAAGAAGAAGAAGAAGAAGAAGAAGAAGAAGAAGAAGAAGAAGAAGAAGAAGAAGAAGAAGAAGAAGTTGGAACCTAGGTTTTATGATGGCAAACTCACTCCTCTTTCTGCCAAATATCACGTGTTATGCTTTATGTGGCAATCAGTTATCATACTGAAGCAATTTATGTTCAGTCCTTCACTATGGCTGAGATACAAGCAGCAAGGCAACCACTTAGGGCCATCTGATCTATCTCAAGAAATACCCAAATTAACTACAAAAGACCTATAAAGGAAGACGTTACCTGCATCCAGAGAAAAACTGGCAAATAGAAATATGTATAGAATGATTTTACATATACATATGCATATATATATATATACACACATATACATATTTGTGTCTAATGGTAGCCTTCTACCCCTAGGGTGGGAGGAGAGGAGGGAAGATAAAAAAGGAAAAAAAAGAAAATTACATGATAATTTATTATTTATTTAAAAGTAATAGCAAATTGTACATAATAAATTTGCAGTTTCATGTGCTATCAACATTTAAAAAATTCTACTATGTTATGGAAATGCTTGTGTTATTTCATAAATTAAAAAAAAATCTTACTACCGTTCTTCCAGCTCATCAAGCCTCATGCCAATGATACTCTATCAGACTGCTGATCCCAGACTTGATTTAATTAATGGAAAGTGTATGAGAATCATTTTAATCTAGAAGTTCTATTTCTCTCTCTCTTTCTCTCTTTCTATCTCTGTTTCCTTCTGTCTCTCTTTGGCTCTGGGCTAGACACAGCTACCAGGAGGCAGCATGTTACAGTGGAAAGAATCAGAGCATCAAGGTTCAAATCTTGCCTCAAATGCTTACTACCTTGAGTGACCTTGGTCAAATCACCTAAATTGTCTGAATCGCTTTCAACATCTCTAAAATGAAAGGGTTAGATTAGAGGTCATCTCTAGAACTAGACTTTCAGTCTATTTCCAGTCCTGGTTCTGACATGGAAGGCTGATAAAGGCACTGCCACCCACAACCTCTTCAAGACACTACTTACATAGAGGAAGAAAGAGAAGGCTGAAATTGCCTCACATGGGGGCAAGGCTGGAATAAATTGACCCTGTCCCCTGCCACACAAGCTCATCTATGACTGATGGAGTCCTGGTTCCCAGAGCAAGGAGCTTTCTGCTCTACTAAAACTTTTTTGAGTGTTCCAAGGATTTGCATGTCTAGGTTATTCCTAGAAAATGCATAAGGGCAAGGCAAATGAATGAAAGTCCAGAATTATAAATCAGAGCTCAGTCGCACAAAGAAGATATTCCTAGATTGTCAAGGGATTAGAAAACTGAATTTATAATCTACTTTCTAAGGCCCCTGGACTAGAATTCTTCTTGCCTGGCCATCCATTGATTGATGCCTTTGTGTCCTTGACAGGAATTGGATCTTTTAGGCTTTTTTTTAAAGAGCTGGAAGGGTCCTTAGAGGTGCTCTGGTCCAATATTTTCATTTTAAAGATGAGGAGCTGTGGCCTGGGAATACTGAGTAACTTGTCACAGGTCATGAAAGTAATATCAGAGTTCAGATTCACACTCAGATCCTCTGATGCCAAATTCAGCACAGTTCCCAAACCACTGTATACCCCACCTCCACCCCTACAGTGACACACACCCCCCTCCTCATTTTTTTCATTTAAAAATATCTGACCTATGTTTTCATTACTAAAGGGAATTCCCTAGTGAGTCATTGATGCTGATAAGCAAATTTTCTATAATTTGTAAACTTAGAAAATAAATCTCTTGGAGCACTGAGAGGTTAAGTAGCTTGTTCTGGGTCAAAAATCAAGTACATATGAAAGGCAGAACTTGAACCCAGATCTTCCTGACTTTGTGAGTGGCCAAGCTGCCTCTCAACCCAGTTCAACTGTCCAAGAATTATATTCTTACATTTTTGATACCTTAAGTAATCAATCCCAGGGTTTGGACCTAGAAGATATATTAGAGAATATTATGTACATTACCCCCGCCCCTTAATTTTAAAGATATGGCAGTTGGCCTAGATGAAGTGAATTGCCCAGGGTCACATAGCTACCTTAGAGACAGACCCAGGGTTTGAGTATATATCCCATGATTCCAGGTTCCAGTGCTGGAGGAATTTGGGAAGCACAAGTGAATAGAGCACTGGGCCTGGAGTGAGAAAGACCTGAATTCAAATCCAGTCTCAGACACTTAATAGTTGTGTGACCCTGGGCTAATCACTTTACCTCTGCCTCAGTTTCCTTCTCTACAAAATGGGGATAATAAAAGCACCTACCTCCCAAGGGTATTGTGAGGCTGAAATAACATATTTGTAGAGTGCTTAGCATATAGTGCCTGGCATATAGCATGAGCTATACAAATGTTAGCTATTATTACTAGCAATGTGACCCTGGATGAGTTGATTGATCTGTTTGCCTTAGTTTTCTCTGTAAAATTAGTTTTCTTTGTAAAATTAGTATTTCTCTGTAAAATTTCTCTGTAAAATTAGTTTTCTTTGTAAAATGGGGATGATGATAGTACCTATCTCTTAGTGTTGATATGAAGATCAGATAAGATAATATCTGCCCAGCACATAGTAGGTGGTTCATGCCTGCTTGTTTCCTCCCTCCCTCCCTTTCTTTGTCCCATTCTGCTCTTGTATTCTTCATGTTGTAGCCTCCTCTCTGTCTTCTTTCCATGACATTGCCATCACCATCACTGGGTACCTAGACAAAGGACCATAAGGTTCCTCTGTAGGTACTACTTCTCACCTGATCTCCCTTGGCTTCCTGAGATAATAACTCACTTTCATATAAAAATCATAGCCAAAATTTATATGGCACTTTGAGGGCAGCCAGGGATAGAATGCCAGGCCTAGAGACAGGAAGGCTCATCTTCATGAGCTCAAATCTGATCTCAGATGCTTACTAGTTGCGTGACCCTGGGCAAGTCACTTCACACTGTTTGTCTCAGTTTCCTTATCTGTAAAATGAGCTGGAGAAGGAAATGGCAAACCAGTCCAGCATCTCTGCCAAGAAGACCCCAAATGGGGTCACAAAGAGTCAGACACAATTGGAAAATGACTGAACAACAACATATAGTACTTTATGATTTATTAAGAACTTTATATGTTATCTCTTTTAATCTTCACCACAATCCTATGAGTTATATGTGCAAATATCAATTCCCCCACTTTATAGATGAAGAAGGTAAGATTCAAAGGACTTAAAAGAGCATAATGACTAGGAAGGGGGGAGATCCAGGATGTCATCCCAGGCCTTCCATGTCAGATCTAATGTTTTTTCTACATCCATGCCACAGTCACCTATCCACATCCCTTTAAAGTTTGTAAATAATATCCTTTTCAACAAAACTCTGTGGTAGGAAGGTGAAAGCATTTTACAGATGAAGAAACTCAGGCCCAAGGAGGCAAAATAATTTTTCCAGAGTCACACAGCAAATAGGTAGAGAAGTTGGTATTAAAGTCAACTCCATCCAGCATGCTTTGTATCATCTTCCAGGGCCTCATGTGCAGGTACACTAGATGACATATTTTCTAGGGTTCTGCAGTCCAAATTAAAACTCCCTTTTAAAGCATTCTTTCTTTCTCCAAGACTAAGTGTAAGTTAACACTCTAGGATAGGGTACGGGAAACCATGTTGTGAGTTATCTCTAGAGTGACCTCCTATATAGACCATGCCCATCTTAGCATTTGAATTCTTCATGATTTCCAACCATGAAACCTTTTTACCCCTGCCTGAAAATAAAACACTGATCAACAAATAATGCCATACATGCCTTGCATATACTAGGAGCTATACAAATATTGATCTAAATGAATTAGGAATACAATAGAAATATAATAGACATTCAGTAAACCTCTGCTTGATTAATTTGTATTTGTAGCAAGTTGGCTATGAAGAGGTTAATGACACCTACTTAGGCCCTAAGACAGAAACTATCAAAGGGTGCTGTTTAGCTGGAGAAATCTTGGCAAGAGCCTGATGACGTCATTCAAACTGTCTCCACTGAGTCACCAGTGATCTGAATTTGAATAAATTTAACCCTACTAAAGGTCACATTTTTTTGAAAAATGGTACCATAGTCTGTCTTAGTAGAACTTTCATTACATACTATTCAAAGATTTTCTACTCTAATGATTCCTTTTCTTCAAAGAAAAGTGACTTAGTGGGGAATAGAGCCAAGATGGTGGAGAAGCAGAAAGAATGACCCAGCATTACCTCACCACTCCTCCACACAGCTCTAGAAAATGCACCAAACTGAGCCCTGATTGGAAATCCAAGACACAATCATAATGAGTCATTTTTCCCAGCCCAGCTTGGTATTAGGAGACAGATAAAGAGATCTGCAAACACTGGGAAGACAGTTTCGTCAGATCTGACCATGTGGAGCATTGCACACATTTTCACAAGGGCAAGAAGAGGTGCCATATTCAACACACAGGGATCTTGATCTCATGCAGACTGTGGGAATAGATACCAATCAGTAACTCACTACACCAGCACCTGGATCTGGGTCATAGATCCAGGGCTGACTAAGGAGAGGGCCTGTGCTTAGTGGTGGTAGTGTCAGGTGAGCAGTCGTCCAAGACCCTCGGCTGTGTTCTGAGCGAGAAGCAAGTTCAGAAGCAAGCAGGAGCTGTGTGCCTCTGACCCTAGGAATAAACGGGATTTCAGTTTCAGCTTCTAGCCCAGTCTGAAGCCTCCAGCTGAAAAACTAGGGAAGAAAACATGAAATCTCCAAAGGGAGATTTCAGTTATATCACTTTGAAACAGCAGAGCTTTTTATCTGGTTGATAATGGCTGAGTCCAGCAGCAGTCTGTTGTGTGACCCTGGGCAAGTCACACAAAGCTAGGGCCCCTAGCTGTGTTGCTCAGACTGAAAATCAGGCTAGGAGCATTCAGATTTCAAAGTAGGAGGGCAGAATCAGGTTTTTGACAATTATCAGACTACTTTGAGAGCACTGCAGATCTTTAGCATGAGCTAACCTTGAGATCCTGGAATAGCACAACACTCAATACCACCAAGAAAGCAGCAGGAGCATCCCAGGGGACATAAATTCAACTGAGATATTCCCTCAGACCTTAGTCTTAACATGAAGTCTGAAGTCAGGAAACAGACTGGAATATGAGCAAACAAGAAAATAAAAAGAATTACACCATAAAGAACTATTAAAGTATTAGGGATACTGAAGAAACAAAGAACATTAGGGTTAGGGTTAGGGTTAGGGTTAGGGTTAGGGTTAGAGTGACTCTAAAACATCTATAAGCAAAGCCTCAAAGAAAAACAAAGATTGGATACAAGATCATCTAGAATTCCTATAAGAAATGAAGTAAGAGGATTTTTTAAGATTTAAAAATGGCTTTATAAATGAAATGAAAATGCTAGAAGAATTTTTTTTAAAAGAGAAACAAAAGTCATGGGAAAAATAATTAGAAATGGAATTAGCAGCTTGGTATAGGTACAAGAGGTACAGAATTGTATCCAAGCAACAAATTCCTGAAAAATTAGAACAGACCAGAGGCTTCTAGGTGGTGCAGTGAGTAGAGCACTGGCCCTGGACTCAGGAGGACCTGAGTTCAAATCCAGCCTCAGACACTTAACACAAAAACTATCTGTGTTACCTTGGGCAAGTCACTTAACACCAATTGCCCTCCAAAAAGCAAAAAAAATTAGGACAGACCAAATAAAATATGATGACTTCATGAGACAATAAAAAATCTTAAAATAAAGTCAAAATAATGGGGGGAATAGCATATGTAATCTGACATAGCAAACTACAATTCACCTGGAAAGCATACCGAGTAGAGATAATTTAAGAATGACTACTAGGTAGCATATTTCAAATAATCATAGAAGAAAACTGCCCAGATCTCTTAGAACCACAGGTTGAAGAAGAAAAAGAAAATAATCTACCATCCACTTCTTCAAAGAGGCACTAAAATGAAGATTCCCAGAAGAATTATAGCCAAAATCCAGAGCTTTCAGGCCAATGAAAAAGTATTGCAAATACCCAGAAAGAAATAATTCAAATACTGAGGAGCCCCAGTCAGGATCACACATGATTCATTAGTCACTATTATAAAGTAGCAGAGAGCTTGGAAAATATTATAGAAGGCAAAGGATATAGGTTTATAACCAAGAGCAATTTATTCAGAAAAGCTGAATATAATCCTATAGGTGAAAAAATTATCTTTAATGAAATAGGGGATGCCCAAACACTCATTAAGAAAAGGCCAGGGTGTAGTTAGGTGGTGCAGTAAATAGAGCACTGACCCTGGAGTCAGGAGGACCTGGGTTCAAATCTAGCCTCAGACACTTGACACTTACTAGCCATGTGACCCATGTGACCTTGGGCAAGTCACTTAACTTCAATTATCCTGCCTTCCCCCCTCCAAAAAAAAAAGAAAAGAAAAAGAAAAATCTAGGGGCAGCTAGGTAACACAATGGATAGAACACTGATTCTGGAGTCAAAAGGATCTAAGTTCAAACCTGGCCTCAGACACTTGATATTTAATAGCTGTGTGACCCTGGAAAAGTGACTTAACCCTGATTGCCTCACCAAAAACAAAACAAAACAAAAAAAGGTCTGAATTGCATGGAAACTTTGAAATACAAACACAGAAGTCAAGGGAATAGTAAGGGTAAGCACAATCATATAAAATAATAAAAAATAAATTATAAGGGACTAAACAAGGATGAATTGTTTGCATTATACTATGGGGAGATGACACACATGTCCCCACGGATCTGTATTGTCATCAGGGGTCATGAGGGAGTCTAATTAGACTGAGAGCCTGGGAGTGATTCTGCTGTTTTTGATGATTTTAAAAGAAGAATGGAAAGTGAGGGAAAGAAAATCATAGTAACAGAGAAAAAGGGAGAGAAAAGATGTAGAGAATTATCCCACATAATTGGAATAAACAAAAACAGTTCTATACAAATAAAGAAGAAGGAATAGTTGCAGGGAGAAATGACATTTGAACCCTGGGGTATGTTGATAAACGTTTGATACCCAGTTCACTGAAAAAAAAAAAAGGTACACGACACTTTTAAGTTTCATCTATATTAATATTATCTCCATCACTTTCTTAAGTCTAGACAAACAATAAAAGAATAAATCAAACCCTGATTTATAGTGTTTTGACAATTTTTATGCTGTAAATGCTCACACTGAAAATTTATCAATTACCTCCCTTGAGACAATCTAACCTGGTTCCTGGACCCCCCTGCTTGAACCTCACTTTCATCTGAATTGTTAAAAGAAATAAAGAATACACACATACACACACACACACACACACACACACAGAGTTGGAAATAGAAATGCATTTCACACAACAGGGAAACAGGAGGAAAAGAGGACAAGGGGGAATGATAAAAGGGAACGTAGATTAGGGAGGGATTAGTTCTAAGCAAAACAAACTCTAGCTAATGTTGTACAAAAATATTTATAGCAATGCTTTTTTTATCGTGGAAAAGAATTGGAACCTGAGGGGATGCCCTCAATTAGAGAATGGCTGAACAAGTTACAATATGTGAATAGGATGAAATACTATTATGTTATAAGAAATTATTAAAAATGGCTTTAAAGAAGCCATAGAAAGACTTGTATGAACTGATGCCAAGAGAGGTGGTCAGAACCCAGAGAACAGTTTATGTGATAACAACAAGATTGTAGAGAAAAGCAATTTTGAAAGACTTAAGAATTCATATAAACAAAATTACCAGTCATGATTTTAGAGGACTCATGATGAAACATGCTATCCATCTCCCGGCAGATAAGTGATAGACTCTGCAGGTGCAAACATATTTTTTCTGGACGTGGCCAATATGGAAATTTATTTTGTTTGATTATACATGTTTGTAACAGGGGTGCTGTTTTTTTTTTCTCAATGGCAGGGGGAGGGGTAGGAAGGATTTTCATTGATTAAAAGCAATTAATTAAAAAAGAAAGAAAAGCAACTAGAACAGAAGACAGATGGCGTCTGTTACTCCATCTGTGGTAGAAGCCTGCCTCGGGTTGTGAGATACCACTCCCAATTTTCAAATCTAAACTTCCTTCCCTGACTGTTTCTTCAGATCCAGCTTGAGCCTTAAACCATATCTGAACAATGAGAGCCACATATCTCCTTTCAAATTGGTGTCTCATTTTCTTCACTCAGACAAACACTAAATAAATGCTTGCTATGCAGGAGGTAACCATTGGACACATGGGGCAGGGGAGAGAAATGGATGAATGACTAATAGGACTATCTCTAGTCTGTATAGATGTGGAGCATCCTTGATCGATAAAATTATAGTTTGTCAAAACATAGCAGCCTGATTGTTTCTGATTACAACAAAAGTCTTTGTCAAACTTCACTTGACATTCAAGACTCAAGGCTATTTGTCCCAGTGGCTCTCAATCATGCCAGCTGCAAGGGCCTCCCAATTTGCACATAGTGAATAGGATGAAAAATTTAAAGCTAGAAGGGGTGTCAGAGGTTATTTAATCCAAACCACTTATTTTACAGATAAGGAAACTAGGACAATGTAGATTCAATAATGTTCAATTTTGTTTGTACGTTTATTTACATCGCTGTAACCTTCCCAGTAGGATTTAAATTCCTTGAAGATAAGGACTGTCCCAATTTTGGCCTGTACCCCCAACACTTAGAGAAGAGCCCAGCAGGGAGTAGGCATTTAGTAAATGCTTATTATTGATTGATCAGGTTTATTTCAAAGTGGAAAATTCCAGATTGTGTTAGAGACTTGTAGCAATAACCAATTAGACCTGAAAGTATATCCATTTGGGTCTGTGAGTCAACTTTGGGCATTGCAGCCAGCAACCACACAGGGCAGGGCAGCAGGGCCAGGATGGAACTGGTTATAAACATTGAGGGTTAAACTGAAATTATTATAGTCACCAGTATCTGAAGATCAATGACAGATTAGGACAGCTAGGCACAATGGGTAGAGCACTAGGCCTGGAGTTAGGAAGACCCAAAGTTGAATCTGTCTTCAGATACTTCATAACTGTGTGACCATAGACAAGTCACTTATTTCTGTTTACCTCAGTTTCCTCATATGTAAAATGATCTGGAGAAAGAAATGGAAACCAATCCTGTATCCTTGCTTGGAAAACCCCAAATTGATCCATGAAAAGTCAGACTTGACTGAAATAACTGAACAATGAACACCTGCAGAAACTTTTCTTAATCTGGCAGCTCAATTTTTATTTACTCTCACTCAGAACATTGCTTAATAAATAAGACCAAAGACAATTTACATTTATATAGCACTTAGAGGCTTTTGCCAAGCACTATATGTGTGTATGCATATATATGTGTGTATATATATATATATATATATACAAACACATTTTGTGTATATGTATATATGTACACACACATAATAGCCACATATACACACATATATACATAGAAAATAGTCTAATATATACACATATACATGTATATAATAGTCTCATATATACACATATGCATGCATAAATATATCTAGATATAGATATAGTTATATATTCTTGTTTAAAGCTCACAATCATATAAGGCAGATGCTAATATAGGCAGAATTTACAACAGCACCATTTTATGGATGAAAAAACTGAGTCTAGAGAAGGTGAGATGGTTTCACTATAGTCACACAGTGAATATCTGAGGCTGGATGTAAACCTAGGTCTTTCTAATGTCAAATCCACTACCCCATGATGTCTCTGAGAAGAGGAAGCTTTGATATGCACAAACAAAAATAAGATTAAGAGTAGAATCTCTTGGGGAGGCTAGGTGGCGCAGTGAGTAAGAGCGCTGGCCTCGGAGTTGGGATGACCCAAGATCGAATCCAGCCTCAGAAAATGAGCACCCACACACAAATCATGACTAGCCGTGTAACCTTAAGCAAGTTACTTAACCCCAATTGCTTTTTAAAAAAAAGAGTAGAATCTCTTAGGGAAAGTATATGTTTATGTATGTATGTGTGTATATAGATATAGATATAGATATATATCAAAACCTATATATAAATATATCCATGTTCAATTATAGCCTTGGGATGGTGGATAGGGGAGAGAAAGGGGGAAAAAAGAACAAAGTAAAAAGTGTGCAGAAGAGAACAAAAGAAAACCTACATGAAAGCAAAGAAAAGATGGACAGCTCTCAATTGAATGCACAGCATTTAATATATAGGCTTTCTGGAAATGCTAAGTTATTGCTGTATGTTCTGAATCCTCTCCTATGTCCTGCCATGCACATGGCATGCTTTTTTCTTTTCTTGTTTTATATTTAAATTTAATATTTAAGTTAATAATGTTACCTTTTCTTTTCTTATTATATATTTAAGTTTTAGTATTGGTCTAAAACAAACAAAGAAAAAGAGAAGAGGTGTTTCCTATTTTAGGATTAATAGTCATGTTCTAGTTATATGTGTATGTATATAGGTAGATAGATGATGGATAGATGATAGATTGATTTATAGATGTAGACATGTATGTATGTATATATGTATATGTATATATAGTCGAATCTCTTCCTTCTCCCCACTCCCCCTGCCTATCCCCTATCTGTTTCCTCATGTCCAGCTTGAACCTAGTGCCTAGACATTCAGACCCTGTGTTCAAAAGTCCAAGTTATATAGGATTAGACCCTTAGCATAGAGACCCTGCCCGTAGGTTTCTTGCTTTGATCTCTGAACACTAGTTCCAAAGTTTTCTCCTTTAGCTTGGCTTGTTGTCAGTTCAGACTCTGCCCTGAGAACACGATTAAGACCTCAGTTCTTGCAGGGATGCCATGCCCCCACCTGCAGGGCTGGGCTGCTGGCCTATGACCTGGAGGCTGTATACCAATAATTTGTTTGCTCACCAGCTAGCCTGATTTGTCCTGTGGCCACTTGTTACTTGGTGATTTCAGGTTACCTATTCAATGCTGTCAGAGGGTTTGGATTTATATCTTGACTAATACTATCTTTGAATTTACTCTCTTCAGTCTCCGGTTCTTCATTTGTGAAATGGGAGAATTGGCCTGGGTGATTTTTAAGGTTCCTTCCAGTCTCAACATTCTATGAGCCAATGAACTCCCTACCCGATATCAAACTGGTAAATGGTGTTACTTATGTTTTGCCCACAGTGTACTGACAACTCAAAGAGGTAAACCTCTTTCCCATCGCTGTCCTCTAATCCACCATCATCATTCCTGGTGACTCCTTGACCATGCCATACTCCTTTTCTCAGTGTTGGGTATCATCGTAATATCACTTTTCTCCCACCTCAATACCTCTTTTAAGTTGTAGTGATCAGGGACATATCAGGAGCATAGATTAGACCCTCTGGGAGATATGCCTGTCTCTTGGCATAGGACTGGCTGATATCTATACAAGACCCTCCTTCTACTGCTCCTCCTTTAAAAAAATAAAAAGAAAAAATACACCACAGAAATTCAAACCTCTATTTCTATCTTAGCTATATGAATTCCTAATTACGGCTCTTTTTTTTTTTTTGCTTTTTGGAGGGGGGAAAGGAGGGCAATTGGGGTTAAATGACTTGCCCAAAGTCACACAGCTAATAAGTGTTAAGTGTCTGAGGCCAAATTTGAACTCAGGCTCTCCTGACTCCAGGGTCAGTGCCCTATTCACTGTGCCACCTAGCTGCCCCCAATTATGGCTCTTTCTAATGTGTCCAGGACTTCTGATTCCTAAAGACATACCTGTTCATGGGGAATGAGTAAACAAGTTGTGGCATATGATGGTGATGAAGTACTATTGTGCTATAAGAAATGATGAGGTGACTGGTGACAGAAAAAACGTGGCAAAATTTATATGGACTGATGGAAAGTGAGGTGAAAAGAACCAGGGGATCATCATGTAGGGTAACAGCAATGATGGTGGGTTAGAGGACAGTGATGGGAAAGAGGTTTACCTCTTTGAGATGTCAGTACACTGTGGGCAAAACACAATGTAGGTAAACAACAATGATGTTTAATTGTGAAATCAATACAATGATTCAAGAAAATTCCAAAATTATCTTCATCGAAAAAATGTATTTTAAAATGCAATCTACCTCCAGAGAGAGAGAGACAGAAACAGAGAGAGAACTGATAAGTTTTGAGTACAGATTGAAGTATAATTTTCTCACTTCCCTTTTTTGTTGTTTTGTGATACAGCTAATATGGAAATATGTTTTACATTATTTCACTTGTATAATTGACATCTTATTGCCTTCTCAGTGACTGGGGGAGGACTGAGAGGAAGGGAGAGAATTTGGATCTCAAAATTTAAAAAGGAAAGAATGTTAAAATAATGATTTTTAAAAGAAAAAAAAATAAAACTTTAAAAAAGAGATATTTGTTCATCTAAAGGACATGTAGGTATGTTTTGTGAGTGCTGTATAGTGATTTTTCAGTCATGTCTGACTCTTCATAACCCCCTTTTGGGGTTTTCTTGGTAAAGATACTAGAGTGGTTCACCATTTCCTTCTCCAGCTCATTTTCCAGAAGAGGAAACAGAGGCAAACAGGGTTAAGTGACTTGCCCAGGATCACACAGCTAAGAATCTGAGGCCATAAGGCCATATTTGAATTCATGAAATTGAGTCTTCCTGATTCCAAGTCCATTGAGCCACCTAACTGCCCCATGTAGGTAGATATAATACAATTAATGCTATTAAGTCAAAGGTTGCTTTGTCCGTTGTTTCCTCTTCTCTTAGTATAATGGAAAGAGCATTGTGTTTATTACTAGAAATCCTAGACTTCGGATCTTTGCTTTAATCCTTGCTAGCTATATGATCATAGATAAGTCACTGGGTTTCTCTGACCTTCCGTTTCCTCATCTGTATGATGGAGGTAATGCTTTCACAACATATCTCAGTGCTGTTGTAAGGAAAGGGTTTTGGGAGCTTTGAAACAAGTTTACACTATTATGAGTTTCAAGTTACCAGATTCCTTGGCTTTCACCCCAAAGCAGGATAGGTCTGATCTAGATTTGATCTACTACAAGTTTAATGTTTATAAGGCTATATCTTACGTATCCCAGACCAATATTTAAAGTCCTACCCTTACCCCATGGGGCATCCCTGACCTCAATTAAGTCTCCTAGTGGCTTTATAGAAAACTATGTGTTGTATTCCAGAGCACTTTCCTAGGGTCATTAAAGGTCATCAAATCCAGTCCCCTCATTTTGCAGTCCATCAGTTGGTCAGTCAACAAGCATTTATCTAAGGAGAGAGCAAATACACTTATCTATTAACTGTGTGCCAGGTACTGATAATACAAAGAAAGGCATAAGGCAACCCTTATTCTCAAGGAGCTCAAAGTCTAATGATGGAGACCACATGCAAACAACTGTGCACTGGATAGAGCGACCAACACTGAAATCAGGAAGGCCTGAGTTCAAATCTTGCCTCAGACAGATACGAAACCCTGGGCAAAAACCCTGATTGTTTCCCAAAACAAAACAAATGAGAAACAGCAACAAGAAAAAATGCAAACAAATATGTACAAATAAACTATATCCAGAATAAACTGGAGATATCACAGAGAGAAGGCTAATTAGCCTTAAGGGACTATGAAAAGCTTCTTGCAGAAGGCAGGATTTTAGTTGAGATTAAAGAAGTATGTGAAGCCAGGAGAGGGGTGATGAGGAGGTATGGTGGTCAGCCAGTGAATGCCCAGATCTCAGATGAAAGAACTGTCTGTGACCCCAAATCCTTCCTCTAGTCTTTTTCCCATTATGCCAGATTACTGTTTGGGACAATGATGAGAACCCCATTACAGAACACCCCCATTACAGGATACCAGCAAAGACAGGGGGTAACAGTGGATGCACCTGCCTCTGCTTCCGCTGAAAGTGTGACATCAGCATCCAGGAGGCAAGGATTCCAGGCACACCAAACAGCCACCTGCTGGGGCATCTCCAGGCCTCCCCTTGCTGCCCCTTCCTTAACTTTCTGATTTGTTGCACATAGCTATGGAGGTAGGGGAAGCTGAATTTGAACTCAGGTCTTCCTGACTTCAGGTCTGGGGCTCTCCTTTCTCTCATTACATCCTCCATAGGAAGACATCTCTCCCCATTTAGTTTTCCTGTCTCTGAATCAGAAGAGGTTTGGGAGAATTGCTTTCCTCCCACCTGACACCTTGACTTCCATAGTAAATATACAGTCCCAATTTTGTTGTGGAGATCCAGAGAAGGAAAAGTCCAGGCACTAGAAAGTAGTGCTAGAATAATGGAACATAAATCTGTGAAGAGAATTTAAAGGCCCTCTAATCTAACCTTCTTGTTTTTCAGATAAAGGAATTGAATGAAGGAATTCAGGCCTTCAAATCTGGCCTCAGACACTTACTAACTGTGTGACCCTGGATAAGTCACTTAACTATACTAAGAATTGAGAATTAAGGAAGTTAAATGACTTGGCCAAGGTCACACAGGTGACTCAGTGAATAGAGCCCTGGGCTTGGAACCAGAATTCATTTTCATGAGTTCAAATCTAGCCTCATACGCTTAGTAGCAGTGGCAGACACTGGCAGACACTTAGTGACCCTGGGCAAGTCATTTAGCCCTGTCTGCCTCAGTTTTCTCATCTGTAAAATGAGCTGGAGGAGGAAATGGCAAACCACTCCAGTATATTTGCCAAGAAAACCCCCAAATGGGGTCATAAACAGTTGGACATGACTGAAGCAACTCAACAATGAATATGTTGCAAGAACCTTGTTGCAAGAACAAGATCATGCAAATAACAAATAGCAGAGGTAGGATCTAAATCCAGCACTATCTTCATGTAAAATCACTGTGGATAGGGTAATAGAGTTGATGCTTCAGAGACATCTAGTCTAACTCCCCCATTCATTTTACAGATGAGTGAAACCAAGACCTGGTATGGTTAAATGACTTGCCCAAGGTCACAGACATATAAATGGTAGAGCTGGAATTCTCTGGGCCCAGAACCAGGGTTTTTCTCACTATACCATCACCCTGTAACTACTTGCTTTGTGTTACTCCAACACCAGAAAGTTATCCCTTCTCCTCTCCTTCTCTGCCACGCTCTCCTCAGAAAGCCAGCAGCGCCACAAAAAAAAAAAAGCAAATAGATTTCTCTCATAATACAAACACTTCCATAAAACTAGGCATTTTTTTTTATCCTGGCCACATTACCATCCTGATGGTTTTCAGTCAGATAAGTCTGTGTCTGTAACCACTAACTAACTTGGGTCCAGCTGATCTACCCCCAACCCCATCAGGTTTTACTTTGGGATTGTCTAAGGAAACAGGCCCAGATATCAGGCCTTTAACCACAGTGGGCAATTAGGGCCTTTCTCATGGGTTACAGAATTAAGAGGGCACCAAATTTGGAGGGTTCATACCAAGATTGAGCTTGCCTGGCCTATCAGGCAGACATTTTTTTCTGGTTTGTGCTCAAAGTGATGTATGGAAATTCTTTGGTCTTCATCACCTGTGAGATATAAATACTATGGAAAAGTAGGAGATTCTGTCTTGAGACCTGTTTCCCTTCTTGCATCTCTTTTCCCCCTGGGCTCTAATAATCTAGTAGCTATATTAATAAGAGTGGATAATTGTGTTTTGGGGTATGCTGCAACCAGGTTAGGTCAGGTTGTTAAATTTCTAGTATGAGCGTTTAGATCTAGGGAGCTGGCAATTGCTACATAACAGTGCTTAATTTGTTGCTTTGTTGATTTTCTAAACTTGAGAAGATGATAGAGAAAATTACAATTCTTGCTGTTGTTCAGCTGTGACCAACTCTTCATGACCATTTGGGGTTTCCTTGGCAAAGATTTGGCTTGTCATTTCCTTCTCCAGTTCATTTTACAGATGAGGAAATTGAGGCAAACAGGGTTAAGTGACTTGCTCAGGGTCTCACAGTTGCTAAGTTGCTAAGGCCAGATTTGAACTCATGAAAATGAGGCTTTCTGGTTCCAAGCCCAAGGCTCTATCCACTGTGTCCCTATGTGCCATTATTTAAGTCATTTAACTTCCTTAGGCCTAAATTCTTAACAGGGTTAAGTGACTTGTCCCGGGTCACATAGCTAATAAGTGTCTGAGGCCAGATTTGAATTTAGGAAGATGAGTCTTCCTGATTCCAGGCCAAACATTCTATGTACTACAGTGCTACCTAGCTTCCTGGAAAATGGTAATAATGAAGATTAAACCCAAAAGTGTACATAGGGTGAATTCCCCCTGCCCCAGACAACCAGTTGTTAAACATTTAAAAACACATCACTGGCTATGTGCCAAAGAAGTGAGTTGTTGTTTCAGGACATGGGGACCAGAACTGTCTAAAATTTAAGTGAAATAGCATAGCAGGTAGAGTACTAGCCTTTGAGTTAGGAAGGTGTACCCAGATGAGTGACCATGGGGAAGTCTCTGAATCTGTTTCTACCTTCCTAACTGGAAATGATAATCATTCCTGTAGTAAGTCTATCATAGAGCTATTGGGAGAGATAATGTGTATATAGCACTTTGTTAACCTTAAAATATTATATAATGTTAGCTACTGTTACAAAATCTGCTTGGGCTAGAGGGAAAGGAATGGCTATGGGAAAGGAGGCAGCTTTGTTCATCCTAGAAAGTCAACAATATAAACCTATGTTCAGTCCAACAGGGTCTGATTTGCCGCCCCCCTCCCAGCTCTCTAGTATTTGAACGATCATGTACCTAGTGACTGAATATATGCACATGAAAATATGCATATAAACATGCATTTTGTATATATGCATGTGTACATAATGTATAGATATGAAAATATGTATATATATTGGCAAAACTAAAGAGAGTTTGCGTTAACACTTATCCATCTATGGTGGGTTGAAACAAGGAGTTAAAGGAAAAGAGCACTGCCTGGAATGCCATGTTCTGGACTTGGCACAATCTTTGTGAATATCACAGTGCCATCTGGACCATGGTCTTTCACGGTTTATGAATGCCACCCTTTGAGACTTTCAGCACCAGTGCCATCTCTCTGGTTGATATCTTCATTTAAGACCAAATTCAGCAAACCACACATATCCATATGGTGCTGGTGCATCTCATACAGTGCCAGATGTACACAAGACTAGAAAAGTGTGATGATGAAGAATTGAAATGTTGTGTGGGGAGGGTCAAATTTTCAAGAAGAAAAATCATACAGAGTCTTGCAAGCGGTTATGGTTCTTAATCTTGTTAATTTGACTTATAAACTCAGTTTTGATCTTCCTCCTTCCCTCTTTCCTTTTTCTCTTCCTCCTGCCCTTCTCTCCTTCCCTCCATTCCTTCCTTCCTTCCTTCCTTCCTTCCTTCCTTCCTTCCTTCCTTCCTTCCTTCCTTCCTTCCTTCTTTCTTCCCTTTTCCCTCCCTCCTTTCCTTCCTTCCATGTGTTGTATTGATACCTTTTGTCTTTACAGCACCACAGATTCAAGTGCCTCTCCAGATCAAACCCTGACAACATAGCCTATAACCTGTTTTAGTAGTTCCACATCCCTCTATCATGAAATATATTTTTATGATGGTACCTTTTTTGTGGTTTTTCTATGACTTAGCATGTAGTTTGGTGGTCTTTTTCTTTGCATAGTTATAATCACTGTGTATACTTTTCTCTTACTTCTAACTACTCATTTCATTCCACATAAGTTCACAAATATACTTCTATGTCTCGCTATATTCCACATATTCTCCATTCCTTACTGAATAATAAGTCTACTGCATTCATATACCACAATTTTATCTTTTCTACCACTCCACATTTGATGAGTACCCACTTGGACTCTGGTTCTTTGCTAACATAAAGTATACTACTATGAATATTTTGACATATAATGTACTTTTGTTTCTGTCTCTAATTTCCTTGGGGGATTGCTGAGTCAAAAGGTATGGACTGTTCATGTTTCTGGCAATAATTCCAAATTGAAATCTAATTAAGACCACTTCATAGGTCCACCAAAAGTGTATCAGCATTCCTATTTGCTTACAACACTGACTTTTTATCTTTAGTCACATTTGACAATTTACAGGATAGAAAGTAAAGCCTTGTAGCTGTTTTGATTCATTTTTCTCTTACTACTAGTGAATTAGTAATTTGGAGCATGTCTTCATGGGATCATTTACAGTTTTCAAATCTTCTCTTAAGAACTATTTGGTTATATCCTTATCAATCGAGAGATGCTTCTTGGTGTTATACATTTATTTAAATTAGTTATATATTAGACATCTGATTTTTATTAGTGGCATTTGATGAACATATCTTTTTCTACTTCTCTTCTAATTCTGTCATCATTGATTTTATTTTTGTAAAACTTTCTAATTTTATGAAGCCATTTTTTATGATCTTTTATGGTCTCTTCTATCTTTTGTTCTGTTAAGAATCTCCTGAAGGTGGAGCCAAGATGGTAGAGAAAAGCCAGAAAGTTGCCTGAGCTCTTTCTAGTGTGCCTTGGAAACAATGTTAAATCAAGCCTCTAAATGGATTCTGGAGTGACAGAACTCACAAAAAATGGTGTGAAACAATTTTCAGCTTAAGACAACTTAGAAGGACTTCAGGAAAGGTCCGTCTCACTTGTGTAAAATGAGAAAACAGCTTAGCACAGACAGTGTCCAGCAAAGCCAGCAGGAGGCTCTTAGCCACAGCACAGATCAACAACCAAGGCCCCATGGTCCTGGCTCAGCAAGCCAGCAGTGAGGCCTCCAGAAGGCAAATCGAAAGCTAGGAACCCCAGTGAACAGACACAACTATGCTGGGTCACCCTGAAGTGCAGTGAGCAAGCTGTAAGCACCTGAGACCTTGGCATGGAAAGTTAGTGACCAGACCCCTGACCCCTCATATAATAAGCTTGGGATAGTTCTCCTGTGCCCCAGGAGCAGAAATCAACTTTAAAAGTCATAAAATAGGATAAAAAATGATTAAGAAACAGAAAAGAACCCTGACCATAGAAAACTACTATGGCAACAGGGAAGATCAAAACACAAACTCAGAAGAGGACAATGTCAAAATGCACTTGTGAAGCCTCAAAGGAAAAGAAAATTATAAAAAGATTATAAAAATTATAAAATTATAAAAAAAGAAAAGAGTATTATACAAGAGAATTATGAAGAAAAAGTCAACAGCTCAGAAAAGGAAGCACAAAAATTGACTGAAGAAAACATCTCCTTATAAAACAGAATTGGCCAAATTGGAAAAAAAAATCCACTGAAGAAAGCAGCTCCTTTAAAAGTAGAATTGGCCAAATGGAAAAAAAAAACTGAAGGAAATAATTCCTTAAAAATTAGAATTGGGAAAGTAGAAGCTAATGACTCTATGAGATATCAAGAATCAGTAAAACAAAATCAAAAGAATGAAATAAAACAATTGATCTGGAAAATAGATCCAGAAGAGAGAATTTAAGAAATATTAGACTACCTGAAGGCCATGATAAAAAATGAGTCTGGGCATCATCTTTCAAGAAATTATCAAGGAAAACTGCCCCGATATCTTAGAACCAGAGGGTAAAATAGTCACCAAAAGAATCCACCAATCACCTCCTGAAGGATATCCCAAAGTGAAAACTCGAAGGAATATTGTAGTCAAACTCTAGAATTATCAGGTTAAGCAGAAAATTCTGCAAGCAGTCAGAAAGAATTCAAGTATCAAGGAGCCGCAGTCAGGAGTACACAGGATTTATCACCTTCTACATTAAAAGATTGGAGGGCTTGGAATATTACAGAACCCAAAGAGCTTGGATTACAAGCAAGAATCAACTACCTAGCAAAATAAAGCATAATCTTTCTAGGGGAAAGATAGTCAGTCAATGAAATAGTGGACTTTCAAGCTGTCCTGATGAAAAGACAAGAGCTAAACAGAAAAATTGATCTTCAAATATAAGACTCAAGAGAAGCATAAAAAGATAAACAGGAAAGAAAAACAACATGTTATTCAATAAGATCTAAACTGTTTTCTCAACATGAGAAGACGATACTTGTAACTTGAGATCTGTATCTCTATTAGGGCAGTTAGAAGGAGTATACATAGACAGAGAGTATGGGTATAGGTTGACTTTCATGTGATGATATAAAAAAATAAGGGGTAAAATGGGATTGTAATGGGAGAAGAGGAAAGGGAAAGGCAGGAAAGGGTAAATTATATCACATAAAGAGGTGCAAAAACCTATTGCAGTAGAGGAAAAGAAGGGAGGAAGTAACCATTGTTTGAACCTTACTCTCGTCAGATTTCACTCAAAGAATCAATAAGATACACACTTAGTTGTATATAGAAATTTACCTCACCCCATAGGGAAGGAGAAATGGAAAGTGTAAGAAAAGGGAGGTAGAGGTGGATAAAAGGGAGGGCATATTGAGGCAGGCAGTGGTCAGAAACAAAACACTGGCGAAGATGGACAGGGTGAAAGGAGAGAGAAAAGTATAAGAAAAATAGGATGGAGGGAAATACACAGTTAGTAATTATAACTGTGAATGGAAATGGGATTAACTCTCCCATAAAATGGAAGTGGATAGCAGAGTGGGTTAAAAGGCATAATCCTACAATATGTTGTTTACAAGAAACACATCTGAAGCAGAGATACACACAGAATAAAGGTAAAAGGCTGGAGCAGAATATATTATGCTTTAGCTGAAGTAAAAAAAACCAGAGGTATCAATCTTGATCTCAGACAAAACAAAAGCAAAAATAAATCTAATTTAAAAAATAAGGAAGGAAATTCTATCTCACTAAAAGATACTACAGACAATGAAATACTATCAATATTAGACATATATGATCCAAATAGTATAGCATTCAAATTTGTAGAGAAATTAAGCAATTTGCAGGAAGAAATAGATAGTAAAACTATATTAGTAGGGGACCTCAACCTTCCTCTCTCAGATCTAGATAAATTTAAACACCAAAAGAATCTCACTCTTCTCATCCTCTCCTCTCCCCCCTCCCAGTCCTTATTTCCTGCTATAGTAATGAAAGCCATTTATTCTTTTTTAGGTGGGGGGGGGGGGGCGCTGTGTGTGTGTGTGTGTGTGTGTGTGTGTGTGGCATTTTATATTCCTCTCGCCTCTCTCTCTCTCTCTCTCTCTCTCTTTCTCATTGTGATAGATGATACAAAATATTTATTTAACTTAATATCTGTAAATTGCTTTCCAGTTTTCCCAGCAGTTCTTACCAAAAAAAGTATTCATCCCAGTAATTTGTGTTCTCTTATTTATCAAATGTTAAGTCAATGTTTTCAGTATTTTTGCTTCTTGCTTATGCAGTCTGTTTCACACATTTGATTTCCTGTTTTATATTTTAACAAGTACAAAGTTTTATTGATGATTATTATTTCATAATATAGTTTGAAGTCTGTAATAATCTGTCCATTTCATTTGCAGTTTTCCTTATTGTTTCCTTTGAGTTTCTAGGAAATTTTTTCTTTTAAATATACTTTGTTATTATTTTGTCTAGATCCAAAGAGTATTCCTGAGGTAATGATAAGTAATTCAATTGGTATAGCACCAAATCTATTTAGGCATTATTGCCAGTGTTACAATATTGACACAGCCCAACTATGAGCAGTGAAACTCTTTCCAGTGGTTTGTCTCATTTTGTTTTTGTAAAGAGTATTTTCAGGTTACATCTTTATGATTTGAATGTGTCCTGGAAGGTCAACTCCTACTTATTTTGTACTTTTGTCATTATTTTGTAAGGAAGTTATTTTATTGTTTCTTCTTGGTTTTTCTTAGTATTGTATAGAAATGTTAATGATTTTATACAATTATTTCTAGCCTGCTCCCTTGATGAAACTAATTATATTATCTCAATTAGTTTCTTTGCCAATATTCTGAGTTTTCTAAATGTGTAATTATGTAATCTGCTACTAGGAATAGTTTGGCATCTTTTTAGCTAAAGTTTGTGCCTTCCACTTTGTTCCCTTTTCTTATTGCATAGCTTGTATTTCTAGGATTACACCAAATAAAAATGAGGAAAGAAGGCATCCTTGTTGTACCCATGCATGTACTAGGAAACCTTAAAATGATTAATAATAATAATAACAGCATTTGTATAATACTTTAAGGTAAAAAACACTATACATAAGTATTCTCAGTGATAGCAGTTTCTTGTATTTCTTTGTCACCCATGGTGTGAATACTTAGTTTTACACATAAGCCTTTGAACATATTAAATAAAGGAATTTACAGGTCTTTTTTAAAAAGTGTTTTTGAACATAAAGGAGATTTCTTCCCCCTGTATCTATTGAATGATCATATAGGTTTGGCTTTTGAAAAATCTTTGATGTTTATGTAATCATGCTAATTATTCCTCTAATATTGAATTATCCTTACATTCTTGTTGTGAATCTAACTTTAAAGTCATAGTCAATTATTTTCTGCATGTATTTCTGTAAGAATTTTAATTTCTTTTGTACCAATATTCATTAGGAAACTTAATGTATAGTTCCTTTTCTCTCTTTTGCCTCTTCCTTATTTGAGCATCAGGAGAAAGTTTGTTCCCTTAAAAAAAAAAAAACAACACACCTCATCAAAGTGTTTTTCCTTTTATTTTTTTTAAACAAATACTTTATTAACTTCTGTTTTACATCATTCATTTCCGCCAGATTTTGAGTTACAATCATTTTCCCCCCATTATTCCCCTACCCAACCTCCCAGAATAGCAGTCCCACAAGATATCGCTTCCTCCAATCTGCTCTCTCCCATACCTTCTCCCATACCCCCATCGACTTTTCCATTAGAGGAAGATGAATCTTTGTGTCCCAATGCCTGCACATCTTATCTCCCAATTATAGGCAAAAGAGTATTAATAATAGTATTTATATATATATTTGAAACATTTAATGTTACGACCTTGAATTTCAGATCCATTTTCTTCCTCCCTTGTCACCCATTCCTTCTTGGGATATAAGTAATTCAGTATATGTTGTACATGTCTAGCTATGCAAAACATTATCATAGTAGATATATTGTGCAAGGCTGCTTATAATTCCCTCCCACTCATCCCACCCCCCACCTGGTCCATTCCCTACTTTCCTTTTATTTTTAAGAATAAATCTTGCATCATTGTTATTTAAACAAATGAAATAATTAATTTCAAAATCTATTTGGCTGGGATGGCTAGGTGGTGCAGTGAAGAGAGCACTGGCCCTGGAATCAGGAGTACCTGAGTTCAAATCCAGCCTCAGACACTTAATACAAAAACTAGCTGTGTGATCTTGGGCAAGTTACTTAAATCTAATTGCCCCACCTTCCCCCCTCCCAAAGGCAAAAAAAAAAAATCTATTTAGCTAAGGCATTTTTGGCATTTCCTATATGTTCTACTTGATTTTTTCCCTAAACTATAGTCATTTAATTTCTATTTATTCTTTTGCTCTTTTCAGTATTTTACATATATATATATATATATATATATATATATACTCATATATATATATATACTCATATATATATACTCACACATATATACTTATATATATACTCACACACACACACACACACACACACACACACACACACACACATATATATATATATACTCATCACTATCTTTTAAATTCTCACTTTTTGTTGGAAGAAATTATGAATAGTAGTTTTAAATAATTTTTTAATTTCCTCTCTTTGTTATGAATTTAATCTGCTTGTTCTTGTTTATCCTGGTAATTTTATTCCCCCCTCTCCTTTTCTTTATTAGGTTAGCTAATGGCTTGTTGATTTTGTTAGTCTTGTTAAAAAACAGGTTTTAGTTTTGTCAGTCTGTTCAATAGTCTTTTCAGTTTTATGTCTCTCTACTATGTCACTAATTTTTAAGAATTCATTTATACTTTATTTAGCTCTTCCAATTTGTTTAATTCCTCATCTTTTTGAATGTATATTGCATTCATCAATGCTCTCTTTTTATTTTTATTTACATTTTCCTCTAAGATATGTTTTAGCTATATCTCATTAGCTACTATTTTTATATCATCTTTAATATAATTATTTACAGTTTCTATGCTGTGTTTGCTGACTCTTTCATTAGTCAAAATATCACCACTTTGCCCTTATATCTGTATAATTTGCTCATGTTATCTTTATTACTAATTTCCCTGTGTTTTGGTCTGTACAGCATATATTTACTATGCTATTTTGAAATTTCTTTGTGATTTAATATAGTCTGCTATGATTTATTGTTATTTTTAGGTAAAAATTATAGGATGCTAA
The DNA here is from genome assembly GCA_011680675.1 of Gymnobelideus leadbeateri. NCBI lineage: Eukaryota > Metazoa > Chordata > Mammalia > Diprotodontia > Petauridae > Gymnobelideus > Gymnobelideus leadbeateri. Next base: position 797,395 of record WOXC01008646.1, on the reverse strand, counting down.
GAAATATGTGTATTCTTTAATATTCCCATTCAGAAGTTTCCATAGATCATTAAAATTTAGTGTGTCTAATAATTAGTTCTACTCCATTTTTAATCTTTCTGTTGAATTTATCCACTTTTTCAAGCAATATTAAGGTTTACCAATTAGATATTGTGTTAACTATCAATGTCTTTTTAAAAATTCCATTAACTTTCCCTTTATGAATTTGATAATTTGTTGTATGTATTTTTACTTTTTAATTGCCACTATGCTTTTAAGAATAATGTAGTTTCCCCAACCTTGGTGTTTCTAAGTTTAATTGGAAGTGGTCCCCTTCCATCATGATGGTCAATGTGATATATTTTTTCAGGGCATTTTTAGTTTCATAGTCTCTCTGAGCAGATCTCAAACCAAAGACTGAGTTCATATCTTACTTTTGGAAAATACTTTCTACCATATCAAGATCCACCCCCTTTTGCATAGCATCCTTGACATTATGGGGGAATGAATTAACTAAACCCCCAAAAGTGCTGGTAGCAGGTGGAAAAATTGCTTTAGAGGCAACTGTTCTAATATTTCTTCCCTTTCCCAGAACTGCAGAATTTTAAAATTTGAAGAGATGTAAGCAACCTCCAGTCCAACCTATATCTCAAAAGAATCCTCAAAACCACATCAGTGACAAGTGGTCATTCAGTCTTTGATTGAAGGTTCTTCCCTCGTCCCAACAGATATGAAGCTACTGATTTCCAAGGTAGCTCATTCCATTCTTGGAAAGGTTTAATTTTTATGGAGTTTTTCCTGACACCAAGCCCAAATTTTACTTTTTGCAAGTTCTATTCATTGCTCCTGGTTCAGCTTTCTGGGGCCAAGCAGAACAAGCCTAATCCTATCACATGGTAGTCTTTCAAATACTTGAACACAAAGATCATGTCTTCTTCCCCCACCACAATATTGATCCTTTCCCCAAGGCTTTTCTTTTCCAAGCTAAGCATGCCCAGGTTCTTTAAATAATCTTTATATGAAATAGATTGAAGGCCCTTCACTAATCTTGTTGCCTTCCTCTTGGTGCTCTTCAACTTATCAATGTATTTCTTTTTTAAAATTAATTTGTTTATTTTTAGTTTACAGGATTCAATTCCATAGTTCCTTAAGTTTCAAATTTCCCTTCCCTCCCTTCCCCCACCCCCCATGATGGCATATAGTCCAGCATAGGATCTGCAAATACTTTCACATTAGACATTAGTCAGGTTACAAAAGCATATTGTACTAGATGGAATGAAAAATGGTAAAGAGGAAATAAAACCAAACAATGAAAAGAAAAAGATCAAGTAGTTTGCTTCCATCAGGATTCAAACTCAGTTCTTTTTAGTTATTTCTCTGGATGTTGGCATCTCTCTCCTTCATCAGTCTCTTGGGATTGACTTATATCACTGCAGTGCTGAGAAGAGTCCAGTCTGTCAGAGTTGGTCATCACACATATGCTGTATCTGTGATTGTATACAAATTTCTCCTGGTTCTACTCTTCTCACTCAGCATCAGTTTGTATAAGCCCCTCCAGGTAAATATGAAGTCCGTCTGCTCCTCATTTCTTATAGCACAATAGTATTCCATTACATGCAAATACCATAATTTGTTCAGCCATTCCCCAATTGATGGGCACCCCTTTAATTTCCAATTCTTTGCAAACACGAAAAGAGCTGCTATAAATATTTTTGTACATATGGGTCTTCCTCCCACTTCTATAATATCAAAGTAATTCTTAAACGTTGTTTCCCAGATATTAACATAATATTTCAGATGCAATATGACCAGGCTAGAATACAGATAAACAGCTCCTTATTCCTGGAAGTTATACTGTTCTTTATGTAGTTCAAGATCACATTATATGCTTTTGGACTGCTACATCATACTGCTGACTTTTATTGAGATTGTAATCCACTAAAAATCCCTATATCTTTTTCAGACAAACTCCCATTTACTCATGACAGAGAATATATATATATATATATATATATATATATATGTATGTATGTATATTTTTCTACAATGATGAAATACATTTTTTCCTCTATGAAAACACCCACCACCATTTTTAACCCACTATGATCACCTTCCTGTATTTTCCTGCTCTTTTGTAACCATGATACCTGTCAATGACACCATGGCTAACCTTCAAAGAACAATTTAGCTTATAAATAACACTCAAAATAAGCTAAAATACAAATAGCTGCACTCTACAAAATCCATGGATTTAGAGTGGATGGCAACTTGGTAGTTACCTAGCTCAACCTTCTCATTTTAAATATGAGGAAATTGAAATTCAGAGAGGTTAAGTTACTTGCCCAAGGTCCTAAAACTAATGAGTGTAGGAGTTAAAAATTTGAAACTCCTCTTTCTGTACTATGCTACCTCAAATAAACCGTCATGGGTTAACTGTGGCCTTCTGGACCAGGTGAAAAACGGTACAACTAAGAAATTGAACTATCTCTCCCTTATATGCATTCCTCTCCCATCACCAAAGTAATAAATCCAGTGCCCTATCAATTTGATGCCTATAATCTAGTGACCTATCAATTTCATGCCTGTGTACCTTCAAGTACCTGCTTACTGCTGTTAACTTTCCTGAGAGCTATCCATGGTGCTATCCTCACAAGCTGAATTGAACCTGCCTGTTACCTCACCTTGCAAATACATTTCCTGACTGGTCAACCACATACATCTATGACCTCTTATGCCCACCACAGGCTGTTTGGCCACTTACTCACCAAAGTCTCAGCTTAGCTGCTACCTTAGCCCCCGGCATGATAGAAAAAACTCCCTGTTGTATTGTCCCACATAGACCATTGTCCTATTTGAGAAAGAACACATTTTCTACTTCTTAACTCTAACTCTTAGAGAACGTTTTTGTCCCCCAACTAGTTTCTATTTTATTTATTTTCCTTCCTCAATGTCCTGCAGGTAATAGGTCATATTTGAACTCAAGTATTCCTGACTCCATGTCCAGTGCTGCATCTCCTGTATCACCTATCTGCCTCTACCACTAACATAGGATCATAGATTAAGAGTTGGAAGGGGCCTTAGAAGTTATTTAGTTCAGTCTTCTCATTTTGCAAAAGAGGAAGCTGAGTTCCAGAGAGTTTTAATGACTTGTCCAAGGTCATATGGCTAGTAAGGAACAAAGATAGGATTTGATACAATGTCTCTTGACAGCAAATCTAATATTTTCCTCACTATATCATAGGATTTTATCTTAATTGGGGGCTATGAGATATTTTGTGCTGACATCTCCACAGTGTTACTACATAGTTACCTTCCTTGGTCCTAGAGTTACTGCTCTAACCTCAATTTCATGATTCCTACCTAGCTCTCTAGGCTTGCTTACCCTTTTGGCTTAATCCTAATGACCACATTTTGATACCTTTGGTCATGACCTCTCTACTAGTCTCCATGTGAGCTAAATCTACCTCAAGTGTTTGAAGATTTCCTCCAGCAGAACAGGCGAATAAGGACAATTTGTTCCAATGACCATGAAGGCAGCTAAAGAAGGTGTTGTAGAGTGCTGAGAACTTGGTCAGGTATCAAAGATACCAAGGTCATTCACTACATCCTGGAACATTGCCAGCCATTTTGATTTTTGTCCTGCCACTGGACTTTGACAACTCAGGAAGAGTGAGGCTGATAACTTTGCACAACTCTGCCTCACTTAAGTCCAACTCATATGCAAGTCAAGACATCACCTGTGATGTCATTGGTCCTCTGCACAAAGAATTATCATCATCATCATCATCATCATCATCATCATCATCATCATCATCATCATCATCATTATCAATAACAACAACAACCTGATCCAACACTCTCCACAACAGACCTGAGAACTAAACTTCCATACTTTCTACGCCTGAGTCTTTCAGAATCCCTACCTCTATTCCCTGGGAAAGTTAATCAATTCACTCAGATTCAGAGATCCAGTTGAATGATGGCTAAGTGCACACCTAGCTTTCTCTTTATATTAGGCAACCCTAGACACCACACTATTCTTCAGTTTCACATCCTTTCTGTCCAGTCACCCAGGATATCTCAACGTCTGCCTTAGGATGTTAGGATCAATTCTCATCCCCACTTCTTTATACTTGACAAAATAAAATTATCTTCCATGATCACCATTAATCTATATGTGTTGTCTTCCTCTATATAAATTCCTTGAAGTTGGGAACTATCTTTATATTTGCATCCCTAGAGTTTAGCTTAATTTCTGACACATTATAAACAAAAATAAATGCTTTATCATCAACTAGTTCAAGTATGCCCCTAAACAAGAGACTAGAACCTATGTCCATCTACATGTGTCCATCTCCATGAAGCCAGGGTGCACACTTCATGGGTTCACCCCTCTTATACAAGGAAAAATTTCCCAAGATGTATAAAAATGGTGGACGTATTCATTTGGAAGCTGAGTGACCCCTTTTCAGGAATGTTATAGAGGAAATACTTGATCAAGTGTGGGTTTAAAATATAAGACATATGTGATCCTTTTCAGTTCTGAGGTTCTGTGAACTTAGATATCTTTTTTTCTCAGTCCTTTCAAGTCCCACCTGAATACCTATTATTCTTTGAGAAGGTCCATGATGGAGTGGAAAGGACACTGGATTTGTAGTCAGAAGACCAGAGCTCAAACACTAGCTCTATTAATTATATCTATTTATATTTATATTTATTTTAATTTACTTGGGTAAGTCACATCCTTTTGGGGTCTTGGTTTCCCCATCTACAAAATGAGGGAGTGACTTAAATGAGCTAATTGCTAGCTGTAATAGTACTTAAATAATGCTTTTAGTGTTGAAAAACACCTTATATATATATTATCTGATTTAATCCTCTGGAAGGTAGATGTTATTATTATCCTCATTCTACAGATGGGGAAACTGGGATATGGAGAGTAGGTGACTTGCCCAGGGTTATACAGTTAGTGAGTGTTTGAGTCAGGATCTGAACTCAGGTCTTCCTGATTTCAATTCCAACACTCTACTAGTCCTTTTTACCTGTATATATATGATATATACCTCTTTCTTCACTCACTACCCTTTTTCCCATAGGTCTTCTGAGACAGGGCAAAAGTATACCTATGATTATATTGAAGTGGCAGCCCTTTCTAGGAGGAAGAATACTGAATTCAGTAATGGATTTGGGATCTAAAAATAAATGTCCTCTCTCTATATGACCTATGACCATAGGGAAAAATCAATTTACGAGTAAACTTCAATGTTCTCAACTATAAAATGGGAATAAACAGATGTAGTACTTACATTTCATGGTTATTGTCTAGAAAAGTAGTTTATAAAGTTTAAATATTTATGGAAATTCAAGTTATAATTTTCAGATACAATTAGTATGTGATATCCCATAGACATTTAAAATTCAGAAGTCTTATCTTTTCCCCAGAACTGTCTCCTCTTTCCACCACCTTCTAGTCACTCAGGCTCACAATCTAGGTGGTATTTTCCATGCTTTATTCTCTCTTACCCACCTTCCCCACATCCTATCTATTGCCAAGTTCTGTTGACTTTAACTTTGTAATATCTCTCATGCATGTCCCCTTCTCTTCTGACACTGCTACCACCTTGGTACTGCCCCTTGTCACCTCCTGCCTAGACTATTGCAATAGTTTGCTACATGGTCTCCCTGACTCCCTCCCTTCCCTACTCTAATCCATCTTCCACTCAACTGTCAGATTGATCTCACTAAAGTTTAGGTATGACCATATCACCCCCAATAAATAAACTCCAAGGACTTCTTATCACCTCTAAAATCAAAATAAAATCTTCTAAAGACTTTCATAACCTGGCCCTTTCTTACCCTTGCAGTCTGCTTATACCTTACTCTACAATCCAATGACACGGACTTCCTTGCTGTTCTTCCACAAATGTCGTGGGCTGCTCAGTGTCTAGCACTAAACATGACCAGAGATGTGAATGAGAAATGACCAGATCATGTGGGTAGTTCAAGGAAGAACCATGAACTCCATTTATTGATTCTTAGGACAAGGTTTTTATAGAGCAATGAGACAAAAAAGACTCAAGTATTCTTATTATCTTAGTCTGTTATATCCTGGAAGTAGTAAGGCAATAATGCTTTTGTTCTCTAGGTGCCAGAAAGTCTTAGGAAGAGTCAGTTAACTCCTTTCATATGCAGTCACATTACAGAAGATGCTCTCGAGAGTTGGCTTCAAGGCCTAAGGCAAAGCCAATCATAGAGGGCATTTGTATAGGAGCCAATCACCTAAGAATAACTAAAGTCTTGGGGAAGGGCCTATTGGTCTCCAACATCATTGTAAGTGTAACCCATAACAAAGAACTCAGGAGCTAACTTTACAAAAAAGTTGCATCTCAATGAGCTCTTATATTGAAGTCCACTATTAGGATTTAATATCTGAATCCTGAACCGGGCCTCTTTGGCTCCCCACACAAAAAGATACTACACTTGGCTCTGGGAATTTTTTCTGGCTGTCCTCCATGCCTGGAATGGTCTTCCTCCTCATCTCTGTCTCCTGGATTCCCTGACTTTCTTCAAGTCTCAGCTAAGATCTGAACTTCTACAAGAAAAACTGTTTGCAATCTCTCTTAATTTTAGTGCCTTCCTCTTCTGATTAACTCCAATTTATCCTGTCTATATCTTGTTTCTACATAGTTCTTTACATTTTGTCTGCCTCACTAGACTGTGAGCTCCTTGATAGAGAGAGAAGGAATTGCCTTTTGCTTTTGTTTATAACCACATTTCTTCAATTGAGGTTGGTTTATGTTAGTGGGTAGTGATAGAGATGGTAAGAAAAAAATATAAAACATTCAAAAATTCACAGAAGAAAACAAGAGGAAATTCAGATGGTGACACAAATAGATCAAAGTTTTGCTACCTTGTTAAATTTAATATATACTTTTAAAAAGCCAACTGTGTCTTAACAGTTCATGGTTTCATATACATTCCACCTTTTTGCCTCTCCTTGTATACTGAAATGTTTGTGTTTGTGGATCATTGTTAATTTCATAACAATAAAAAAGTGGGTTATAATTCCAGATAAAGCTATCCTATATATCCCTTTACAGAGCTCTCACCTGATGGGAGGAAGGCAAAGGCTTAAGAAACTGCTAAAGGACTACCCTGTTTGATTGGGAAATATCTGTCCCTTGACCTTTCAGAACTCCATCTTGTGGGAAAGCAGAAACTCCCACTAAAAAGCAACCTCAATGCAAATTAACCATGAATTGATACCATGAGAAATCCAAGAGCATTTTAGATTTTTCGTATCTCATTGAAGGGATGTAGACTAAAGAGAATGCTGACCTTACCAGCCTGGCTCTATCTTTTTTAGATCTTACCTGTCCCTAAAGAGAGGGGATTTAAGGGACCACTGCTTTTAGAAGTGGGATTTTACAACCTGCTGCCTTGCTTTTATAGCTACACATATTTTTCCAAAAGCTTTTAACCTTGTCCTTGCCCCCTGGGGGCGGGGGGGGGGAAGGGGAGAGACTACTGGGAAGGGAGCAATTTGGCCACTTAGAGAGCTTTTTAACAGTCATTTATCTGAAAATACCAGAACCAAGATCTCATTCATGTTGGCCAGTTCAAATTGCTGAGGCCAGTTCAAGAGATCCATAGAGGAGATGGAAATGGGAAAGAGGAAGTGGGGTGGGGGGGCTTTCAGTGACAAAATGTGACTTTATAGGGAACTGCTTTCAACTGGCGGGGTAGGAAGAATATTATCCTACGTGAGTTTTTTAAAGTATAGGATTTTCAATACCTTAACATGTTTTAAATAACTAGGGAGTAGAAGAGGGAAAGACAAATTAAGGACAACAATACTATCTATGCTAACTACTTTCCAAGATTGTTACCTGGAAAGTATTTCCTTAACTTTAAAGAGCTAAACAAATATGAGCTATTAATAATAATAAATGTCCTTAGGATCTTGCCTGAGCAAAAACCCAAATCCAGAATTGGAAACATTTAGTTCAGCTTTCCTCTTTTTTCAGGTGAAGAAACTGAGGCCCAGAGAGGGGGGAAGTCACCAGCTCAAGGTCATAGTTACCTAATGACAGAACCAGGATCAGAACCAGCATCCAGGTCTCCTGATTCCAGGTTCCTTGTTCTTCCAGCTATATCACAAGATGGTGGTTTCCTTTAATATGCAAATATGTACTGAGAATGCTTGAATAAAAATGTTGCAGGGGAGGATGAGCTAAAGGCTGTAAAAGGAGCTAAAAGCTTCTTATTTAGATCAAACAAAAGCAGACTTGAAAAAGAGTCAGCCAGCTGCTCCTGGATGGCTCCAAAGTCCAGGGGCAGGGCCAAAACCCACCATAACACCCTGAGGCAAGAAAAGGAAACGGGGAATAGGAGCATCTGGGAGGGTGGATTAAAATTTAAGTTGTGGGGGGTGGGGTGGGGGGAGATTTGGGGCCTTTGTCAGTACATTAATGTTCTAACATAGCTTTCTTTCCCCATCTTGACCTCCCAGGCTGATAAGGAAGGCAGGCTGAGGCAGGGGGCAATAACTTTAGATGCAGCCCTTGAAGATGGAACAGAAAAACTCTTGGAGAGATATAGTGCTGGCCAGGACCCCATCCCCTGTGATCTGCCATTTTATAACAGTAAGGTGATGCCTAAGAAGAATTAGGCTATGTTCCCAGTTCTTTGCTGAGGTTGCAGGTAGACTGAGGTAAAATACATTCCTGGTATCTTACCATCCTATTTACGTGTGCATTTGCAACCATGAGTATCACTATACCCACATAGATCTTAAATCTAGGTGTATATCAGTGGTCACGAATTAATTGCCTTTGACCTTCTGGGTCAATTCTCTTCCCTGATCATGTGCTGTAGGTAAGTGATAAAAGAGAGATACGGGTTCAAATCTACAGGGATTTCTGTGGTCTGCTGCTTCTGGACCACAGAATATTAGGTAACTGGACCCAGATGGCTCTAGAGGAGAAAGTGAGGCTGGTGACCCTGCACAGCCCTCCCTCATTCAAATCAAAGTTAACTACAAGTCATGTCATCATTTCCCTGATGCCATGGTACTCTTAGAAAAGGAAGGACAAACACAACCAGCTTCTGGACCAAGGATATCTGTAGTTTATGTCACATCCTATTTATACATTTATTTCTACTATTCCAATCAAACTATTTACTAAGACAGCGATCTGTCTTATCGAGGTGTTTGAGAGTAGTTGGGATAAGAAGAAAGAGGTATGATCCATGTAGGTGGGAAATGAGTCAGAAAGACTGAATAAATGACACATTTTATATTTATCTTTCTCCCTCTTCCCTCAGAATTTAAGTTCCTTGAGAACAAATAGATAAAGCAGTAGATAGAATACTAGACATGGAATCAGGGAGACTTGAATTTGAATCCTGCCTCAGTCACTTATTAGCTGGACAAGTCACTTTACCTTTGTCAGTCTCAGTTTCTTCATTTGTAAAATGGGTATAATAGCACCTACCACACAGGGTTGTTATAAGGAGCAAATAAATTAATAAATGTAACACTTTGCCAACCTGAAAGTGCTATGTAAATGCTAGTTGTCATTATTATTTCATTATTAGTCTTTGTATCCCTAATATCTAGTACAGTGCCTGGCACATAGTAGATTCTTAATAAAAGCTTGTTGTGTTAGTTGATGAACCTAGATAGATAGGTTAAAAACTATGCTTACAGTGAGGGATGGAGTACTTAGAAGACAGTTATATATCTAAGGTCCTACCTGTTGAATGGGAACAGGGAGTGATCAAAGAGTCCTTTATCATATAAAGTATAAAAGGTAAAACCAATCTATAAAGAGTCTTCACTCAAGGCAGAGATAAGTAGATACAATATTTTCTAAGTGAAACTAGAGGGATACCAGTTGAATTAATGAGAATGATCAAGTTCTTACCATACCACGTGGTTTAAAAAAAATTACTCAGGGCTTATTGGCATAGACATTGAAAAAAGGCTGAAAACTAAGAAAACCAATGATCAGTACCTTGCCTTGCCCTCCCCACCCCCCAATTTGAAGACTCTTTTCCTGAACTTTTTTTACTCTATAAAAGATCGGCCTGACTTCTCAGTTTTCTGTGTTCACCACAAGGCACCATAGCTTGTGTCTTTGCTTTCCCAGTGCCTCTGTTAACCCCTGTCCTTGGTGCTGTTCCAGTAACTGACTCATGGCCAGTCCCCTGGCCAATACAACTTCCAGTCCTGCTAGACCCATGGTTTATCACCTACTCCAGCCCTTACAAATTTCTTTGTTCCAATCATTTGCACTAGCCTTTTATTTTATCATCACTACAGAAGTTCATCAGAAATCTAGTAAACAGGTAAACTGCATTTCTAGCTATTGTAATTGTGCAGACTTGGTATATTAGGGGAAGAAATGGAAGTTACTGCCCAACTACAGCTCTCTTGCCTTTGGACATATATTATTATATATGGAGACAGAAGTAAGCCTCCTAATTATCTGGGGACCAGAAAACGAATAACATGGATATATTATCTTTTCTGGGGGGCATTCCTTTAGTTCTTTATGTGCCCCACTAATCTATAGGAAGGGAGCCAATACAGAGTCTATCTTTTCTTCCCAGATATTTAACTATGATAATGCTTGATTCCCTCCCAGAGTGGGGAAGGGGATCAATTTACTGAAACATTAAGTTTCTGATAAGATTACACCTACAGCTTGATCTCCATTTAAAACACAATTTTTTAAAAGCTCTGTCCCATAAACTCTAGATAACCCAGATAACAAAATATTAAGATTAGATGTTTTCTTAGGCCCCCTGTGTCATATTTTATAATTTTGTTTTTGGTTATGGACAAATATCTAACTTTGGGTTAGAAATTCCCAAGCTACTCTCCAGATGATATGCAAATGAATTTAATTCAAAACAAAAAGAAAGAGAACAAGATCATTATTTTCTACCCATCTGACCTGGATTCCAGCTTTATCATGTAAATCCATCAGTTGCAAACTTCCCAGGTTTTGGAGTTGTACTTTGGCCATAGAAAAGTTTCTGTGTTCCCCTTGGCCAACGACCAACATTACCACAGTTTATTAAGTGCCAGCTGCCCTGTGGTACAGTAGATAAAGAACTAGTCTCAGAGATGGGAAGACCTAGTTTTAAGGCCCACTTCTGACACATCCAGAGTTTCAACCCTGGGCTATTGATTAACTTCTCAGTGCTTGAGGTAATTCTCTAAGACTATTAAGTTGTAATGCTTTAGTAGAGGGAATAGCCCATCTGAGAGAACTCTATGCCAATGAAATAACAGGTCGGTCAAGTCCCTCTCCCTGTCCCATGTGCAAATGACTATGCATTGAAGATATAAAGACAAAAATGAAATTGTCCTTGTCCTCAAAGGGTTTGCATTTTAATCATTGACTACTGTGGTATTATTAAAGAAAGAGTGACAAATTCTTGTTCCAAGTTGTGTCTGAAGTAATGCCAGGTCCCACAAGCCCTTTCTTCAGTTCCACTCCACTCATTAGTAAAAATTTGTGGGAAAGATAATGATTTTTCTAAGCTAGTGTGAACTAAATTTGGTTGATTGGTTGATTGTTGTTCTTCGTTCTCAAAGAGGACCAAAATGACATCACTATGCTAGAGTCAAGTTTCAATGTTTCCAACTGTGGCTGATCAGACCAATAAAAGCGAAGAATGCTCCACCACAGGTTGGGCACAAATAATCGATATGAACATTTGGGGTGATTTCTCTAAGTTTGCACATCCTATGTTTCCTTTGAGCTGTTTCAATTCTGCTTTGTTCATAGAGCATAGCACCTTCTCTGATGTGGACATGCCATGCTGAGCTGTCCTGTGCCAGGGTCTCCCATGTGACACAATCAATTACAAAGTCCTTAAAAATGACTTTGAGAGTGTCCTTGTATCACTTCTTCTGAGCACCACGCGAACACTTGCCTTACGTCAGTTGTCCATTAAATGGACGTAAAATGTCCATTTTTGGCAAGTATATGTTTACATTCCAATGATGTGGTCAGTCCATCAGAATTGCACTCTCTAAAGCAGAGTTTAAATGCTTTGAAATCTAGTTTGAGTAAGGACCTCGGTGTCTAGTACCCTATCCTGCCAGCTGATCTTCAGAATCTTCCTAAGACAACTCAAATGGAAGTGGTTTAGTTTCCTGGCATGGCGCTGGTACACTGTCCAGGTTTCATAGGCATGCAACAATAAGGTCGGCGCAGTAGTTCTGTAGACCTTCAGTTTGGTAGTCAGTCTAATAACTCTTCTCTTGCATACTTTCCTTTGGAGTCTCCCAAATACCAAGCTAGCTCTGACAATGTGTGGGGCAACCTCATTATCAATGTGCACATCCCTGGAAAGTACACTACAAAGGTAAGTGAACTTATCCAGAGCATTCAAAACCTCTCCATTTGCTATAAATGATGGTTCCATATATGAATGGTGTAGTGGTGGCTAATGGAGCACCTGTTCTTTCTTGGGGTTAGTTGTTAGGCCAAAATTAGTGCAAGTAGCAGAGAATTGATCTTTATACTTTGTTGCATCTCAGCTTCAGAGGCTGCACTGCGTACACAATCATTTGCAAACAGAAATCATGCACCAACACTCCCTCCACTTTTGTCTTGGCCTGTAGCCTTTTCAAGTTGAAAAATTTACCATCAGTTCAGTAGCTGTGTTCATCCTCATTGAACTTGGCTGAAAACATCACGCTAAAAAGCATGGGAGTAAATACACAGCCTTTAAGATAGCTTTAAAGCTTTGATATAGATCAGGCATGGGGAGCTTTCACCATAGAGAAATTAAAAAGGACCCTCCTAGGATCAATGGTTTTGCTGTTGGAGTTGGAATTATCATCAGGTGTGGGAATGGCACTTGGAAGTTTTTGGTGTGTCCTCACCACAAGCAGGATCCAGCTATAGCCATTCAAAGGCAGCATGGCATAATGAAAAGAGTATAGGATTTTGAGTCAAAGGACCTAGGATTTAAATCCCAGTTTGGCTATTTGCTGTCTATGTAACTTTGGAGAGTCACTCTCCTTTTCTGGGTTTCTGTTTCCTCATTTGTAAAATGAGGGATTGGATCGCATGGCCTTTAACATACTTTTATAAGTGGAAGATCCTCTGACTATAAAGAGGATATGTACTGTTAGCTTACGGCAATGCAATTCGCTGACTGAGAACCATCTTGGGCTGAGAGACTTTGGTATTGACAGAAAGATTTTGAAAGGACTTAAGCAAACACTAAAAGGACCACTTAGCAAGATATCTTATAACTGGGGATTGATGGCCTTGATTGATCTGACAAGCCAGCTGAATGACTGCCTGAAGGACAGCAAGAAGGTGCTGGCTCAGGACCAGAGAGAATATACTTAGCCACTGAGGTAGCAAGAGAGGCTAAGCTCCTAGGAGTTGTCTGGAGACTGTGGTGCCCTAAACGGTGGGAAAATGGAGCTCACTGTGACTTGTGCTTCTAATTAGATCTCCACAATCCTCTAAAACCAGTAGTGTTAATGGGTCCAGTTGAGGAACTTTAGAAGCAAGAGTTTCCTAGAGTCTGATCAGAGACCCGTCCCTACTCCCTAAAATATTGTGATGACAGGTTCATTGGGAATCATCTTCTCTATGCAGGGATTTTAGTCACCTCAGCCCAGTGATGTATTAGCAACTAACCCAAGGGAGGAAGCCAGTTTATAGGATAAAGTGGTCCTTCAGTGTAGGGCAATGACTTCTTTCTGGTTATGCTTTGGGGGAGTCAAAGAAAGAGTGATGGGGCTCAAATAGCTGCTTGATTTCAGGGTCTCAGGAAATTGTATTGTCTACAGCTTAGCAGAGAAAGGCAGTGTGCTACTCTGGAGGAAGCTGTTCGATAGAACAGTTGTAAATGAAGGGAGATAGAAAGGAAGGAATCAGGTGAAGCAGGAAATCACAGAGGTAGTGCTCAGGCTACAGGCACCTAGAGAACACAACCTCTGTCATAATTGGAGATAGAAGGCAACGGATTCTCCTTGAGCTTGGCTTCTAAGGGCTCTTCATTTTTTTAGTGTCATGGATATTTTGGATTTTTTATTATTTATTTATTAGTAACATTTTTAAGTGCATAAAATGTAATAGATAGTATTACAAAGGAAATCAATTTTTATTGAAATACAATTACCAAAATTTATTTTTTAAAAGTTCACAGACCCCAGGTTGAGAACCCCTTCACTAGATACTTAAAAAAGGGCTGGTTAACATTCTATCCATTATGAGTTCAAGAGATTTAGGGACCTTGTTTATGAGATTAGGGTAAAACTCCAAGGTGACAAGACTTCTAAATTTGATTATTTTGTCATCTCCCTATACCCCACACCCCAGGAAGCCAGGGGTGTGTGATTTACCTTTCTTTGTTCCACTGAATTAGAAGGAATAACTCAAGTAGCCATTAGAGCTTTGGTCCTTCCAAGAAAAGGACAAGAAGGAAAATTCATGGAAAGAGGATGCTAGATATAAGCTAAAAGCCTGAACTTTACATTTCAGTGTAATTTTGAGAAATCTGTTCTAGAGAAGATGGCTGAATGAGCTGTTTCACATATTGGCAGACAGTTCCAGAGGACTAGTGATGAAGTATGTTTCCTAACTTCTGACAGAGGTGATAGATTCAGGGTAAACCCTGATAAGACCAGTGCTTCTGAAGTCATGGGTCATGACCCCTGAATGTGGGGTTCTTGAAAAATTTGGCAGCAGTAAAAAGTTTCTGAATGTACAATGACCAAAAATTAAAAATAATGGATTCAGATATTGAATCTAAGCTGTTTCTGGTAGTGCTTGCCCATGTTGTATCACTCAACTTCACTGCAGCCTTGGTTCTGAACACACAACCAGTGAACTTTGCACCGCTCATGCTGCCCATGTCATGTAAAGCCAAGGAATACTGCCAGAAACACCTCGGCTCAGATTTGAGATTGTTAGATGTTATGAATTGCAGTGTTTTTATTGTGCCTACAAAGTTTTTAGTTTTGTTTAATTACAGAAAATAAAGACTTTTAATATTTTCCTGCTGCTATTCCTTAGTATGTAAATATCAAATTAGTGTATCTTTGGATTGTATTGTCACAATATTTGATTTTAAAAATTGCTGTTATCACATTCTTATATAGAAACATAAGTGTTTAATGACAGCAAGTGAAGACAAAAGCACTTTAATATTTCTCCACCATCACCACTGTATGTGTAAATGTGTCAACATCATTTTTTTGGCTTTTATAAGCAAACATCATTTTTTAAAAATTAAGCAAAGACACATGTAATTTCATCCACTAAAGTTAATGTTTATTTGAGAAATTACTAGCAATATTTATTTATATTTTAGGACAAAAATATTTTTTTGGTTATGGATAAGTGACAAAATTTAGACAGAAGAAATAAAAATAATGATGACAAGGTGGCAAAGCCTTTACTGGTTGATGGGTTGGTTGGTTCATTGGTTGTTGGCTGGTTGGTTACTATCCTTCATTCTTGAAGAGGATCAAAATTACATCACTATGCTAAAGTCAAGTTTCAATTTGTTCAACTGTAACTGATCAGACCAATACAAGCTCAGAATGCTCTATGATAGGTCAAGCACAGTCTGTGTGAACATTTGGGGTGTATACTCTAAATTTGTGCATCCTACATTTCCTTTGAGCTGTTTTAATTCTGCTTTACTCATAAAGCATGGTAGCTTCTCTAATGTATGCATGCCATGGTGAGCGGTCTTGTACTAGTGTCTCTTGTATCACACATCGTTTCCAAAGTTCTTGAGAGCGACCATGAGAGTGTCCTTATATTGCTTCTTTTGACCACCATATGAACTCATGCGCTATGTGAGTTTTTCATAAAACAGTCTTTTTGGCAAGTGTACATTCTGCATTCAACCAATATGGCCAGCTGTAAAGCCAAGCATGAGCAGCATTCCAGAGGACTGATGCTGTGAATAGCTTTAAGGGTCTGATCACATAGTACAGTGAACTCTATTTATTCAGCAGTAAACTAGAGCAAAACATTCATAGAAACCAAAGTACAGCATTCACAACGATTTAAGAACTTATCACTAAAGTGGCCACATAGTTTTAAATAAAAGTTATCATTCAGTAAGTCTTTAACTCAATCATCTTTAAGGAGCAATCCCCCTTGAGGGACACAAAGTACAAGGGTCAAAGTTTTCTCACCCCTAGGTCACATTGTCTTAATCTTTCAGTCAAAAAAATCTTCTTTCTTCTTGTTTGGAGATTAGTTTCCAATCATCCTTACCTCAATCACTCTTAAGGGGTACAAGGTACAAAGTACAAAGTCCTCCTACCCCTAGGCCATAGTAAGTCATGATCTTCTCAGTCAGCACTAAGTCCCCAAGGAGAGGTCTTTTCATCTTGATTTGAGGTTGGCTCCCAGATTCCATGGTTCCACTTTCACAGGTCCAGCTCTTGCCCGAATCTACCCAACTGTCACCTGGATTCACAGGCAGCCAGCTCTCAGCTCCTTGTCCAGTGCCTTGTCCAGTTCCTCATCTAATTCCTCATCCAGTTCCATTCCATGTTGAAGCTCACAGTGTCCAGTCCACCTCAAGTCCTTTACAGTTTCTGTTTCTGGGAAGACAAGGTTTAACAGACCCAAAACAATATTCACACATGTTGCCAGCACCATTGTCAATTCACTGTCTTCCTGTGAAATCAACACAGACCCACAAACAAGGTCTGAGAACTCAACACAGATTATCAGTATAGTCCCAGGACTTCTGGAACCCTCCTCCAGGAATTCTGTAAACAGACAGCAAGAAAATCCTCTTTCAGGGCTTCCAGTAAGGTCCCAGGGCTTCTGTACAAAGTACCACAAACACAAATCAACATAGAACAGACAGAGTGCCAAACACCACAAATTTTCCCCTTCTCAACTCTGCTCAATCCCAGCTGTGCTCAGCTTTTTATATGGTCTTTAGCTCCTCCCTGTGCTGCCCACTTCTTAAGTCCTTCCTGTTCCTGTCTTTGGCAAGGAGGATTATGGGATTCACAGGATCCATTTCTTAACAAAGACTTGATATAATCACTGCCAAGACTCAAAGATGCTTGAACTGAAACAAGGTGCTAAATACTCATTTGCTTGCCATTACACCAGCCCATTGGAGTTGTGCTCTCTGAAGCAGAGTTTGATGGTTAGAGTCTTCACTATCAGGCTGTAGTGCACTTACATTGACAAGAAAAAGAAAATAATTTTTGCAATATGAATTTACTTCTAACAATGAAGATGGTGTGGAAGAACCTCTTTGCTTAATTTGTAATGAAGTTTTGGCTGTGGAGATTATGAAAACAGCCTAACAAAACTACATGTGGTGTACTGAAATAAACCAAAGAGATATTTTGAACGACTTTTAAAATCTTCAAATAAAGAAAAGCAATGTTTAGAAAAACTTGTTACTGTCAATGAAAAATATTTACTTTCATCTTACAAAACAAAAACTTACATAATTACAAAAACTAAAAACCCCCGTGCAATAAAATGTCAGAAATTGATCATGGGAAGAACTATAGGTATTAAATTCATAAAATTCCTTTATTGAATGATCTGTTTCCAAAAGACTTTCAAAAATTAGTAATGACCAATTCCAGCAGCTTATTATCAGGGTTAAGGGCAGCCCAAAGTTTTCAGTTCAGTTAGATGAAACAACTGATATTTCTAACATGGCACAGTTGTTACTTTATGTAGGATATATTTATGAAGGAAGCATAAATGAGGAATTATTGTTTTGTCATACTTTGGAAGGGCACATAAAAGGGGAATATATACATATATATATATATATGTACAGTGTGTGTGTGTGTGTGTGTGTGTGTGTGTGTGTGTGTAAAAGTCTATGAATTTTTCACAAATGAAGGTCTACAGGGGAAAAAAATTGTGCTATAGTCTATACAGATAGGGCTGGAACAATGATGAGTGAGACTTGAATTTGTAGCAAAAGTTAAATCTAGTGTTAATGAACATATTACTTTTACTCACTGCATGATCCATCAGGAGGTGCTTGTAGCTCAAAAAAAAATATCACCAGTTAGATGTGTTTTGTGATACTATCAAAATCATTAACTTCATTAAAAGTTGTAAGCTTAACAGTTGTTTGTTTTCAAACCTTTGGAAAGACATGAACTTCAATTACAAAAGCTTGTTACTACATGCAGAGGTAAGGTGGCTCTCAAGAGGGCAAAGTTTAAACAGATTATTGAAACTGAAAGATGAAGTTGTTGTATTTTTGACTGAGCAGAAATTTTATTTGTTACTTTTTTCATAATCACTTATAGCTCTCCAAACTGTGTTGTCAGATGTTTTTTGAGAAACTTGATTTAAAAATGTTACTTCAAGGAAATTATTGTAACATATTTATGTCAAAAGATAAAATTGAAAGTTTTACTTAAAAAGTTATCATATGGAAGAATGAGTGGAAAATAGTCCTTTAGAAATGTTTACAGATATAGGTGATTTAATAATTGAAAATCACCTACCCAAAGATTGAATTGTAAGAATATAATAGATCATCTGGATTGACTGGAGATACAGTTTGAGAAGTACTTCCCTTTAAATTTTGTTTCTGAAAAGCTAAGTTGGGATCATAAACCATACTCAACTGAAATAAATGTCAGCCATCTGTCATTAAAAGTTCAAGAATTTGCTGAGTTATCAAGCAGAACAGGTTTAAAATTTGAGTTTGCTAACAAATAGTTAAATGAATTTTGACTTGGGATCAGGACAGAATTTCCAACAATTTGGAAATGACCTTAAACATACTTCTGCCATTTTGGACTACATGTTTATGTAAAGCAGCATTCTCAGCATTGATGATCATAAAATCAAAACATTGATCAACTCTGAAAAACATTGAAGATGCTCTATGTCCTGCAGGATCAAATATTCTGCCAAGATTTAATATTTTATGTAAAAATAAACAAAGCACACTTATCTCATTAGTATGCAAATTTGCTTTTGTTTTTAATAAATGGTAAAATGATATGTATTCTGAAGAATTGTTTTAAAATAAATTTCTTTATGATTTATTATCATTAAATGTTTAATTTGTATACTTAGCTTATATACCTAAATACTTTGGGTTGTGTAAAATTTTCTTGGGTGAAAAGTGGTCATGAGTGGGAAAAGCTTAAGAAGCCCTGGTTTAGAAAATGATTTTTTTAAAATGACCAACGTGAGAAGTAGCTTTTATTTGACTATATATATTGGGTATAAAGATTTTTTTTCTTTTCCAATTGTGGTGGGGGCAGCTTTGGAGTAGGGATAATATATTTTTGTTAATTGAAAAATAAAGTAAATATTTTAATTAAAAGTAAAGCATAATTAAAAATAATCACAATGGTAATCACAATGTATGCTTGACAGATGGAGGTTATTTATGACCTGGTTGTTATGAATTGATTCTCCTCCCAGCACATATATTGAAGCCAAATCACATTCTTAACAGGGTATGTCCCCCACAGGGGACCATAACAAGAGAGGAGAGAGATATAAGACTTTGCATAGAGAGAAATGAATGGAGTTGTCACTTAACTATCTGTAGGTTTCTCCTGACAAGGGAGATACTTTACTGGATTTCATAAGAACAGGACCTCACTAGATCCTCACAAGAACTCTGTGAGGTTCAGGTATCACTCTCCACTTTGCAGATAAAGACACTGAAAAATGACATAACTTGCCCATAGTTAATAATTTACTGGTAGAGGTGAGATTTAATCTGAAATCCAAACTCTAGTGCACTTTTCACCATATACTTTGCTTAAAGTTTGTGTTACAAGATCTCAGCTGGCCCCTGGATTCTGTTGTGTGCCAATCCCTTTAGTTGTTCATGGCTGATTTACTATTGTATTCCACATAACGGCTGTGGCAAACTTTCTCTTCTTTCTTCAAGTCATCTAGATACCCCCTCCAACAACCCTTCTGTCCCCTTTCATATAGGATCTTTCCTTTTAATTCACTGAAAATATTAAGACTGGGGGTGGCTAGGTGGCGCAGTGAATAGAGAGCACTGACTCTGGAGTCAGGAGGACCTAAGTTCAAGTCCAGCCTCAGACACTTAGCACCTATTAGCCATGTGACCTTGGGCAAGTCACTCACACCCAATAGCCCTGCCTTCCCCCTGCAAAAAAAAAAAATAAGGCCAACTGTTAGTGTCTCTTCCCCTGTTGCATATCTTAAATTATCTCAGTTTCACCCCCAGTTCTCTTTTCCCTTGTTCCTGCCTCCAATAATGAGATGGTCCTTCTCTCCATTACCAACCCTTCTTCATGTGCCTTTGATCTCATCCTCTCCTTTCTCCTCCAGAAATTGGTCCCTTTGATCATCCTCTCCCTGTCTTTCAGTATTTAATGATAATAGTAATGATAACTACTAATAACTTAAACTAATAACTAATAATAACTTAAAATAATAACTACCACTTAAACTAATGACAACTACCACATTAAAATTTATAAAGTACTTTACAAATAGCATCTTGATTTATCTTCACATCAACCCTGGAAAGTAGGTACTATTATTACTCCCATTTTCTAGAGGAAGAAACTGAGACAGAGGTTCAATGACTTGCCTAGGGTCACTAAACTAAGAAATGTCGGAGGCCAGAGTGGACCTCTGGCTTTCCTAACTTTGATGAGACCTGAGATCTATCTACTGTACCACCTAGCTGTTAATCTGAGCTTAATATACATCAAAAATTACTATTTCCATAAACAGAGAACAGAAAAAGAGGATTAGATGTGCATATAATTAATGCAGCATTGTTGCTTCTGTCCTTCATTTTTGAAGTGGACCATGACATCAGGGAAATTATGACATAACTTACCTCACTTTCTCCTCCAGAGACACCTGGGTCCAGTGGCCAGATAGTCATTAGGACTCTTGGAAATGGCTCAGGATGCAGTGGGAGACCCTGACCCTTTTAGGTTAAAGCCTTTTTAGGTTCTCACTTAGAGTAAGGTAATGCCCACTCAGTGAATAGATCTCTTAAAGAAGGGAGTCAAGGGATGGCACCTTTAATTTAAAAACAAAATAAAATTGGGAGGGGAAGACTCTCAGGGTTTCTAGTCAAAAGAGAAACAATTACTACTGACATTCACTCAGAAGCAAGAGGGCCCAAAATATAGCCATTAAATGGTGTTTGGGCAGGGAACTATTGTGGTCCAATCTATGAACTCCAGAGTGAAATGTGTTTAAGGTTTGGTCTTTGAGAAGGAAGGAAGGAAGGGAGGGAGGGAAGAAGGAAGGAAGGAATCTAGCCAGTAAACCCCAAGTTAACTGGGTAGCTTCCAGACATCAAAAATGCAACATACTGGTTGCAAAGCTATCCTACTTTTTTGTCCCCTGTATCTCCTATTTTCTTCTGGCATTAAAAACAAATGCCAAAATGATTCTCTTTTTTTCCTTTTTTTTTGACATTACTTTGCTAGTCCTTCTCTCCTCAAATTAATCCCCCCTCAAATTCAAAGCAAAACAGAACAAAACAAATCACAATTTCCCTTATAACATGTCTAAATATAGTTAAGCAAAACAAATCTCTGTGTTAGGTATATCTAAAAAAGGATATTTTCCTCTTCCCCTTGAGTCTCCCACCTTTCTGTAAGAAAATGTGCTGTTTCTTCATCATTGGTCCTCTTGAGTGGGGGTTGATTCTTTTTCCTTAATTTTATCCACTGGCTCCATTCCTATTATCCTCAAATATGCCTGCATGTCTCCCATCCTTAATCTACCTACCTAAAAAAGATCCTGCTATCTCCTCAAGTATCATGTGATATAGTTCTCCGATCTCCCTTAAAAAAAAACAGTTTGCACTTGTTTCCTTCATTTTTTCTCTTCCTACTCATATAGGCCCTTGAAACCTGCATCTGACCCTCCCAGTCAATGGAAACTATATTTTCTATTGCCATAAAATTTCTCTTCATTGTTACACTTTCCTGGTCCTCATCCTTCCAAATTTCTCTGTGGCATTTGCCACTGTTGCCTTACCCTTTCTTCTGGATACCCTATTTTCTTGACACACTTTGCCACAATTCTCTTCCTGATTGATTATCTGTCTGATCCTTCTCTGTCTCCTTTGCAAAATTTTCATCCAAATCACCCCCCCCCACCATCCTAAGGCAAGACTGTATCAGAGGCTCTGCCCCTGGTACCTCTTCTCTTTTCCCTCTCTTGGTAATCTCATTAACATCCATGGGTTCAACAATGACTTTTTCACAGATGAGTGCTGAATCTACATTTCCAGTTCGCATTTGACTCCCTCCTAAGCTCCAGTCTCACATCTGGGACTGTTTGCTGCACAGCTTCACCCAGCATTTCAAATTTAACATGTCCAAAACAATTCATCATCCTTCTCTCCAAACACAGCCCTCCTCCTAAGTTTCCTCCATCCTTCTCCTAGTCTCCCAGGTCTCCCATTTAGTAGTCGTCCTCAACTTATCAATACCATATCCACATTCAATCAATTGCCAAGTCTTTTTAAATCCATTTCCACAATATTTTTCACATTCATTCACTTCTTTAAAAAACAAAAAAACATAACTTTAATAGTATTTTTATTACATGTAAAGATAGTTTTCAACATTCAATTTTGTAAAATTTTGAGTTCCAAATTTTTCTCCCTCCCCAACTCTCCTAACCAAGACAGCAAGCAGTCTGATATAGGTTATACAATTCATTCCTTTCTTTCCATTTACATAGCCACCAGCCTAGTTCAAGTCCTCATCATTTCTTGACTAGACTACTGCAGTAACCTCTTATTTGGTCTCCCTGAATTCAGGGGAAGGGAGTTATGTGGATGAAAGAACAGTTATGGTAGAAAGGTGAGAGATAGTTTTCACTTAGGTAAGTAATTACGCACTACTAAAATTAGGGGAGAATTTCTATGGTAGCCAAAGAATGGTTCCACATCAGAAATTGATGTGATTTTATCAGTGGAAATGACATTAAAAAACCATTACCAGGGCAGCTAGGTAGCGCAGTGAAGAGAGAACCAGCCCTGGAGTCAGGAAGAGTTGAGTTCAAATCCAGCCTCAGACATTTAACACTTGCTGGCTGTGTGACCTTGGGCAAGTCACTTAATTTCAATTATCCTGCCTTCCCCCCTCCAAAAAGATAAAAAAAAAAAGAAGCATTACCACTGCTTTACCACTAAGCCCTAAGAACCATGGGACCTTTTCATCTGACTTACAGCTGAAACCTTCCCTATTAGAACATGAGTTCCTTTAATATTAGGGATTACCTTCTTTTTTATTTGCATCCCCGGTACTTAACATAGTGCTTTCCATATGAAAAGTGCTTTAAAGAGGTTTTTCTCATTAATTCATAAAATGAGATTTAAGAATATTCCCCCGCTTTTCCACCTTTCTATTCCCATATGTCTCCTTTTGGTAAGGGTGAATGTACTGTGAGGGTCTCAGAAGGAAAAGTCTATCACTACATTACATACTTTGAACTTTATAATGTTCAAACAGCCATCCTTAGCCATGTTGGCTAAGAGTTTTCTCATATTCCATTCCTTCAAAGAGTTAAAAATCATCTACAAATCCTATAAGATTTATTCAGATTATTGTGTAGTTATTTTTAATGTCTCATTTCTTATTCCAGTCTCTGATGAGGAGAAGGTGCTGCTCTACCCATTTTTATTATTCTAACACTGGGGGTAGCCCTGCACAGTTTAACAGAGACTACAGGAGCTGGTGACCTAAGCTAATCTCCACTTTTTTACTTTGTCTTTACTTCATTACTCTGGGGCTGCCTGTCCTCTCGTAGGAAGTAGGCTCCCTAGTGCTTCAGTTTCACACCTACTTCAGATTCCCAAGGGAAAAAATCCCATTTTTCACTTTGGGCTAGGACTTTGCCCTAACAAGAGGGAAGGCTACCCAGGTTGATAGGTGCTATCTCTTGTACCCCCAGCACTTAGCATAGTGTCTGGCACACAGTGACATTTAATAAATGTTTATTGTGTGGTATTGCATTCTTAATAAGTCCTGGGATGGACCAATTAATCGATGTGCCTATATTAGGCATTATATATTATTAGATTATATTGTATAGTCACTATAGTACACATATTACACATAGTCATATATTATATATAGTTGCTATATTAGGTGTTGATAATGGCAACTTTGGCAATGGTGTGCCCTTTGCTTTGCAACCTGCCCAGAAGTTTCCCTTTCTGCCAAGATTTTAGACTCTATCAATGCTACACCAGACTTATAGAGCTATTTCCCTGTTTCCCTTGTCATCTTGGAGAGTGTATTCAGGTGACAAACTCATTCAGGGAACAATTATAGAAGTTGCAGGCTGACTGACCATGTTGGGGTTCAGTTGATTGCCTCCCTCAATCCCAATCTTCAGCAGTTGAAAAAAGAACAGATAATTGAAAAATGAAGGTGGAGAATGGATTCTATAAATTATAGATGATGAGCTTGACTGCAATCCAAGCAAAACTCTAGTATAAGAATAGGGAGAAGGAGCAAAGATGATAGAGTAGAAGGAAACAGAATAGCAAGCTCTCCATTTCCTCATGCTCACCCAAAACTCCTCCAAAGAGATCTAGAAAATATACTAGAAATCTAGAGATCTAGAAAATAAATTTTGCTGGGGAAATCCAGGACAAATTCAGTAAATCATTTTTCCATCCCAGATTGGCACAAGGAGACAGACCAAGGGGTCTTCAGACAGTGGGACAGGGTCTAGTCATTAGCACATCATTTCTGAAGCACTCCAGCACACAGGGAGAGGATGTGTACCAGTGCAATAGAAGGTCTCATACCCATGCTGGGGCACCCTATACATATACTGGAGCACTGTTATGGCAACAGGTACCAACTGTTAGTTTTGTTACCTGCTATCCAGTTCTGGGTCCACACATCTAAGGTTGTTTGAGGAAGGGACATGTCCCCAGGGGTGTCATTTAAGGTAAGATGTTAATAAAAGGCACTGGATGGGTTCTGAGAAGGGGAAATAGCAGTGTGGTTTAGTCCCCAGTAACAGAGCAAAATTACAGTTCCAGCTTTTAGTCCAGTCTGGTACTTGCAGAGGCATAATCAAGGCAGAAGTCTCTGACACAAGGCAAATTTGCAATTCTGAGAGTCTGAACTAGTAGAGTTGCCCAAATTGTTGATAGTAGCTGAGTCCAGTAAAGGTCTAGAGTTGTTCAGACTCAAAACTAGGTGAGGAATTTGAGGAGCTCAGACTGGAGTGGGGGGTCATGGCAGCAAATAGATTTTACCCAGTCTCAGACCACTTTGGGAGAGCTATAAATTTGCATATTCTTATCCTATCACTGAGAACCTAGAATAACATAATACTCAATTACCCAAGAAAGGAGCAACAGGAGCAGCTTGAACCTTTTTTTTCCAGAAGTCTGCAGAACAGGCCTGCCCTAACGTAAAGTCCAAAGTCAGGAAATAGCTTTGAAGAATGAAAACAAATAAACAAAAAATCCCACCATAAAAAGTTATTATGGTTACTCAAGGACAGCTATGTGACACAGTGGATAGAGTGCTGAGCCTAGAGTCAGGAAGACCTGAATTCAAATTCGACCTCATATACTTACTAGTTGTAAAACAAGTCACTTAACCCTGTTTGCCTTGGTTTACTCATCTGCAAAATGAGCTAGAGGAGAAAATGGCAAATCACTCCAGTATCTTTGCCAAGAAAACCCCAAATGAAGAGTCAGACATGACAGAAACTGCTAAAAAGCAACAAACTATAGCAAAACTGTTGTCTCAAGACACAAACCCATTACAAAAAGCTCCAAAAGCATCTACAAAGTTTCAAAGAAAAAAGTTTGGGCCCAAATTTAGCTAGAATTCCTAACAAGAGATGAAGCCAGATTTTTTTTTTGAAAGTAAAAATGCTATCAATGAAATGAGAACAGTAGAGGAAAAAATAAAGAAGGAAATGTGAGTTATGGAGGAAATAAAGAATCTAAAAGGCAATTGATAGTTTGGCACAAGAGGTGCAAAACCTTGCCCAAGTAACAAATTCCCAGAAAATAGAATAAATTGAAGAGAAGATAATGACCCCATGAGATAAGAAGTATTAAAACAAAGTCAAAAGACTGAAACAAATAGAAGATAATGTAAGATAGCAAAAAAGAAAAAAACAGAAACCCTGTCAGACTTAAAAACAGACCCAAGAGAGAATTAAAGAGTCAGTGGACTACCTGAAAGCCATGACCAAAAAAGAGCCTAGTCATAGTAATTCAAAAAATCTCAAAAGAAAACTAACCAGACCTTTTAGAACCAGAGGATAAAGTAGAAATAAAAAGAACCCACTGGTTTACCTCCTAAAGAAAATCCCAAATGAAAACTTTCAGAATCATTATAGTCCAAATCCAGAACTTCCAGGTTAAACAACAACAACAAAAAAATACTACAAACACCTAGAAGGAAAAATAACCAAGTAACAAGGAACCACAGTCAGGATTATACACAATGTATCAGTCATTATTATGAAAGAGCAGAGAACTTAGAACATGCTGTTCCAGAAGGCAAAGGATATAGACTTAAAAGCCAAGAATAACTTACCCAGAAAAACTGAGTATATCCTATGGAAAAAAAAGTGAACTTTTAAGATTATTAGGTATAATATCATGGACAGTTAAGCGGCACAGTGGATAGCGTGCCAGGCCTGGAGTCAGGAAGAATCATCTTCATGAGTTCAAATCCAGCTTCAGACACTAGCTGTGTGATGCTGGGCATGTCATTTAACCCTGTTTGCTTCAGTTTCCTCATCTGTAAAATGATCTAGAGAAGGAAATGGCAAACCACACCCATATTTTTGTCAAGACGACCCCAAATAGGCTCATGAAGAATCAGACATGACCAAAAAGTGACTGAAATATGATATATAATGATAATGACTTCCAAGCATTCCTTAATTAAAAGACCAGCACTATATGGAAACTTTGAAATTCAAACACAAGAGTTAAGAGAAACATAAAAAGGCAAACATAAATAAACAGTCATAAGGGACTAAACAAGAATAATCTTCTTCCATTTAAATATGGGGAGATGTATTCACTCTAAACCCTATCATCATCAGGGATCATAGAGGAAATCTAATAGACAAACCCTGTGAGTAGTGCTATAATGTCTTCATCTTAAGAGAAGTAAAGAAAGAGGGGGAGAGAAATACACTGGGGGCAGAAGGAACAGAAACGAAGCTTAAAGAACTTTAGACATTTATATGAACAAGGAGGGGGAATAGCTGACTCTTGAACCTCATTCTCATCTGACCTGGTCCCAGAAACACATATCACTCAGTGTGGAAATAGGGGGGAAATGGGAAAATGGAGAAGGGAGAATTAGAAGATAGGTAGATAAAAAAGGGCTTAGTTCTAAGCAAAACAAAACTCTAACTGAGGATATACAAAAGTATTCATAACTCTTTTTAAAATGGTAAAGAATGAGAATCTAAGGAGATTATAAAAAATTGGGGAATGACTAAACAAATTACAGTATTTAAATGTGTATTAAGAAAAGATGAAAAGGATGGTTTCAGATAAACCTAGGCAGATTTGTATGAACAAATGAAGGGGACAGAACTAGAAGGACAATTTATACAACAAAACTATATTAGAGATGAAAAACCTGAAAGAATTAGGAATGCTGATCAGTGTAATGAACAATCAGAATTCCAGAGGACTGATGATGAAACATTCTACCCTTCTTTTGACAGAGAGCTGAAGGACTCAGAGTACAAAATGAGACATATTTATGTTTGGACATGGCTATTGTGGAAATTAGTTTTTTTGAATACATGTATTTGAAACAAGGGTTTTGTTTGTCTTTCATTTTCAATTTGAAGTCTGAGTGGGAGAGAAAGAAGGAAGATTTGGGGGGTTAAAATATAAATTATAATTTAAAAGAGAGATAGGGATAGGGACTGGGTCTTTTTTTTTTCATTGATATAGGGAACTCCTAGGTGAAGAAGTTGCTTCTTTTGATACAGGTCAGTACTTTCTATGCAATTTATAGTCTCAGAGAATTGTCTTAAGCATTGAAATGCTAAGTGACTTGCTCAGGGTCACATAAACAATCTGCATCAGGGGTGGGACTTCTAACCAAGTCTTGACTTCAAGGGCAACTCTCTAAGGAAGCAAAGACATATGCCATAGATTCATTAAGAACAGACTGTGCTCATCTTAGTTCATTGGTTTTCTCCACAGC
Organism: Gymnobelideus leadbeateri; assembly: GCA_011680675.1. Lineage (NCBI taxonomy): Eukaryota > Metazoa > Chordata > Mammalia > Diprotodontia > Petauridae > Gymnobelideus > Gymnobelideus leadbeateri. The sequence goes on along the minus strand of WOXC01008646.1, from coordinate 769,200 downwards.
ATTCCTAAATTAGTAGATAAGAAAAATGCTATAAATATTGTTTACCCAGATTTTAGCAAGGCATGTAATGAAGCCTTTAATGCTATTCTTGTAGAAGAGACATAATATGGACTGAAGTAGAAGTGTTAAACTTTTATGGGCAACATCCAACCCACAACACAATGGAATTTGTCTTGAATCATATCAAATTGTAAGTGGGAAATATTCGACAAAATAAATGAAAATACAATAAAACATAGATGATGTTATTGTGTGGTTTTCTAAGTCAATATGCACTGTCAAGGATCCTTATATATAGCTTTGTGACCCCTCTTCTTTTATTTTGGTTTGATATCACAAAACTAGAGTACATTTAGGTAGATTTGGAATTCATTGAATCAAACCCAAAGAATAGTCATTTGTGAATTATTCAATGTTGATTTTTAAAAAGAATTCTCTAGTGTAGTATCTTAGGATTCTTGTTTAGTTCTTACTATTTAGCATTTTTGTCGATGACAGCAGCATTCTTTATCAATTTTGCAAATGACACAAATCTGACTTGTTGAGTAATTTTTCAATCATGGTTGACTCTGTGACTCCATTTGGGATTTCCTTGGTAAGGATATTGAAGGGGCTTGCCATTTCCTTCTCCAACTCATTTTACAGATGAGGAAACTGAGGCAAATAGGGTTAAGTGATTCATATAGGGTCAAACAGCTAGTTAAGTGTTTGAGGCTGGATTTAAACTCACAAAAGGAATCTTCCTGACTCCCAGCCTAGTACTCAATCCACTATGCCACCCAGCTGTCTCAAATCTGAGAGGGATGGCTAGATTATTCATTGACATGATTATACACACATACAAAATCATACACATGTACAAAAAATATATGCAGGCTAGAACAATGGATTGAATCGAATAAGATAAAATTAGTAGAGACAAATGAAATATACAGTCTTATACATGAGCTCAAAAAAATCAACAGCAGAGGTATGTTAATTTCATTGAAGAGAATCTGATGATTTTAGTGGACTGAAGCCCAAAAAGTTAATAATGTGATAGGGTCACCAAAAGATCTGATGTGGTTAGGTTATATTAAGAGACAAAATCCATCCCCAATTGATAAATGGTCAAAGGATATGAATAGGCAGTTCTCAGAGGAAGAAATTATAGATATCTATGAGCATATGAAGAAATGCTCTAAATCACTATTTTTTTTTTGCTTTTTTTTTTTTTTTGGAGGGCAATTGGGGTTAAGTAACTTGCCCAAGGTCACACGGCTAGGTTTTTTAGTTTGTGTGTGTTAAGTGTCTGAGGCCGGAACCGAACTCAGGTCCTTCTGACTCCAGGGCCAGAGCTCTACTCACTGCGCCACCTAACCACCCCCTCTAAATCACTAATGACGCAAATCAAAACAACTCTGTGGTACCACATCTCTCCAGTCAGATTGACTAAGATGACAAAACAGGAAAATGACAAATGCTGGAGAAGATGTGGAAAAATTGGAACACTAATGCATTGTTGGTGGAGTTGTGAAATGATTCAACCATTCTGGAGAGCAATCTGGAACTATGTCCAAAGGGCTATAAATAATTTTATACCCTTTGACCCACCAATACCACTTCTAGGGTCATATCCCAAAGAGATCATAGAAGTGGAAAACCCATATGTACAAAAATATTTGTAGCAGCTCTTTCTGTGGTGGCAAAGAATTGGAAATTAAGAGGATGCCCATCAATTGGGGAATGGCTGGACAAGTTGTGGTATATAAATGGAATGGAATGGGCAGTGGCTGCAGGGGAGGGGAAGAACAGGAAGGCAAAAAGGCAAAACCATATTCTCATTGAATCTGGCTCAGGGAGAGAATGACATACATACTAAATGGGATATCTCACCCTGCTGGAGAGTAGGGGGAAGGGGGATGAGAGGGGGGGTGATGGAGGGGAGGGCATTCTGGGGGGAGGGGAGGTTGGAAGTACCCACTATCAAAGAGGGACAGGATCAAAGTAGGGAATGGATTAGGTGGGGGATGGGATGGGTGGGAGGGAATTATAAGCAGTCTTTTACAATATATCTACTATGGTAATGTTTTGCATAGCTATACATGTACAACACATACTGAATTGCTTATCTTCCCCGAGGGAATGGGTGACAAGGGAGGAAGGGAATGGATCTAAAATTCGAGGTTTTAAAATTAAATGTTTCAAATATATATAAATACTATTATTAATACTATTCTGCATGTAATTGGGAGATAAGATGTTCAGGCATTGGGGCACAGAGACTCACCTCATCCTAATAGTAAAGTTGAAGGAGGTATGGGAGAAGATATGGGAGGGAGCAGATTGGATGAGGGGATATCCTGTGGGACTGCTATTCTGGGGTGGTGGGTAGAGGAAAATGGGGAAAAATTGTAACTCAAAATCTGGTGGAAATGAATGATGTAAACCAGAAGTTAATAAAGCATTTGTTAAAAAAAAATAAATAAATGTAATGGAATACTATTGTGCTCTAAGAAATGAGGAGCAGATGGACTTCACATCTACCTGGAGAGGCTTATACAAACTGATGCTGAGTGAGAAGAGCAGAACCAGGAGAGCTTTGTACACAATTATAGACACAACATATGTGTGATGACCAGCTTTGATGGACTGGGCTCTTCTCAGCAATGCAGGGTTATAAGTCAACTCCAAAAGACTCATGATGGAGAGAGATGTCTACATTCAGAGAAAGAACTAGAAAGAACAGAGTTTGAGTCCTGATTGAAGCAAACTACCTGCTCTCTGTCTTTTTCTTGTTTGGTTTTGTTTCCTCTTTCCTATTGTTCACTCCATCATTACAATCCTTCTTTATAACCTGAAAAAAAAAAAAAGAGACAAAGTCCAGGACTAGGGAGATGAGAGTGTTGTTGTTCTCAATAAGGGTGAATAAAGAATTCCATGAAGTAGTCACTTTATTCAAATTCACACTGCATATTTCTGAGTTGAAACCAATGACCATATTTTGTATAATTTTAACTTTGAATAGTAGAAATTCAAATACATGTGATCTTTTCAGAGGATTCATTATTTTCATTAATTAGGACTTAATTGTATTCTTTCTCAGTCATCTGGTGTCTCATATAGGGTGGCACTGGGCAGCACAATTTAGGAAGGACTTTACTTGCTGCTGTTGCTGTTTGTGCTTTGTTCTCGAAGAGGACCATGACAGCAGGGAGGTGACACCATGCCATGCAAGTAAATTGGATTCAAGTGAGAGAGGACTGTGCAAAGTCACCAGGATCCAGTGGCAGATATGGATTAGGACAACTGGAGATGGCCCAGGATGCAGTGAGGGACCTTGGCCTTTTTAAGTTAAGTCTTTTAATAGGTCCCAGTTTGAGTGAGGCAATGCCCATTCAGTTAGTGTCCAAAGGTGGTCAACAAGGATGGTTAAAAAATGCTTCAAGATTATGCTATATGAAGAATGGCTTACATAAATGGGGATCTTTAGTTTGGGGAAGACAGGATAGCTATCTCTAATCAGTGAAAAGACTGTCATACAGAAAAAGGACTGGACTATTTGGCCCCAAAGGACAGAATAAGAAGCAGTAGGTGGAAGAGCAAAGAGGTGATTTAGACTTAACATAAAGAAAAAATTTCCTTACAAGGAAAATGTCCCCAAAGTGGACACCCTAGACTCCCTTTGGAGTTAGTAGGCTTTCTCATACTAGAAATCTTTAAACAAAGTGTATGCAACCATGTGTACTCCATGTTTTAAAAGAAATTATTATTCAGGTGGGCGTTAGATTATATGATTTCTAAATTCACTTTCAACTTTGATTTTGTGATGTGGATTTCAGAGAAATGAATATGGCAGATATGCAGGAGGAGTTCTTGGCATCATGGGATGGAGAAGAACAACTTAGTGGTGGAAGCAGAAGGAGCGGGTCTCTGGTATGGACTCAATAGAGATACTTTGGATCCCTAAAGTGAGATAGGTGTGGCTGAGCCCAGTGTTGATATACTTGCCTTAATTGCCTAGAGCCTAGTTAAGAGGTAGGAAATGACCTTCAGTGAGGGTGGAAGATATTTTGGCAGGGGGAGGAGGGAGGAGAGCAATGTTCTAGTTCAGTTTAAGGTCAGTCTATTCTCTTGACAGGCAGAGGGTAGTAGAAGACAGGTAGTATTGGGATTAATTGATATAAACCTTGGCCAACATGGGGTTTGGGTTGCCATGGTTACCTCACAATTCCCAGAGCAAATGGGTAGGTGTGGTTTCCCTGAGCAGAAACTCTCACAGCACGACTTAGATAACCCAGAGGCCTCCTCAGGAATGATAGCCCCAATTAAGGGCTAGGGGGCCAGGACATCCCAGAATACTAAAATTTGTAGGATACTTTTGGGCAGAAAATGGGCCAGATCTTACCCTACCAGGGGGTATGAGTGTCCATTTAATTTCCTCCTAGAAATCTCAGGCTGACATGGTCTAACTGAGCAAAAGAGGTAAATCCCATGGATATATATGTAGGAAATAGCTTTGGACTCTTCTTATCATAAACAGGGGCACCTGATTCTTTCTGACTACAAAAAATGGGAAAATCTGCTCTTGCACTGACTACAGGGGCTCAACGAAACCTGCCTGAAATTATTACCTGCTACTTCTTATTTCTTGGAAAGGGTCAGGGAATCTAAATTTACCCTTTGTGGTAACTAGATCTAGAGATGAATGGAAGATGCCGAGTAATGTCCTTCCTGTTGGCTTATTATGTCCAGCACTTCATTGTGACCTTTATAGATTCATTTGTCATTGCTTCCTTCAATAATATTTTTTGTACCAAAAAGCAGGACAGATTATCCATATAAGGGAGATGCTAAGCAATTTTGTAACCCCATGGCTTATAGGTCAAACTGGAGAAAAGTGTCTTTCTTCAGTCTCAGATAATATTCTTACCCATAATACCTTGTAATTAATTTTGAGACTAGATGGACTCCAAATGGACCCAGGCTACCCAACAGGTAACTAGACAGGATATCACTGAGGTCCTTCTCACTCCTGTGATATTCTGCCTAGCAGGACTATACTAAGGATTTGGCTGGAAAAGGAGGCAAGGATGCATCATCATCATCAAGACAGACCCAAGTCTTGGTGAAAGGCATGGAAATGCTATCCCTGCTTCGTTCTTATTCGAAGGGACTGGTTTTAAAGGAAAAACACAAAGTATAAAAAAATCCTCTTACCTCATCTTTAGGCCAAAAATGAACATAAACATTTTCCTTAAAATGAATTGGTTTGCAGTCCTGCCTGAACCTTTCTTTCGTGGGAATCTGTACATGTAGAAACTGAATTGATACCAGTGACCCACCAGCTGGGGTAGAGGTTTCATTAATCTTCAACCTCTAGGCATTAGATTTAAGAATTTGAATAGTTTTGGATTAAGGGCCCCATTGTTTTCAGTTTTGGGGGTAGAGGGTATCATGGGAGTATGATTTAGAAATTTAGAGTTGGCATAATCCTATCATTTTGTTAATTTATTTAAAAAATTTTTGCTTATGAATACTTTATTTGCCAAGTGAAGGGTCTTTGCACTCCCCATACCTGTCTCCCCCAAGCACCTTCTGCCACTGTCCCCTCTAAGACCACAAATATGTATCTCTCTCTCTCTCTCTGTACACACACAATATTTATGTGTATATATGTACAGAGATATGTATATATTATATATTGTATAGATGCATATATAATCTATAACCCAACTGTACAGTATTTATAGGTACAAAAGAGACAGGTTCAAAAACTATAGTTAATTAGATTAACAATATCCCCTCCTTCCTGTTTTGGCCTTCCTCCCGAACCCCCCACCCCCAAATCCAATTACTTCTACAAAAAAGGCAGCAAAACCCAAGGTCTAGGATTTTAAATGCCAAAGATAGATAAGAGTGGTTAGAACTAGATCAGAAGACAAAAGCATTGACCTGAGACTTGGGAGATCTGAGTTCAAGTCTCAGCCCTGCTCCTCACTAGTTATTTATGACCTTGGGCAAATCTGCCCTCCCCCTCATCTGGTTAATTACTACAGTCATTTCTATCACGAATGTGCTTAGAGATGAAGTCCCAGTTAATTAGAAGTCTGTGTCTTTTGTGCAATAAGCGCTTAAACAGCTCTGGCTAAGCTTGTTTGTCTGGCTGTCTGTGTGATCTCTCTACCACTTGGTGCAATGGGAATGCCAGCCCACTACAATCAGCTGAAAAGGGGGCCAGAGGTAAGGTGAAGGCTGAGGCACAGGGGAACTTTTTGTCTCCTCTTATGCTTATGCTATGGCATATGAAGGGGGCTGTTATTTTCTAGCTAGCCACTGGGGCAGCAAGTGGAATGAGTTGCTGCCAGGTGATACCTTCTAGGTCTAAGTAAGCAGCCTGGGCACCATTGCTTACCTGGTGGCAGTTTACCTAGACTGCTACTTAGGAGGAAATCAGTAACCTCATGGCCAGGTGATTGGAACTGGATCTGTGATGTCACTGGCAGAGGGGAAGGTCCTTGCACTAGTAACCCACTAGTAAGAAAACTAAACTTTAAGGAGGTATAGTTTCTTGCTTAAGGTCACATAGTAAACATCAGAGGAGGAACTTGAACCCAGATCCTACAGGGAAAGTCACAAGATGAGAGTAAGAGATAACTACTGAACATCAAATGTTTCAGAGATAAGATCAGTGCTGCTCTCTCCATCACCAACCCAGAGAAATGCTTCAGTGATTTCTGGATGAATTCCTAGCTCAACTCTTCCATCAACCCCTATATACAAGAGCTATTTTCAATCTTATAGTGACCAAGAAATCTTCCTAGTATTCAGGACTGATCACTTCGGGATCCGACTCAAATACTTCAGTATCTTGAAGCAAGGAGACTTATTAGAAGGCTATTGCAATAGCTGAAACAACAGGTGTTGAGAATCTGAACCAGAGTAATGGTTGTATGAAGGGGATTTATATGGGAGATGATCTGATGGTAGAAATGACAAGATTTGGCAATGGATTTGGATTTATGGAGTGAGCAAGAGTGAGGAGTTGAAGAAAATATAGAGAGCATAAGCCTGGGTGAGTAGGAGAATGGTGATGCCCTTAACAGTAATAGAGAAGTTGAGTAGAGAGAAGGTTTTTGGGGAAAGATAACAAATTCTGTTTTGGACATGATGAGTTTTACCTTGTCTGCAAGATATCTAGTTTGGGGATTTCTAATGGCAGCCAGTTGGTGATGAGTAGCAAGCTCAGAAGAATGACTGGATTTAGATATATAAAACTGGGGGTCATCTGAGTAGAGATATTTATTGAATCCATGGCAGCTGATGAGATCACCAAATAAGATGCTGTTGTTCAATCATTCAGCCATGTCTGACTCTCGGTGACTATAGCATGCCAGACCCTTCTTTCCTCCACTATCTCTTGAAGTCTATCCAAGTTCATGTTCATTGTTTCCATGACACTATATTTCCATCTCATCCTCTTCCATCCTCTTGTCCTTTTGCCTTCAATCTTTCCCAGCAAGGCCTTCCAATGAGTCCCATCTTCTCATTATGTGGTCAAAGTATTTAAGCTTCAGCTTCAGTATTTGACCTTTCAGTGAATAGGTTGAATTAATTTCCTTAAATATTGACTGATCTGAGCTCCTTACTATCCAAGTGACTCTCAAAAGTCTTCTTCAGCTCCACAATTCAAAAGAGTTTATTTTGCAGTGCTCAGCTTTCCTTGTAGTCCAACTCTCAAAGCTATACTTGTGTTACTGGTAAAACCATAGCTTTGACTACATGGACCTTTGTTGGCAAGGTGATGTCTGTGCTTTTCAGTATGTTGTACAGATTTACCAGAGCTTTCCTCCCAAGGAACAAGAAGGAAGAGAAGGTGACTAACAGTGCCAAATGCCACAGAGAAGCTAAGAAGGATGAATATTAAGGAAAAGCCATTGGATTTGACATTTAAGAGAACATTGGTAACTTTGGATAGACTATTGGATAATTATGTCAAAAGCTAGATTGCAGAAGGTTTAGAAGAGAGTGGGAGGAGAGGGAATGAAAGTAGTGCAGACGACTTTACAAAGGAGTTTAGCCATGAAAGGTAGGAAAGATATGGGAATATGGCTAGTGCGGATGATAGGAAGAAAGGATGTTTTTTTTTAAAGGATGGAGGAAACATGGACATGTTTGTAGGTAGCAAAGAAGGAGCCAGTAGAGATTGAATATTAGAAAAAGAGTAGAATGATAGTGGAGACAATCTGCTATGGGAATATGGGAAGAAATGGGGTCAAGGGTGGGGTGCAAGCAGAGTGCCAAGTCAAGGACTACCTCTTTATCTGAGACAAGAATAAATGAGGAGAAAGTGGATGGGGTGAAGGTGGAGTTCCTTGAGTGGAATGAGATGGAAAGGAAGGGAGAAGGGGGGAGTTCTCAGTGAATGACCTTATTTTTTTTTCTTCTGGAAAATAAAAGGCAAGGTTCTCAGTTAAGACAATGAGAGGGAAAATGCTCTGGGAGGCTTAAAAATAGACAAAAACATTTGAAATCGCTATTGTGGTAAATGGGAGAGCTAATTAAATAATGTCTAAATGTATTAGCTTGCTGCATTGAGGGCTCAATTAAAACTATAGTAAATCTGTAGTGAACCCAGTCAACAACTTTGTGATTTTCTTCAGCTCCATTCAGTAATAGCATGAATAGGAGTGAAAGAGACAGATCGTGGGAGTAATCCAAGGTTGGGTTTGCAAAATCCAAGGTATTATTGGTAATAGAACAAGGGAATAAGGAATTTGAATGTCAAGAGAGTGTAGCATTAAACTGACTTGCCAAAGGCTGAGGTGGAAAAGGGAGGAGAAAGAGTATCCCCTGCAGAGGTAATAGCCTGGGAAATAATTGAGCCATGGAGAGATTAGAGTTCATGATGAGGGTGAAGAACAAGAATAGGGTTTTAAGACAAAGGGAAAGATAAAAAAAATGATTGAAGATTATGATCAAATAAAAGAATTCAGAATTCATTAAAAACAGAAGTTGAACATTTATGGGCGATGGCAAGGTCAAGTATATGATGATTTCTGTGTCTGCCAGAGGTGGAGTGGTGGAAGTAGTCATGGGAATTGAATAGTTTTAGGAACTGAGTTAGTGTAGTTGAGAGAACATCAGCTGAACATGTATGTTGAAGACCCCTCGAATATGGGGAAGCATTAGGGTAGAGAAAAAGATTGTTAGCTTAGGTACCATAACTCTTTGAGGAAGAAAAAACAATGTCCTGGGGATTAATAGTTCATGACCACAAACAACCAGGATCTTGATTGGGAGATAAATTTGCACAGTGTGACTAGGAGGAAAGACTGGCAGACATAGTCTGGAAGTGGCAACAGGGACCATCTGGGGTATGAGTCAAAGAATAATCCTGAAAAGGGGAGTCAAGTATGCAGTGTCATTAAGAGTGGGTCAAGTCTCAGTGAGAACCAGAAGATGGAAGGAGTAAGAAAGGAAAAAGTTTAAGATGAAAGGAAATTTTTAAATTATGGAGCAGGCATATCAGAGAATTCAACAGAAAGTACAGGTAGGTCTGGAGTGGGACGTTGCTATGGGTAAGGTTGAGGGGGATGGAAGTAAGGGAGCAAGCAGCTGGGGTTGTGACCCGAAGCTTAAGAAGAGGTAAAGGGGTTGAGAGTGGAAAAAAAAATTAAGAAACTCTGAGGAGTGAGTCCAGAGAGAGTATTCAGAGTGATTAGAGAAAGAGCCCTTGAGGTAGGCATAGGATTAGACTATTGGAGGTCCTTCTTTGAAACATTGTATCAGGTTATGATATTGTATCCTGTGGGGCCTGCCTAGTAGCAGGAAGATGTATCTTCTTCCATCTGCATGTGGATCACAGAGCTGGAGATAGCCCTGGTGTAGGAAGAGCCTGAACTGTGGGAAACCTGTGTCTAGTCCAGTGTCCTGAACATGTCTCCTCAGTTCAAGAAACTTCAGTGGCTTATTAGCACTTCTAGAATCAAATACAAACATTTCTTAGGCAGAAATGTTTATTTTATGTTTATCTGTTATTATTTAATAGTAATAATTATGTATTATATTATATAAAATAATAATTTATTTATTAGTATTAAATGTTCATTTAAAACCCTCCACAATATGGCTTCGACCTATTCTAGGCTTATTACAAATTACTCCCTGTGGCACGTTACATTTCAGCTAAATTGGTCTACTCACTTGTTACTCCATATAATATTCTATTTTGTATACTATGCCTTTGAAGAGTCTGCCACCAATGTATGAAATATTCTCTCTCCTAACCTCTGCCTCTCATAATTCCTAATTCTTATAAGAGGCCTTTCCTAATTCTCCAGCTGTTAGTACTTTTTCTCCTCACCCAATTACTTTGTACTTACTTTGCATATATTTTATATTCTTCTACCATATACATCTAACATATTATTTCCCTGGAGCAGAACATAAACTTTCTGAGGGAAGATTCTGCCTCTTTGTATTGTCAGCACCTAGCACATTACCTGGCCCTTAAGACATGTTTGTTAAATCAAATTAAAATTTTCCTCCCTTGAAGATCCAACTCAGATGCCATCATTTCCACAAATTTTTCCCTGATTACTCAGCTAGGATTGGAACCTCTATCTTTACTGTCTTATCTATCTCTTAGTTCAACCTCTCTCTGTGCATTTATCACATTCTAACTTGCACTTCAAATAGAAGTGATTCAGTTTCCTGGCATGGTGCTGGTAAACTGTCAGATTCACAGGCATACACCAATGAGGTCAGCACAACGTCTCTGTACACCTTCAGACTGGTTGTAAGTCTAATACCTCCTCTCTCCCATACTTTTCTTCAGAGCCTCCCAAACACTGAGCTTGCTCTGTCAATGCGTGCATCAACCTCATTATCAATATGTACATCCCTGGAAAGTATACTGCAAATGTAAGTGAACTTATCTATGGCATTCAAAGCTTCTCTATTTGCTGTAACCAATGGTTCCATGTATGGATGGTGTAGATTCTGAAGATCACCTGGCAAGATAAGGTACCAGATACTGAGGTCCTTACTCAAACTAAACTGCCAAGCATTCAGACTCTGCTTCAGAGAGCACAACTCTGATGGGCTGATCACATTGTTTGGATGTAAAACGCACACTTGCCAAAAAGCCTGTTTTATGGAGAACTCACACAGAGCAAGCATTTACATGGTAGTCAAAAGAAGTGATACAAGGACACTTTCAAGGGATACAAAGACACTTTCACTCTCAAGAACTTTGGAATTGATTGTGTAACATGGGAGATATTGGCACAGGACCGAACAGCATGGCGTGCCCGCATCAGAAAAGGTACTGTGCTCTGTGAACAGAGCAAACTTGAAACAGCTCAAAGGAAATGCAGAATGTGCAAATTTGGAGAATCCACCTGAAATGTTCACATGGACTATTTGTGCCCGACTTGTGGTAGAGCATTATGAGCTCATGTTGGTCTGATCAGTCACAGTTGGACTCATTGAAACTTGATTTTAGCATAGTGATATCATTTTGGTCCTCTTCAAGAATGAAGGACAACAACCAACCAAGTAATCAACTTGCACTGTAATTGTTGGTACCTGTCTTACTCTTTTATGCTAACTTCTTGAAGGGAGGTGCTGTTGCATTTTGCTCTTGTGTCTCTAGCATATAGCACAGTGCCAGGTTCTCAGTATGTGCTTAATCAATGATGATTGATTGATTACCTGAGTGATCTTGACCAAGGCAATCAGGTACTATGTTAAGTGCTGGGGATGCAAATGCAAAAAGAAGATAGTTTTTGCCCTCAAGGAGCTTACAACGTAATGGGGGAAGGCATTCTTGACTCCACTTTCCAGGATTAATTATACTTTGACTCATACCCCTGATTCACTGGTCATTATGGGGGAGTCAGAATGCACCTTGGTTCCTATTGCCACTTTCAGTCTCCATCTCTACCACCCTCACTCAGCACCCTTTCCTCCTAGTCATACTGTGTCAATTTATCTCCCAATCAAGATCCTGGTTATTTGTGGTCATGACCTATTGATCTCTAAGACATTCCTTTTTTATTCCTCAAAGAGTTCTGACACCTATCTAACAACCTTTTTCTCTGTCCTACTTCTTACCCATATACTACCTAAAAAAATGGATCTGGAAGGAGGGATTGATGGTACCCATCAAAGGGGCGTGGTGTCAAAGTCTATTAAGTCAGTAGCACATCAGGAGGGGAATGGAAGTTGGCCAGCCAGGGTCCCTCTTCAAAGTGGAGGTAAGGAGAAATCATTAATGAGAGAACAGGAGGTTATAGCAGAGGGGATAAGAAGACCACAGGGAATGTGTAATGCTAATGGGAATTGAAGATCTTCCCCACCCATTTATAGGCCTAACATGGAGTCTAACAAGAGAGGCTTGATTAGGGGAGGCTTGTCTTTCAGGAAGGCTCACCCTTTTGTTACTTTGTAATTAGATAGTGGGTCATGACAGTTGTGATGTACTCTGACACTGAAGAAGTGTATATATAATCTGAGGTTACCATTTTGCTTTTGGGTTTACTCATGGGAAGAGTGTTCAAGTGATGTAGCCAGATGGGACTCTGGGTAGCTGCTACAGAAGCCCCCGACTTTGAAAACCCAGCCTTTGTGCTTCTCTCTCTGGTAACTACGTATGTATGTATTGGTCAAACAGTTGGATGTGTCTGTTGATATGTGATGCATATATTATTTGGTCAGATGCTTAGAAGCTCTGTCTGTTGGTCTTTATGCTATTATTTCTGCTCATAATTTCTTTTTTAATTTTCTCTGAAGTTCAGGGTGCTGACTTTTCCCCCTGAACTAAGCGAATTATATATATGTTTGATTAAAGTAAGATTGTTAACCCCTTTTGAATTATTTTCCTTTAGGAAAGCAAATCAATGAACCTGTGCTAGCAGCCTTCCTGTGTGCTGGTGTTTTTGGTCTTACATCCCTAGAGCAGTTCCAAGTAGCATTGCTATTACAAACTGCTAATAAGGAATGGTATTGAAGTCCCAGTCATTGTCCCTCTCTAGCTCTCAGTTTTCTTATTTGTAAAAAAGGAGTGTCTTAGGTTGAATTATTTATAAGATCTCTTCCAACTCAAAATCCTATATCCAATGATTTCTATAAGAGATTCTAAACTCCTTAAAGATGGGAATTTTTATTTTTCGTCTTTGTAGCCTTAGCACCTAACAGTAGAGTATCATAGCAGACAATTAATAAGTGTTCACTCCCAATTCAACAACATTCAACAGAATGGAAATTCTACACCACTGTCCACATCCTCCTTCCTCTCCATAGCTCAACTGTGGAGAGGTTAGGAGAGCAATCTGATTGCCAAAGGATCTTGGGAGAAGATCACTGTCTCCCCAGTTAGCAATTCATTGGCTCAGCCCTTTGCTGGCTCTCAGTACAGCCTATGGCTTCCAGGACCAGAGTAGCTCTAGCACATCTCATTCCCTGAACAAGATTAATCTCATTTTCCTAGCACAGCTACCAGGGAGGTCACTAGACTCTATTATCTAATGGAGAATTAGATTAGATGATAAATCAGCACCGATTAAGGAGGCATTATCCTCCCATGTTAGAGAAAGTGTCCAAAGCCTTAGCTCGTGAAGTCAGGGACTATATCAAAATGTGTTAGGCTGGAGTATATTTGGGGGGCCAAGACAGGCCTCACAGGTGGCTGTGGGAGATCTGGGGAAAACCAGATGTTTTAGCCCTCGGCTAAACATCCTCTGGACCAAAGCAAGCTCAGCATTGTCTTGTATTTATTTTGTATCACAAATATCCCGGCTTGATGGATAGACATCTGGATTCAAGTCCTTCCCCTGACATAGAGGCTGTGTGACTCTACCCAGGTTATTTAACCTCTCAGTACCCAAGGCAGCTCTGTAAGGCACAGAGATGACTTGCTAATGGAGAAAGTTCTTTCTAGTCAGAAGCAGCAACAGGAAATTTATTCATAGGATATATGTACATATAAACTAAATGTATGGTTGCCATCTAAATACAAAGTAGGATTAATCCCAGGCCTCAGAGCTCACAGCTAAATGTTACCACATGCTCTGGAAGAATATCCTTTTGTAGTATGTACGTGAGCTGACTATGACTCTCTTTGGTTCTTAAAAGGATAACACTGCCAGAGGTTGTATCCCACATGGCATGAAATGATGGAAAGACCCTTGGCTCAAAATGACAGAGAGTCTAGGTTCCAATCTTTTTCTGGAACCTTTTATTTATGTGTTACTTAGTTTCCTCATTTGTAAAATGGGACAGTTAGTGTTGGTGGCCTCTGAAATCTCTTCTAGATAAAGATCTATGACATATCACCTACTATGCAAAATGAATCTTTGTTCAGAAGCTATTATCTTCTATTATAGTCTTAATATAATCAGAAAAGGGGAGGGGGCACAGTTAATCTGCAGAGATAAAGGAGAAAGCAGCTACTGCTCCAAGAGGACTTCAGATTGTCTGTAGGGAAGCGTATGTGGGAAAGCCAGAGCTTCTACGTTGGTGTTTAGTTAGGCTGTTTCATTGTACTTTAGTAGAAAAGTTCTGTGTTAAAAAAGAGAGAAAGAGAGCTAGGTTCAGGGGTGTGCAGCAACCAGCTTGGACTGACTTAAGAGAGTCTATTCTTAAATTGTCAGTATGAGCATTGATATCTCAGAAACAGGCAAACTATACAAATTAGGGCTTGATTTATTGTTTTGTTAATTTTCTAGACTTAAGAAAGCAGAAGAGAAAATTCTAACAATACAGATTAAACGTAAGTGTCATAGGTAATTCCTCCTCCCTCCCCTCCAGAGAACCAGTTTTTAAAAATTTACCAAAGCCCTACTACCCAGTTGAGACCTCTTGGTGGCAAGAACAGTGCAGCTTCAGGGGGTTCATTGTGCACATGGATTTCCTTGTGTTAATGCATTTGGGGATATAGATGATGAATGGACTGTATGTTGCCTGAAGTCTTAGGCACAAAGAACAGTGGAAGATTGGGTGATAACTATGTCATAATGTCAGGAAGGATTGTAGATAGACTCCTTTCACTTCCTTTACAACTTACCTTCCAGCCTTTTTTCTATGTCTTTGCCTGCAACTTTGTTATCTCTTTCCCATTAGAATTTAATATCTTTACTTGTATTATATTCCTAGCACTGTGCCTTGAACATAGAAAGCTCTCAATAAACATTTTCTCTTTCCATAGATAAGAATATCTGTTTATCTATCTATCTATCTATCTATCTATCTATCTATCTATCTATCTATTTACCTATCCATCCATCCATCTTGTTTTCTCATCCTTACTGTTGCCCACAGCTATGTCCATAGCAACACCTTCAAAATCCTCTCTCCCTGCTCTCTCAGGTGTGTCTGTATAAGAGTTCCATTATGATATCATCTTAGATTTAGAGCTGGAAGCTCAGACATCTAGTTCAATCCCCTCATTTTTCAGTTGAGTAAACTAAGGACCAGAAAGGGGATGTGACTTACACACAGGATAAGTAATCACAATTCAAAACCAAGCTCTTTGTCTCCAAATCTAACATTCTTTCTCCTATTCAATACTGCCTCCCAGTAAGACAGCCAGCTGCCTTTTGCAGACCCTGACAGCTCTCTTCCATGTCTGAAGGGTGGAAACTTGTTTCATCAAAGATCTACCTGTCTTCTTCAGGAGTGTGGTATCATTTGAGAGGTGGTACACAACCTGAATGGATGAAAACTCCCATCATGGCTCAGGCTGCTGAGTTCTATCTGAAGGAAATTTCATAGCTCCAAAGTCTTTCTTCATATACAACTGTTAACCAGTTTCACTAGTTTGTCCCATTTCTAGAATAATTATTAACTTATTAATAATTTATTATTAATGACCCTTCAGACAAAGACAAACATTTCCATAGCATTTGGGTGGCCCAAAGGGGTGTTCTAGGGGCAGCTAGTTGGCTCAGTAGATAGAATACTGGGTCTGGAGTCAGGAAGACCTGAGTTCAAATGTGTCATTAGACACTTACTAGCTGAGTGACTTAGGCAAGTCACTTAACCCTGTTTGTTTCAGTTCCTCATCTGTAAAATTATCTGGAGAAGGAAATGGCAAACCACTCCAGTATCTTTACCCAAATAGTGTTACAAAGAGGAGGATGAGACTGAGAAATGACTGAAAAGGGGGTGTTTAGATATATAAATTTCATCAGCATAAAGAAATCTGAGTGTGTAAACTCCTTTCCCTGATGCATGCGAGCCAGCAGTTTATCTATGATTTCCAGCTAGACTCTAGGAGCATTGAGAGGTTAAGTGATTTTGCTAATAGTGAAGGGGGCAGGATTTGAAACTAGGGCTTCCTGATCATGTCAATTTATCCTGACTAATCATTCACTTAGCCAATGGCTCTCTTCAGTGGTGTCTCTCATGATACAGGGCTCGGTGGACAGAATGCTGGGCCTTGAGTCAGAAAGACCTGAGTTCAAATCAGACCTCCCTCAGATACTTAACTAGCATTGTGACCCTGGGTAAGTCACTTAACTCTGCCTCAGTTTTCTCATGTAAAAATAATCTGGAAAAGGAAATGGCAAACCACTTCAGTATCTTTGCCAAGAAAACACCAAATCGGATCATGAGGAGTCAGACGTGACTGAAAAAGACTCAACAACAATAAAAAAATGGGGGTGATAATAATAGCATCTACGTCACAGGGTTGTTGTGAGGATCAACTAAGGTGATATTTATAAGATCCTTAGCACAACGCCTAGCACGTAGCATGGGGATTAATAAATGCTGTTTTCTCTTGTCTCTAGCAATACACGTTTCATCACACCGTATGTCTGGGCTTCTGGCTTGTACTGTCAACGCCTTCTTTAGTTCATTCAAATAATGAACCCTTTCTAGAAGCTCCTTCTTTCCTGAGGCACACATGAAAGCCTTCAGATAGTTAAAAATAATTACTGCCATTTTCTTCTTGCCCCACCACCATTCTTCTTCAGGGTAAACATTCCCAGTTCTTTTAACCCAGCATGACAATGTGGTTTCAAATCACCAAGCTGGTGACCACCCTCCAGTTTATCAATGAGTGTCTCTGTAAGAAATGAAGCGCCCAGAAATTACCAAGGGGAGGAGATAAATCAGCTCCGATCTGACCTACACAAAGTTTAATGGGACAATTACCTTTATTTTTCTGGACATTATATATCTATTAATAAAGCTAAAGATTGCAATAGACGTTTGACAGCTATATCATAATGCTGACTTAAAGTGAGGGTAAAATTGACCATAACTGCTACTGGCCCATCCTCTTATCTATCCAATTTGGTTGAAAAATTATAATATTTTACAATTAACCCAATCAGGTGTTATGCTATTATACCCCTGGGCATTACCTAATTGTGACCTTTTCAGTCCTGAGGACCATTCAATATTAGTCATGCTCCTCAGTTTGGTATCATGTGTCAGTTTTGACCAACATACCTGCATTCAAGTTGTTTATAAGTGTTGAACAAAAAAAGGTCAAAGATAGAGTCCTTTGGCATGCCACTAGAGACATCTTCTAGATCCACATTTACCCATTACTCAAACACATTGGGTATAGTTCAGGGCAACTAGGTGGCACAACGAGTAGAGTGCCTGGCCTCTTTTTGAGTTCAAATCTTACCTCAGACACTTCCTAACAGTGTGACCCTGGGCAAGCCACTTAATTCTGTTTGCCTCAGTTTCCTCATCTATAAAATGAGCTGGAGAAAGAAATGGCAAACCACTCCAGTGTCTTTACCAAGAAAACCCCAAATGGGATTGTGGAGAGTTGGAGATGGCTGAAAAACAACTCAATAACAATTCTCCAACCAGTTCCCAATCTGTCATCATTGTCCAAGAATTCTATTGTTTAGCCAAAGCTTCTGTTTTAGCCTTGACCTTTCCTGGCTCCAATATCGTCACAGTGCTGTACTCTGTGCCTCTCCATGACCCACCAAATACTGAAACCTATCCTCTCCTTTATGAGCCACAAAGAGGCATGTCTGGTTCTCTCTCCCCACCCTTTAGCTAGGACGAGTGTTTTCTCTTTCAAACTTCTCTCCTTTTGCACTTCACTGTCTATTGTATTAGGGGGAATTGTTTCCTACTTCACCCCTCTCAGAACTCACCGCCTTGACTAGAAACTTCCTGGGAGCAAAGAGGAAGGGTATAGGAGAAAGAATGCTTGACTCAAAATCAGAGGCATGGCTTTGACTTCTGTGCTGTTTATTGTTGGTACCTCCCTGAGAAAGTTCCTGATGTCTGGGCCTCGATCTCCTCATCAGTAAAAGAAGTGAGTTATACAACATCATTGATCATCTCTTCCGGCATTAACATTATTGATTCTATGACTTTTGTGCTGGGCACAGCACATCATATGTTGTTGTTTTAGTCATTTTCAGTCATGTCCAATCCTTTTTGACCCCATTTGGGGTTTTCTTGGCAGAGATACTGGAGTGGCTTGCCATTTCCTTCTTCAGCTCATTTTACAGGTGAGGAAACTGAGGCAAACAGGGTTAAGAGACTTGCCCAGGATCACACAGCTAGTGTCTGAGGTTGGATTTGAACCCAGGTCTTTCTAACTCTATGTTCTGTGTTCTATCCACCATACTTCCTAGCTACCTTACATTGCATGTAGTAGGTTCTTAATATTTATTGGAAGATATTATAGAGAGACTTCATGTTTTATCAAGATATGTGAAAATACATAGAGTCAGGGTGGCTAGGTGGCGTAGTATAGAGCACCGGCCCTGGAGTCAGGAGGACCTGCGTTCAAATCTGGCCCCAGACACTTAACACACTTGCTAGCCATGTGACCTTGGGCAAGTCACTTAACCCCAATTGCCCTATCCTCCCCCCCCCAAAAAAAAAAGAAGCAAAAAAAATATAGAAAACATATAGAACCATGTCTTGATCTTGATAATCCTGGTTTATTTTTTAAACAAGTTAAAGATCATAGATTTACATCAAGAAGGGACCTTAGCAGTCATCTAGCCCAGTGTTTCTTAAACTGTAGGTCATGACCCTATAGGGAGATACAAAAAATTTGGCAACAATAAAAAGTTTTTGAATGTGCAATGACCAAAAATTAATTCAAAACCAAACACATAATAAATCTAAGGTGTTTCTGGCAGCGCTTGCCCACACTGCACAGAAAACTTCATTGCTGCCTGGGTTGAGCACAAAGCATGCACACTTTGGACTGTGCATCCCCTCAGGCTGTGCAATGCCAACAAATGATGCTACAAGGTGCAAAGGGCTCATGAGACCTGACCTAGTCCAACCTTGTCATTTCACAGATGAGAAACAACTCAACAATATATATTTTTTTTTTTGCTTTTTGGAGGGCAATTGGGGTTAAGTAACTTGCCCAAGGTCACACAGGCAATAATTTTTTCAACAGGTTTCCAATCTATATCATCATTGTCCAAGAATTCTACTGTTTAGCCAAAACTTTTGTTTTCATCTTGACCTCTCCTGTCTCCAATACAGTCACAATAAATGTCTGTGCTGTGCTCTGTGCCTCTCCATGACCCTAGGCTTAGAGAAATTAAATGACTTGTCCAAGGTCGTACAAGTGTTAGTCACAATTTGATCCTGGGTTTTCTGATTCTAAAACCAACACTTTTCCTGCTATAAAATGCTGCCTCTAATCTGTTATAAATAATTTCTCAAATCCCTTCTAGCTTCTGCTTGTCACTTTTTCCTTTCTACAAAAGCTCATCATAAATCAGCCAATCAATGTTCTCTTATATAATTTTGCCAGCCTATGGTTCCTGGGATTTATTTTACTCTCTTTTTGAAAATCCTGGATGGCATTTGCCCATTTCTAATCTCATGGAAACTCTGTCACAACTGTTGACTATGATAACCAGCAGTAATGCCTGAAAGTTCTTTTAATATCCCTAAGTATAATTTATACAGGTTAGGGACACCATATCACTTAGAACAGCTAGGAGCTTTTAAGTTCTCTCCTTACTTATCTTCAATTCATTCTTAACCATTAACCATATTCTACCCTTTCTAGTCTGGAAAGCATTGTGCTTTTTGGCAGAAGATAGTAGCAAAATAAGGATGGAGTAGTTCTATCATCAATAATAATTATTATTGGCAAATAACTCTTCTACTAAAGTACTGTGCTAATGTCTCTGAACAACAGAGTGGTGACCTTGGGTTATTGATGTCTATATTGGCAGAAAACAAGTTCTGGGAAGTTTGACGTTAAAGGATATGTGGTGGAAAGAGGGTATAACAATGGACTTTATAGCTCTTGTCTGAGGACTAGACTAGCTAAATTTGTAGTGAATCATCACCAGAGGTCATTATTTTTTTGTGGTCACAAGCACTAAGTGAACCATTTGCAAAGGCATGGAGAGCTTGAAATTAGCTGTGGTAGAAGGACGCATCTAATCCCAGCATAACAAAGAAGGAATATAGCTTTCCTTCCTGCTCTTCTTCTCAGCACACACACACAAACACGCACACGCACATGTACATTCATACAGACACATATATACACAGAGACACAGACACAGACATACAGACACACACACACGCTCACACACAAACACACACACACACAAACACAATGCACACATGACCATACACAGACACAGATACACACAAACACACACATGCACACACAGAGATAGATACACACAAAGTACAAGGAACCAAAGGAAAGGAAGACCAGACAAGAAACTCAAATCCTGAATCATATTTTCTGGCTAATTCCCATGACTTGATCATTTCAAACATTTCTAACCTCCCCAACTTGTATTTAAGGGTATCAGGCATGCAACCCGTGTCTCCTAGATTTTCGCCAGTTGAATACAGTATGCTAGAAATTGGGCGCTGCAATAAAATCCCCATATATTACCTCTTTCAATGCTCATTTTCCCATGTTACTGTCATATATTCTAGGAACAATGCATTGTACCTTGCATGGGTGGGTAAGTGGATGTTGAGGATTATGTGGAACTAGTTGAATCCTTTCCCTCCTCTCCATCTCACCAAGGAGTTAGTCAGATAAAACATTATGAGGTGTCTGACCTGATTGGAATCTTCACAGATTCAAAGAATTTTAGAATTAGAAGGGACTCCAATGGCCATCTAGTCCAACCCAAACCTGAAAGGAATCCACATTGTAACATGTTCAACAAATAGTTAATGCAACCTCTGCTTAAAGATCTGGACCTCAACAAAGGTGGAACCCAATACCTCTGGTTAGCTCTAATTGTTAAGACAGTTTCCCTAATATTGTATACATTTACCTCATTGTAACTTCTACCCATAATTACTAGTTCTTGTTCACTCAGATCCCCTCTTCTTCTCTCTCTCGATTTGAATGAGCTCTCTTGGTTCTTTTAAAACCTGATAGAGTCTCACAATCTCAGTAGAAGATGAATCCTCTGTGATGATTCTCTCTAACTTACAGCCACCACAGATTCAGGACAAGGTCTTCACATTTCCTTATTTTAAAACTCAGTTTCATGATATCATCCTATAATGGTTAGGCATTGAGGGAAAGCAATTGATTTGAAGTGATCAAATTCAAGACTGGAAACAAAATTATGTGGTAGAAAAAAACTGAGTTTTGTCTGGAAACTCAAATTCTATTGTTGGGTATGTAGCTAATTTTCTTTGAGGTATTGAGTAAGAAACTACATCCCTGGACTTAACTTTGCTCATATATAAGTTGAAGGAATTGTGTAAAATTATCCCCAGGTAACTTCTGGTCCTGACCTTCTATGTTCAATGACATATCACTAACTCTTCCTTGGGGTTGAGCTTTGTCATTATAATTATCCAGCTTCAGTTTCTCTTTCCTTCCTTCCTTCCTTCCTTCCTTCCTTCCTTCCTTCCTTCCTTCCTTCCTTCCTTCCTTCCTTCCTTCTTTCCTTCCTCCCTCCCTCCCTCCCTCCTTCCTTCCTTCCTTCCTTCCTTCCTTCCTTCCTTCCTTCCTTCCTTCCTTCCTTCCTTCCTTCCTTTCCCCCCCCCTCTCTTTCTCTCTCTTTCCTTCTTTTCCTTTATCTTGTGGCAATGGTATATTTTATTTTCCTTGCTCTGCTTATTTTACTTTGCATCAGTTCATATCTCTCCCTATGTTTCTCTGTGTTCCCCTTATTAATGTTTTCCTTACAGAACAAGAATATTCAGTTATCTACTTTGTTTACAGTTCTTTGCTACCAGAAAAATGCTGCTACAAATATTTCAGAGTTTGTGAAACTTTTCTTTTTATCTTTAACACTTCTTGGGGAGGGGGGTATTCTAGCAATAGGATCTCTGTATCAAAAGATATGGACATTTTAGTCACTTTTTAATTTTAATTCTGAATTGCTTTCTAGAGTAGTCAGATCAATTCATGGCTCTGCCAAATGTGTATTAGTGTCTGACAGTTATTTCTCTGTGTAAGTTAGCATGCTGCTATATTATAAAGCATAGAATGTCAGTGAGAGAAGGTAAGTGGAGGGTGTGGGGATGGACTATGTGTGTGGAATATTGCATATACTGTTGATTTATGATTTTGCAGAATTGTTTTTTGCCTCTTTCTTTTAAAATCTTTTCTTCAAGGGATAGCTCAAGGGGTGGGTGAGGGGAAGAGGCATATCTTTGGAAATGCAGCTGATTTATAAGTAGACGTTATTAATAAAAATAAGTTTAAATTTTTAAACAAGAAAAATAACTTCCAAGTATACCATAATACTTTATATTAATTGGTCAGTACATGCTGACTATTAGGAAGCCAAGTCAGTGTCAGAGGGTTGCTTAACAAGGATGGTATAAAGTGAGTTGGATCTTTAAGGAATAAGAATAATCTTATGCATCCTTCACCACTCCATAGACAGAGAAACCTGCCAAGTGGATATTTGTGCTGGTTGTTCAGAGGACTCACTGGAGACATGATTAGATTCTTACTGTGACTTGTTTCTCTGAGTTTTTTTTTTTACAGATTTTAAGAGGGGAGGGTCACTAAAACATTTCCTCATTAGTTTAGAGTACTTTTTTACATTGGTTATTAAAGTCACACAGCTGGGTGGTATAGTGGGTAGAGTAGCTGGCCTAGAATCAGGAAGAACTGAATTTAAATCCAGGCTTATATACTTACTCACTATATGACCCTGGGTGAGTCACTTAACCCTGTTTGCCTCAATTTCCTCATCTATAAATGAGCTAGATAAGGAAATGGCAAACCATTCTGGTACCTTTGCCAAGAAAATTCCAGCTGAGTTTGTGGAGAGTAAAACATGACTGAAATAACTCAACAACAAACAACAAGGTTCTGGTTAGTGTAGATTCTTGGTTTGCATGGTGCACCCCACTTCTTCTTAGGAACTAAACAGAAGAAAAAAATTACCTGGCATCATTAAAGTATAAGGTGAGCTAGGGTAATGTTAATTTGATGAACTTACCAAGCACTTAACATTATAATGGATCTCTGTAGAGCATCTTAAGGTTTTCCAAGGCTACTCTCATTTGATCCTCACAAGAACCGTGTGATGTGATTGCTAAGGGTGTTATTAGCTCCATTGTAACAGATGAGGAAACTGACGTCTGAGGGAAATCACAGGATAGTCACAGAACCAATAAGTAGTGGCGCCAGCAATCAAACCCAGGTCTTTCTGACTCCTGAATGAATGTTTGCTCTAGCACTGTATTCAACCTTAGGCCTATTGGGGGAAATAATCTCCACCTATTTGTGATCATTAAATCATAGATTTAGAACAGAAGGGACCTTCATGGTCATCAAGTATAAAGCTTTCCTCACTTTACAGATAAAAAAACGGAAGAGATTTCTGAGCCTCCCCAGAGGTCACACGTTTTCTCACCCCACACCTGTGACTCTAGCTATATGGTTCTTTCTTTTTATACTACAGTTTTCCCTTCCACAGTGTAAGCTTCTAGGTGTTCAGCACTGCTCTGGCAAATCCACCTACCATTTTTTGGCCCTCCCTTCATACCAGAGAAGAAGTTTGAATTATGATTTTATTAAAAGATAACATATGTTGATATCACAAAATGCTATCCATGTATTTTATGCATTTCTGAGTTTCTTAACTTTTTCTGTGTCATCTGTGGGCCTTCATGTGTCATTTGAGGCTCCTACAAAATTCCCCCCAATTCCCATTTAATTTCTTATGCCAGTCCACAATATCACAAAACCATGAAGGGGAAAGTCGCGATGTGGAAGGGATAACTACTTTCCAGGGAGGTCTGGAAGAACAGGCAAACTAATGGTTGCTTAGAATGGTGTCAAGTCATGGCTCTGTCCCCCCAAGCCTCTCAGTCAATGACTAGACAGGAATGAGCTCAGAAGAGTTCCCTAGGGCTCTGTCCTGGACCCACTTTTCTCTCTAACATCTCATCAACTCCCAAAGATCCAATTATCATCTTAACACAGAATGACTCCCAAATCTATATAACTATCCATAATCTCTTTCCTAAACTCCAATCACACATTGCCAACTGCCTGCTATCACCTCTCAGATAATCCCAAAGGCATCTCAAACTCAGCATGTCCAAAATGGAACTCATTATCTTCCCCTCTAACCAGGGGTGTGCTAGAGCTAGCTTGTGCCAGCTTGTGATAGCTGATGGTTTTCACTGTGAGCATTTATTTACCCCTCAAAAATTAAAACGTTGCAAATCAGGCCTTGAGTTATGTTTTGTTGATTGGTATTTTTCCAGGCTAAGGAAACTAATGGAGAAAGTGTTAATAATTCTGATTAAACTAAAAAAGTATGTGTCAATGTGTACAATTTTTTTGAAAGCCAGCTGTCCAACATTTCCCAGAACAGCCCTTCCTCTAACTCACTCCTTCCTTCCCAACCTCTTTGATTTTGTCGAGGTTATCTCCAAACTTTTAATTACCTGGGACTTACAACCTTAGAGTTCTTGATCCTGTCTTCTTCCTCACCTTCCCCTTTCCCTCTCTTCACCCCATAACCAACAGCTGTCCAGTCTTGTCTTTTATCTTTATCCAGTCTTGTCAATTATCTTTCAAATTTCTTCCATTCTCTCATTTCATATAGGAGAGAATGGCTGCTCTGGCTCATTTCCTTATCACCTCTTGCCCAGACCACTTTAATCACCTACTAATTGATCTCTCTACCTTGAGAGTGTCCTTATATCAGTACTTCTGAACACTATATAAGTACTTACCTTGTGTGATTTTTATGTAAAATAGTCTTCTGGGTAAGTGTGTGTTTGACATTTGAACTATACGACCAACCCATTGGAGTTGCACTCTCTTCAGTAGAGTCTGAATGCTAGGCAGTTCAGCTCTAGAGAGGGCCTCAGTGTTTGGTACCTTATTTTGTCAGGTAATCTTCAGGGTCTTCCCTTGACCCTTCAAATGATATTGGTTCAGTTTCCTGGCATGCTGCTGGTATACTTTCATAGGCATACAACAATGTAGTCAGCTCTGTAGACCTTCAATATTTCTGAAAAACTTTAATATAGACTGTGAGACATGGGAAGGTTGGCACAGGATGGTCCAGCATGGTGTGCCCTCATCAAAGTAGATGCTCTATTCCATAAGCAAAACAGAATTGTGGAAGTGCAAAGAAAACAAGAGTTGTGCAAATCCAGAGACATTTCCACTCTAATGTTTTAATGGACTACTTATGCCTGATCTGTGGTTGTGCCTTTTGAACTCATTTTGGTCTGATTAGCCACAGCTGAACACACCATACCCTGACTCCAACATCATGATGGCATTGGTCTTCTAAAACAAAGGATAAACAGCAAACAACAACAATTGATCTCCCTGTTTCTAGTTTCTCCCCTTTCAAATCATCTTCACTTGGTCCCAGAATCTTCATGAGGAGCAGATCTGATCATGTCACTCCCTTGTTCAAAAGTTTTCAATGGTCCTCACTTCCTATAAAATAACAGATTTCTTTTTTTTTTTTTAACAAATGCTTTATTAACTTCTGGTTTACATCATTCATTTCCACCAGATTTTGAGTTACAATTTTTTCCCCATTTTTTCCCTACTCACCACCCCAGAATAGCAGTCCCACTAGATCTCATCCAATCTGCTCTCTCCCATATCTTCTCCCATACCCCTTCAACTTTGCCATTAGGGCAAGGTGAATCTCTGAGCCCCAATGCCTGAACATCTTATCTCCCAATTACATGCAAAACAGTATTAATAATATTATTTATATACATTTGAAACATTTAATTTTAAGTCTTCGAATTTCAGATCCATTCCCTTCCTCCCTTGGCACCCACTCCCTCTGGGAAGCTAAGCAATTCAGTATGTGTTGTACATGTGTAGCTATGCAAAACATTACCATAGTAGATATATTGTAAAAGACTACTTATATTTCCCTCCCAACCATCCCACCCCCCACACAGTCCATTCCCCACTTTGATCCTGTCCCTCTTTGAAAGGGGATACTACCAACTTTCCCTCCCCCTAGGATGCCCTCCCCTCCATCACCCTCCTCTCATCCCCCTTCCCCCTACTCTCCTGCAGGGTGAGATATCCCATTTAGCATGTATGTGATTCTCTCCCTGAGCCAAATTCAATGAGAATAAGGTTTTGCCTTTTTGCCTTCCTGTTCTTCCCCTCCCCTGCAACTACTTCCCCTTGCCTCTTCTACATGAGATAGTTTACCCTACCTTGTCTCTCCCCATCTCCTCTTGTCACTTTCCTCTCTCACCTCTTAACTTCACCCCTTAAGTATCATCCCTTCTCACCAAATTCAACCTGTGCCCTCTATCCATGTATACCTGTAAACATATATACACACATTCACATATGTATTCATATGTCCATATACTCTTCTTCAATTATTTTCATAACGAGAAAGGTTTCATCAGACACAGTTATTGTTTTTCCATGTAGGAATGTAAGTAGTTCAACTTTTATAAGTTCCTTTTGATTTCTTTTCCTTGATTACCTTCTCAAGCATCTCTTGCTTCTTGTGTCTAGATGTCAAATTTTCTATTCAACTCTGGTTTTTTCCTCAAGAATGCTTGAAAGTCCTCTATTCCACTGAATGACCATATTTTCCCCTGAAACAAGATACCCAGTTTTGCTGGGTAGGTGACCCTTGGCTTCAATCCCAGCTCTTTTGCCCTCTGGAATATCATATTCCATGCCCTTCAATCCCTCAGTGTAGAAGCTGCCAGGTCCTGGGCTATTCTGATTGTGTTTCCACAATATTGGAATTGTTTCTACCTGGCTGCTTGTAGTATTTTCTCCTTGATCTGGGAGTTCTGGAACCTGGCTATAATATCCCTAGGAGTTTTCTTTTTGGGATCCTTTTTAGGAGGTGATCAGTGGATTCTTTCAACCTCTATTTTGCCCTCTGGGTCTAAAACATCAGGGCAATTTTCCTTGAGAATTTCTTGAAAGATGATTTCTAGGTTCTTTCTTTGACCATGGCTTTCAGGTAGTCCAATAATTTTTAAATTATCTCTCCTGGATCTATTTTCCAGGTCAGTGGTTTTCCCCATGAGATATTTCACATTGCCTTCTAGTCTTTCATTTCTTTGGATCTGTTTAATAGCATCTTGATTTCTCATAAAGTCCTTAGCTTCCATTTGCTCCAGTCTAACTCTGAAGGAATGAATCTCCTCAGTGAGCTTTTGAGATTCTTTTTCCATCTGGCAAATTCGGCTTTTTAAGGCATTCTTCTTCTCATTGCCTTTCTGAGCCTCTTTTGCCATTTGAGTTAGTCTATTTTTTAAGGTGTTATTTTCCTCAGTCAGGCTGTTGACTGTCATTTCACACTTTTCTTGCATCTTTTTCATTTCTCTTCCCAAATTTTCCCCCACTTCTCTTATCTGCTTCTTAAGGTCCTCTATGGCCTGTAGCCAGCTTGTATTTTCATTTGGGGCTTTTGGTGCAGGAGTTCTGACCTTACAGTCCTCCTCCATGCTTTGATCCTCTTTGCCCCTAAAATAGGAGTCCAATGTTGAATTTTTCTGTTTATTTTGTTTCTTTTGCCTAGGCATGTTGCCACTTAATTACTTGATTTTGGGGCTTGTTGCCACAGTAGGACTCTGCCACCAGACAGGAGAGCTTCCATCCCAAACATCAGGGTCTTCACAACTTCTGCCAGTTGGGTGGCCTCTGTAAAGCCTCCACCCGCTCTGGCAAATTGGATACCCACCCCAGACTCCCCCCCAGACCACAATCCAGATCCAGGCAGTTTAAAGCAAAAGCGATTAACCCCCAGACTGACTGCTGGATCTCCCTACAGTTTGCAGACCAGGAGCTAGAGCTGCCACTGACACTGAAAAATGGCTTCTGTGCCCTGTTTCTTCAGCAGCTTTTCGCCCCCAGGGCAGGAAGCCAACGTGTTCCCTGAATACTGGTCCCAAAGTCCATAGGGCACTAACCTCTCATTTTGT
Source organism: Gymnobelideus leadbeateri (assembly GCA_011680675.1). Classification (NCBI taxonomy): domain Eukaryota; kingdom Metazoa; phylum Chordata; class Mammalia; order Diprotodontia; family Petauridae; genus Gymnobelideus; species Gymnobelideus leadbeateri. The sequence goes on along the minus strand of WOXC01008646.1, from coordinate 740,844 downwards.
CCTATGCATATCTGTGCTGATAATTCTGGAATTGCTACAGCTGCTGGTGTTCTGGGGTCCCTCCAGCTGGCTGCTGTCCCGGCCGCCCTGGGGCTAAAACCTCTGCTCACGAGGGCCTGGGCTCGGCTCCCAGAGCACTGTGCTGGCCGTTCCCTGCAGGGCTGCTGGGCTGTCCTCAGCAGGAGGTTAGCTTCTCTGTGTCGTTCTGTGGGTGCTGGGGCTCCAGAAGTTGTTCAGATTCCCCTTTTACATTGTTTGGAAGTGGTGTGGGGCAGAGTGCCTTGGAAGTGCTGTTTCTACTCCGCCATCTTGGCTCTGCCCCTGGAAATGTCCAAAATAACAGATTTCTTAAGGTAGTAGTGAAGTTGCTCCTGCTTTATTTAGTACTATCCTTCATTAATTGTTTCCAGACTACTAATTGCTTCTCAAGCTCAATATTATATTACCTACCTTTGTGTGTTTGCCACTCTCCATGCCTGGAGTGTAATCTCTTCCTCTCCTCATTTGCCATAAAGGCAGCTAGGTGGTACAGTGGATAGAACACCTGGTTTGGAGTCAAGGAAGACTCGTGCTCAGATCTAGCCTCAGATACTTGCTAGCTGTATGACCCTGGGCAAGTCGCTTAGCTTCCTTTTGTCTCAGTTTCTTCATCTATAAAGTGGGGATAATAATAGCACCTACCTCCCAGGTTTGTTGTGAAGATCAATTGACATAATAATTATAAAGCAACCTGGCACATAATAGTCACTGTAGAAATATTAGTATTATTCTTATTACCTCTCAAAAATCTCATCTTCTTTAAAGATCTCCTCTTTGAAGCTTTTTGTTACCCTCCCAAACTAGTATTGCTCTCCTCCTCTTCCTCAGTTTTCCTTGTATAATACTTATACATGTTCCCCATCCTTTCTTTGATTGTGGAGAGGGAGGGTGGTATTTGAGTACAGGATTTGCCCTGATTCCTGAGACTGCTGTGAGGAGATGGAAGACATGTTTCTATTGCCATATTGGTTTTCAGTGGGTGATGGTAGTCTTGGTGGTGGTGGTGGTGGTGGCAGGGTGGGGCAGGGAGTGGGAAATAAGCCTTAAACAAGTTTTCATCAGAGAGCTAGGCTGGGTTGTAAAATGAATCAAAGTGTGAAAAAGAGAGTCTAACTATAGGAGATGGTCAAACACCAGCATTCTCCTAGTTTATGTTTATTTTGGGGATGAAATAAAGTACTCATAAGTCACTGAATAGTTAACAAATAGTTTACTTGTTCCTAAAATGGCAAGAATGTACATTTTCAGGTAAGATATATCAACTCACATGGTCTTGGGCAGCTACCACAGCTGAGAAGCCCCAATCCCACTTAGGTGGATACTTTTTGTGTCCTTAGGTAACCAAAAAGCTACTTTAGGGTTAATTAAATTAAAATTAAATTAACCCTCATTAAATTGCAATTAAATCCCATGGACAACATTTTTTAAATTATTTTTTTTTTCTTTTAGGGAAGAGAAAATCCCCTCACATTAGGGAAAAAGGAGTTATACAACCCATGGGGGAAGGGGAAGAACATGTGCCTAATTTTTAATGTGGAGACATGGAAGCAGATAGTAGTCCTAGTATACTTGCTCTTCTCATTAGAGGGGAGGCTCCATCAGGACTAAATTCCTGGGACTAAAGCAGAGGGGCTCCTTGGTGGAGACTTGAGAGGGGTTATTGTTCCTAATTTAAACTCAATTGAGTTCTTGAGCTAGAAAATACTGATCCTTTAACATTTCCCTGACTGATGATCTATGTACCACTTATGATGTCCCTTTTAAACTCTGCTTTTCAATACACCTTTATCACCTTGTCACACTTTAAAAAAAATAATCCAGCCATTGAGAGCTTCTTCTGTGAAACTATACATTTCACATCTCCCCAATATCATCTGACTAGGGTAAGGGATACAGTGGATAGAACTCTGGCTTCAAAATCAGGAAGACTGGGGGACAGAGCCAAGATGGCAGAGTAGAAATAGGACTTCAGCATGGCTTCAGCTTCTACCTCCTTCAATACATGTAAAAATTACACTAAACAAACTTTGGAGCTACAGAACCCACAAAATGACAGAGAGGAACAAATCTTCCACTGAAAGAAGCCTGGGAGGCTGGTAGGAAGAGTCCATTGCAGTGCGCTGGGAGCTGAGCACAGTCCCAACTGAGCGTGGGTTTTAGCCCCAGGATGGCCCCAACCAGCCATGACTAGAGCATGGGAGTAAATCACCAGCAGCTGTAGCAGTTTCCTCAATCCACAAATGCCAAAGACAAAGTAAAAGGTCATTGTGGAATTCTGTTGGGAACAGGGGGAGCATGGTCCAGCTGCTGCCCCAGGAGCATGAAGTAGAGGAGGTGTGATGGCTGCAGGCATTGCCGTGTGGCTGCTTCTGGTGCTCCTTGCCTGCAGATTATAGGGGGACCAAGTGATCATTCAGAAGGTAATCGCTTTTGCTTTGATCTGCTTGGATCTGGATCACAGTCTTGGGTGGTGGCCTTGGGGTGTGTGACCAGTGAGCCAGAACATGTGGAGTCTGTAGAGCTTGGGCAGCTGCAAAAGCCCCAGCAATTTGGGACATAGCTCTCTCCATTCTGGAAGCAGAGTTCTACCATGGCAAAGAGCTCAAAAGTCAAGTAATTGGATGCCAATATGAGCAAGCAACAGAAGCACAAACAGATGATAGAGTCCTTTTGGGGGGACAAAAAGGATCAAGGCATGGAGTGGGAGGAAAACAGCGAAGTTAGAACTCCTGCATCAAAAGTCTCTAAGAAAAAATATGATCTGATTATAGGCCATGGAGGAGCTCAAGAAGGATTTTGAAAATCAAGTAAGAAAAGTGGAGGAAAAATTGGAAAGAGAAATGAGAATGATGCAAGAAAATCATGAAAAGAGAGTCAACAGCCAAATATACAGAAGAAAATAACATCTTAAAAAATAGACTAACTCAAATGGCAAAAGAGGTCCAAAAAAGCCAATGAGGAGAAGAATGCTTTAAAAAGCTGAATTTGCCAGACGGAAAAGGAATTTCAAAAAGCCACTAAAGAGAATAACTCCTTCAGAATAAGACTGGAACAAATGGAAGCTAATGACTTTATGAGAAATCAAGATACTATAAAACAGATCCAAACAAATGAAAAAATAGAAGGCAATGTGAAATATCGCATTGGAAAAACCACTGACCTGGAAAATAGATCCAGGAGAGATAATTTAAAAATTATTGGTCTATGTGAAAGCCATGATCAAATAAAGAGTCTAGACACCATCTTTCAAGAAATTCTCAAGCAAAATTTCCTTAATATTCTAGAACCAGAGAGCAAAATAGAAATTGAAAGAATTCACCGATCACCTCTTGAAAAAGATCCCCAAAAGAAAACTCCTAGGAATATTATAGCCAAATTCCAGAGTTCCCAGGTCAAGGAGAAAATACTGCAAGCAGTCAGGAAGAAACAATTTGTGTATTGTGGAAACACAATCAGGATAACACAAGACCTAGCAGTTTCTACATCGAGGGATTGAAGGTCTTGGAATACGGTATTCTGGACATCAAAGGAGCTAGGACTAAAACCAAGAATCACCTACCCAGAAAAGCTGAGTATAATGCTAGAGGGGAAAATATGGTCATTCAATGAAATAGGAGACTTTCAAGCATTCTTGATGAAAAAACCTGAGCTGAACAGGAAATTTGACTTTTAAATACAAGAAGCAAGAGAAGCATGAGAAAGTAAACAGGAAAAAGAAATCATAAGGAACTTATTAAAGTTGAACAATTTACATTCCTATATGGGAAAATGAAAATTGTAACTCATAAGACTTTTCTCAGCATGAGGATAGCTGAAGGGAATATATATGTATATATATATATATATATATATATGTGTGTGTGTGTGTACATACATATATACACATATGTATACATATATGTATGTATAGGAGAATGTATGTGTATATAAATATCTATGTGAGTGTGGGAATTTGTATGTTCATGTATACATAGACAGAGGGCACAAGATGAATTGAATATGAAGGGATGATATCTACAAAATAAAATTAAGAGGTGAGAGAGGATTTTTTTGGGAGAAGAAAAAAGGGAGCAATAGATTAGGGTAAATTATCTCATATAGAAGAGGCAAGAGAAAACTGTTACAATGGAGGGGAAGAGAAGAAAGGTGAAAGGGGATGGGACAACCTGATTCTCATTGAATTAGGCCTAAGGAGGGAATAACATACACACTCAACTGGGGATCTTACCCTACAGAAAAATAAGGGAGTATGGGATAAGAGGGAGGATAATAGCAAAGAGGTAAGATTGGGGGAAAGGGTAGTTAGAAGCAAACATTTTTGAAAAGGGATAGGGTCAAAGGAGAAAATAGAATAAATGGGGGGTGGGATAGGATGGAAGGAAATACAGTTAGTCTTTCACAACATAAATTTTTTTTTCTATTTTTTTTTAAACAAATACTTTATTAACTTCTGTTTTACATCATTCATTTCCGCCAGATTTTGAGTTACAATCATTTTCCCCCCATTATTCCCCTACCCAACCTCCCAGAATAGCAGTCCCACAAGATATAGCTTCCTCCAATCTGCTCTCTCCCATACCTTCTCCCATACCCCCATCGACTTTTCCATTAGAGGAAGATGAATCTTTGTGTCCCAATGCCTGCACATCTTATCTCCCAATTATAAGCAAAAGAGTATTAATAATAGTATCTATATATATTTGAAACATTTAATGTTAAGACCTCGAATTTCAGATCCATTTCCTTCCTCCTTGTCACCCATTCCCTCTGGGGAGATAAGTAATTCAGTATATGTTGTACATGTCTAGCTATGCAAAACATTATCATAGTAGATATATTGTACAAGGCTGCTTATAATTCCCTCCCACTCATCCCACCCACCCACCTGGTCCATTCCCTACATGATCCTGTCCCTCTTCTATAGTGGGTACTTCCAACCTCCCCTCCCCCCAAGGATGCCCTCCCATCCATCATCCCTCCTCTCATCCCCCTTCCCCCTATCCTGCTGCGGGTTGAGATATCCCATTTAGTATGTATGTCATTTTCTCCCTGAACCAAATTCAATGTGAATGTGGTTTTGCCTTTTTAGCCTTCCTTATTCTCCCCCTCCTTTGCACCCACTTCCCCTACATGAGATAGTTTACCCTACCATGTCTCTCCCCATCTCCTCTTGCCACTTTCCTCTCTCACCTCATAATTTCATCCCTTGAGGACTCTCCCTTCCCAACAAAATCAACCTATGCCCTCTATCCATATATAACTGTAACCATATACACACACATTCACATATGTATTCGTGTGACCACACCCCCTTCTTCCATTATTTTCATAGTGGGAAAGATATCATCAGTCACAGCTATTGCTTTTCCATATAGGAATGTAAATAGTTCAACTTTGATAAGTTCTTTTGATTTCTTTTCCCTGATTACCTTCTCAGGCATCTCTTCCTTCCTGTGTCTGGATGTCAAATTTTCTATTCAATTCTGATTTTTTCCTCAAGAATGCTTGAAAGTCCTCTATTCCACTGAATGACCATATTTTCCCCTGAAACAAAATACTCAGTTTTGCTGGGTAGGTGACCCTTGGGTTCATTCCCAGCTCTTTTGCCCTCTGGAATATCATATTCCTTGCCCTTCGATCCCTCAGTGTAGAAGCTGCCAGGTCCTGGGCTATTCTGATTGTGTTTCCACAATATTGAAATTGTTTCTTCTTGGATGCTTGTAGTATTTTCTCCTTGATCTGGGGATTCTGGAACCTGGCTATAATATTCCTGGGAGTTTTCTTTTTGGGATCTTTTTCAGGAGGTGATCTGTGGATTCTTTCAACCTCTATTTTGCCCTCTGGATCTAAAACATCAGGGCAGTTTCCTTGAGAATTTCTTGAAGGGTGATTTCTAGGTTCTTTCTTTGATCATGGCTTTCAGGTAGTCCAATAATTTTTAAATTGTCCCTCCTGGATCTATTTTCCAGGTCAGTGGTTTTTCCCATGAGATATTTCACATTGCCTTCTAATCTTTTGTTTGTTTGGATCTGCTTAACAGCATCTTGATTTCTCATAAAGTCATTAGCTTCCATTTGCTCCAGTCTAACTCTGAAGGAATGAATCTCCTCAGTGAACTTCTGAGATTCCTTTCCCATCTGGCAAATTCTACTTTTTAAGGTATTCTTCTCCTCATTGCCCTTTTGGGCCTCCTTTGCCATTTGAGTTAGTCTATTTTTTAAGGTGTTGTTTTCCTCAGTCAGGCTGTTGACCCTCATTTCATACTTTCCTGCATCCTTCTCATTTCTCTTTCCAATTTTTCCTCCACTTCTCTTATTTGATTTTTAAAGTCCTTCTTAAGGTTCTCTATGGCCTGCAACCCGCTCATGTTTTCCCCTGGGGCTTTTGGAGCAGGACTTCTGACCTCACAGTCCTTTTCCCGCTCTATGCCCCCAAAATAGAGTCTAGGGTTGCATTTTTCTGTTTCCTTTGCCTTGGCATGTTGCCACTTAATTGCTTGACTTTTGGGCTTGTTGCCACACTATGGCTTTAAGGCCAGCTAGAGGAATTTTTGTCCCGAACGTGTGGGGGGCAACTTCCATTTCTGGTAAGCTGTAAACCCACCCACAACTTCCACCCTAGATCACAATCCAGATCCAGGAGGTTAAAGCAAGAGCGATTACCCCCCAAGACTGATCGCTGGATCTCCCCACGATTTGTAGGCTGGGAGCCGGAAATGCCTCTGAAAACTACACAGTGGCGTGTCTCCTCAGCGGCTTCTAGCCCCCAGGGGAGGGAGCTGAGGCATTCCCCAAATACAGGTCCCAAAGTCCATAGGACACTAACCTCTTACTTTGTCCTAGGCAAGTCTATGTTGATAATTCTGGCCTCTCCACAGTTCCTGGTGTTCTGGGGTTCCTCCAGCTGGCTGCTGGCCCTGCCGTCCTGGGGCTAAAACCTCGGCTCACGTGGACCTGGGATCGGCTCGGCTCCTGAGCTCTGCCGGCTCCCAGACCACTGCGCTGGTCCTTCCTGCAAGGTGCTGGGCTGTCCTCAGCGGGAGGTTAGCTTCTCTGTGTCGTTCTGTGGGTGCTGGGGCTCCAGAAGTTTTTCAGAGTCCTTTTTTACATAGTTTGTGGAGAATCTGGGGGCAGAGAGGCTTGGACGAGCTGTTTCTCCTCTGCCATCTTGGCTCCGCCCCAACATAAATTTTTTTAAAGCAATTGGGGTTAAGTAACTTGCTCAAGGTTACACGGCTAGTCATTATTTGTGTGTGGGTGCCCATTTTCTGAGGCCGGTTTCGATCCCGGGTCATCCCAACTCCGAGGCCGGCACTCTTACTCACTGCGCCACCTAGCCACCCCACACAATATAAATTTATATGGAATTGCTTATCTTCCCAGTGGGGGTGGGTGAGGAAGGAAAAAGGGGGAAAAATCTGGAACTCAAAGTTTTAAAAACAAATGTTTAAAAATGGTTTTTTATGTGCAACTGGAAAATAAGATATACAGGTACTGGGGTATAGAAACCCATCTTGCCCTACTAGAAAGTTACAGGGGTAAAGGGGGGATATAAAAGAGAACAGATTGGAGGAAGGGGTATTCAGTAGGCTTGCTATTTTGGGGTGGTGGTAGGAGAAAGACGGGAAGAGAAAAAAGTGTAACTCAAAATCTTGTGAAGATGAATGTTGAAAACTAAAAATAAATAAATTAAAAATTTGAAAAAAAATCAGGAAGACCAAAGTTCTAATCTTGCCTCAGTTACTTATTAGCTATGTAACCATGAGCAAGAGCCTCAGTTTCCCTATCTGTAAAACGCACACAATAATAGTGTCTCTGTCACAGGGTTGCTGTGAATACCAAAGGGTATAATACGTATAAAGTGCTTTGAAAATCTTAAAAACATTAGATAAAGGCTTATTTTTATTATCTCTCATTGCCTTCTTCATTCTTGAGGAAGGAGTAGCCCTTCTTGTCAGGGCCAAATCATCTCCTTGCATCTTTGATCTTCTCCCCTTCTGTCTCATTCTGGAGTTTGTCACTTTGACCATCTACTCTCTTTTTGTAATTTCAATTCTCTTCCCTCTTGATCCCATCCTTTACATAGCTGCCAAATTGATATTCCTAAAGCACAAGTTTGACCCTTTTATTATTCCGGTCAAAAGCTTCAATGGCTCCCTAGGATAAAATAGAAAGTCTTTTGTTTGCCATTATAAAGGCCTTGACATGCTGGCTCCAACTGATATTTCTAGACTGATTTCACTGTACTGCTTTTCATAGACTCGACATTCCAGTCAAAGTGGCCCACTTCCTATTTACCATATATCCCACCTCAGTGCCTTGGTAAAAACTGCGCCATGTACTTGGAGTGCAATCCTCCTGGAATCCTCAGCTCCTTCAAGATATCTTTCTTGATTATCCTTCCCTCCTGAAACTACATTCTATTTATTTACTTATTTTGCATTATTATTATTTTTAAATTTATTACTATTTTTATACATTTGTTATTTTAATATTTTTATGTATATTATTTATGTAATCATATATAATTTATATTATTATTATTTTTTTAATTTACCCTAGTTCTATCTCAAATGTTCATACAGACAATTTGTGTCCAACCTGTGGTAGAGCCTTCTGAGGTCTGATCAACTACAGCACCTTGACTCCAACATCATATCTTTTTGGTCCTCTTTCAGTACAAAGAACAACAATGAATGATTTACCCTTGTACATTGTTCACCACCCCCAGTAGAATGCAAGGTCTTTGAGGGGAAGAACTGATTCATTTTATCTTTGTAACTCAGTGCCTTGCACATGGTAAATACCTAACAAGTACTGGTTGCATTGAATTGAATAGAAAACATAGTTGTCTTTTAATAATTAGAGGTTAGTCATGAAGAAAAGGTATTAGCTGCCCCCCCTTTCTTCCAGCCTGGCCACTGAGGACAGAACTGGGAAAAATGGATAGAAGGTGCAAAGAGGAATATTTCGGTTAGAGGTGACAAGAATTTCTCACATTTAAAGCTGTCTTGAGAAATGGTCACTTCTCAAGCATCCACTAGCTCCTCTCAGGTGTGTTGCAGGGGAATTCCTGTTCATGTGTTATAGGAGAAAGGTCTCCTCTCTGAGTACATGGTAGGCAACTGCTGTCAAAAATATGTTTACCACAACATAGAAATTATAAAGATAAAAGGCTAGGTTTTATTATTATTCTCAAGCATAAGTTCAGGCCTCAGAGAATGCCTGAATCCCAATTAAGACTCCAACAAGACTTTTTCTAGGCAAAATTACACAAGAGTAACAGAGAAATAATTATTTTACATATTGCAATCTTCCTCTTAGGCCATAAAAGGTAAAGAGAAGATAGATTTATAATCCTATGCTTCCTTCAATGTCATAAAAGTTGAACAACTTAGTTAAACAGAGTCATAATCTCATATGTCCCTTAAGGAAACAAGCCTCTCAAATAAATTCTATAGATAAACTAAGTTAGGTTATAGACTAAACTATATTTCAAGAATTCACAAATAGGCTAACTGAGGAGGAAGATTTACATATTGCCAAGGAATCAAGGCAGTTGAAAGTCTTCCTTCGACTTCTTGTCTAAGGAATGTTTAAGGCTTTAAGTAAATTTTCACATCCAATGGGCCAGGTTTTGGTCAATTCAACAACCACTCAACCATTATTTCATAAGTCAGGTTTTGAGATTAATATTAAGGTGAGATTAATATTAAGACAAACTTCTGTTTAACCAAAATTTGCAGGAGGAAGGGCCCTGAATTCTGAATAATAAAAAAATAAATTTTTCCCATAACACAATTATGGCAGCAAATGGCCCCTGAGGTCCATCTCAATTCTGGTTCTGTGAGGTCAAGGTTCACAATTCTAGAAGAAAGAGGTACCTTTAAGTCTAATGATCCGGTGCCCTGGGATGACTGAACTCTCCTCCATGGAGAAGATGTGATCTTGCTCTTTTAAAGGAAGTACTGAATGCTTGGCTGAAATTCTAACACTGCACAATCTAGAAGGATTTCTTTTCCCAGGCTTCTTTCTTGTCAATAGCTGTCACGACTGGGGGAAACTGCTGACCCTTTAAAAGGTGAGGAACAGACCTTGGGTCTTTTCCACTAGGTCAGCAGATATATGAGTAGACAAGCGAGTAGGGACAGAGCCAGGTCTAGAGAACAAGTCTTTTGAATTCTATTCTAGAACATATTATGCAAATCAGTCCACAAGAATTTTTTTTACTGCCTGTTGTATTCAAGGCACTTTAACTCAGGGAGACAGTGTTGTATGGTGGGTAGACATCTGAGCTTGAAGCCAGGAAGACCTGTGTTCAAATCCTGCCACTGACACATATGGGCTGTGTGACTCTGGACAAGTCTCTCAATCCCTCTGTGTTATATGTGTTAATCATCTCTAAGACTAAGTTGCTCACCTGTATTGATGGAGAAAGTTTCTTCTGTAGGAGTTCCTTATATCAATTAAATTACAGGTCTAGTCCTTATGCATTGTAGATACAAAGACAAACATGTAACAGTAACTCCCTTCAGGAAGCTTCCTTCCTTCCTTCCTTCCTTCCTTCCTTCCTTCCTTCCTTCCTTCCTTCCTTCCTTCCTTCCTTCCTTCCCTTCTTTCCTTCCTTCCTTCCTTCCTTCCTTCCTTCCTTCCTTCCTTCCTTCCTTCCTTCCTTCCTTCCTTCCTTCCTTCCTTCTTTCCTTCCTTCCTTCCCTCCTTCCTTTCTTTTCCTTCCTTTTCCTTCCTTCTTTCCTTCTTTCCCTTCCTTCTTCTTTCTTTTCTATGCTTAGTCTGGTGCTTCTCTCCTTCCATCCTCTCCTCTACAAAATGGGGATAGGGAGTGGATCTGTGATTCCAGTGATATCCATTTCCTTCTCTCTCTGTCTCTCTGTTCCTTTCTGTCTTTTCCTCTTTCTTTTTTCTCTCTTTCTCTATCTGTCTCTGTGTCTTACGTTTGTGTCTCTGTCTCTCTCTTGTGCTCTGTTTCTCTCTGCCCTTCTCCTCTCCATTCCTCTCTTTCAAGGTAATTTGGAGGAAAAAGGCAGTAATAGTTGAAGTGGAGCTCGGGAGGCAGGGCAAGGAAAGGTTTATATAAAGACTGAAGTTTGAGTTACGTTTTGAAGAAAACTACTAGGGAGTATTTAAGAAGTGAGGAGAGGCAGAATTCTAGAATTCCATGATGTTTCAACTGTGCAAAGGCAGTAAAAAGTGAGGGGATATTGTGCACGGGAACAGTAAGAATAAGAAGGTCAGTTTGGCTTGTAGCATGGGGGAAGGGGAATTATGTATAATAAATCTGGAGATGCAGGCGGGGGCCAGGTCATGAAGGGTTTTAAAGAGCAAACACCTTTCAGTTCTGTTTCCCCACCCTCTGACCCCCTTCAAAGCTGATGTGGCAATAGAAACATGGTTCCCTGTCCCCTCTCAGAGCAGAGCCCCAGGGATTAGGGCACATTCTGCACTCAAATGCCACCCTCCCTCCCTCCCCATAATCAAATAAAGCAACAGAACTCTCCACTTTCCCGAGCGTGCCCAGTGCACCCCAACACACCGATGCACTTCTAATCTGCCCACTTAAGCAATTACTCCAGCAGGTGGCTTTGATCACACATGCCTGCCAGCGTGCACGTTTGCCTCTTTGCTTAATTATGGCAGCAGCATCTTCATTTCTAATTGTTTATGTAGGAAGGGGAGGGAGAGGGAGCCAATTAAGCCACAGAGAGAGGAACAAGGATGTCTGGCAGACTTTTATTGCTGGAAAAGACACACTCTTCACTGAATGGGGTGAGAACAGGGGTTCCCAGTCTTGGTTTTCTGTCATCCTAGGGTGTCTCTGATTATCCTAAGGAAAACTATTAAATTCTCGTAATGAATTTTAAGCATTATTTCACTTTAGTGTTGTTTTTGTAAATCGTACTGTTTTGGGGAAAGCAATTTGGTGTAGTGGATAAAGAGCTGGTTACACAAATCAAGAAAGAACTGGGTTCTGGTGGAACGTATCCCAGCTGAGTGACCTGGGACAAGTGACTTAAAGTCTCAGTTCAACAGGCAAAGTTGCTACTTGAAAAGGATGTCGTTGGAATCAGATTCACTCCTTATCCCCATTTAGGAGAGGAGAGGATGGAAGGAGAGAATAATCAGACCAAGAATAGGAAAAGGTCAAGAATTCTGCTTTCTTGTAGAATGTAAGCACTTTGGGAGTAGAGCAAGTTTTCCATTTGGTTTTTATATCCCTACTGCCTAACAGTACCTCATAATTCAATTAAACAAGCATTTATTAAGTGCCCACTCTATGCCAGACATTATACTAAGCACTTTACAATTAGTATCTCATAATTTGGAATCATTTGATCTAAATTTATAATTTAAATTTTTGGTGTAAATTTACAATCTACAATGGCTTCATCCCTATAACAACTTTGGGAGACCAGTGCTGTTGTGGTATTTAGTTGTTTTCAGAGGTGTCTGACTCTTTGTAACCCCTTTTGGGCTTTTCTTGGCAAAGATACTGGAGTGATTTGCCATTTCCTTCTCCAGCTCATTTTATAGATGAGGAAACTGAGGCAAACAGAGTTAAGTGACTTGTCCAGGGTCATATAGTGTCTGACGTCACATTTGAATTCAGGTCTTCCTGACTCCAGGCCTAGCACTCTACCTATAGCACCACCTAGCTGCCCCGATGCTATTGTTATCCCCATTTTATAGTTGAGGAAACTGAGGCAGACAGCTCTAAAGTGACCTGCCCAGGGTCTCATAGATAGTAAGAGTCTGAGGCTGGATTTGAACTTAGAAGATCTAGTTCTTGATCCACTGTGCCATCTAGCAGTTAAACACAATCTCTCTGTTAGCCTGTTAGAAGCTGAGATAACAAAGACAAAAAATAGTCCTTACTAAGCCTTATTATAATGTAGTAGAAAGTGAACTGACTTTTAAATCAAAGGGCTTGGGTTTGAATTCTAACTCTGATAGTTATTACCTGTGTGAGCTTGAAGAAATTACTTAACCTCTCTGGGCCTCAGCTCCTCATCTGTAAAATGTAGGAATCAGACAAACTGGCCTCCCTCCCCTCTTCCTTATTTTTCTGTTACCACCAAGGACACCACCATCCTCCCAGTCCCTCAGGTTGACAACCTAGAGATCATCCTTGACTCCTCACTCTTTTTTCCCTATCTGCAACCCATTGCCAAGTTGTGTTTCTACCTTTACAACTTTCATATATGTACTCTCCTCCCCTTGGCCACCTCTTATCTCTTACCTTGACAATTGCAAGAGCCTGTTGGTTGATCTCCCTGACTCAATTCTTTCTCCAATTCAGTCCATCCTTCACTCAGTTGCCAAAATGATCTTCCTGAAGTGTAGGTTTCACAATGTTACTCTCTTTCTCAATGAACTCTAGTGGTTCCCTATTACTTCTAGGATCAAATATAAAATCCTTTCTTGGCTTTTCAAGCCTTTCAAAACCTGTGCCCCTCTTGATTTCCAGTCTTCCCAGACTTTACTCCTCTCCACATACTCTATGATCCTTAATGCCCTAGGTTCCATCTCTGTGACTTTTAATTCTCCAGTCCCCCTGCCTGGAATGCTCTCCCTCCTCATCTCTGCCTTCTGCCTTTTTGGTTTCCTTGAAGCTTCAGCTCAAATCCCACCTTTGACAAGAGGCTTCGCCCCCTACCCTGGTGCCAGCTGCCCCGCAACTGCTAGTGCCTTCCCTCCAAGATTCCCTCCTAATTACAATGTATATTTTTTCTATGTAAAGTTATTTTCATTTTATCTCTTCCATGAGAATGTGAATTCCTCAAGGACAGGATCATGTTTTAGTCTTTCTTTGTATTCCCAGCACTTCACCCAATATCTGGCATATAGTAAACATTTAATAATTTCTTGATGATGGCGGTGATAAAATATTTGGGAACCATTCTACCAAAGCACACTTCAAAATTCAATTACAAAATTCTTAAAGAACTTTTAAAAAAACAATAATTAGAGGAATATTCAGTACTTATGATTGGGATACATATACTAAAATGAAAATAGTAATAAAGGCAATTGTTAATTACAAGTTTAATGCTTTATTAAGCAAAGTATAAGCAAGAGACTTTACAGAATTCGATAAAATAATAAAATCATTCGGAGGGGAAAAATCTAGAATACTAAGGGAAATAATTTAAAAATGCAGGAATGAAAAGGGAATAGCATTTCCAGCCCTCACACTACATTATAAAGCAGCAGTCATCAGAACCATTTGTTATTGGTTTAAAAAAATAGAAAAGTAGATCAATGAACAAGCTAGACAAGGCAAAAATCATAAATAATGAAACTCAATAACCCAGTGTTCACTAAATCCTCAAAGGCAAATTACTTTAGAGAGAACTTCCTATTTGACAAGAACTTCTGGGAAAACTAGAAAACTGTTTGGCAGAAATTAGACTTAGAGCAACATCTTATACCATATTCTACAATAAATTCAAAAGGGATACACAACCTGAAGAAAAGCAGATCATTTACATTTTCACAGCTTTGGGTAGGGGATGAATTCTTAACCAAACAAGGGCTAGAGGCAATTGCAAAAGATAAATAATTTTGATTATGTAAAATTGAAAATATTGTACATAAACAAAATCAATTAATCTGAGATAAGAAGGGAAGCTGTTGAATGGGGGGAAATCTATGTGTCAACTTTTTCAGCTAAGAGTTTATAAAATATATAGACAACTAATAGACATATAGACAACTAACAGAAATATATAAACAAAAGCCATTCTCCAATGGAGTCAACGGAACATGTTTTCAAAAGAAGAATGGCAAACTATTAACAACCATATGAAAGAATATAGGTAGGTTAATGGGGATCATTGGGATACCCAGGTTGGGAATATTGAATTTCAAAAACACAAAGGATCCAAAAAATCTCTGTGTTTCCTTTTTAGATTGGGTGAAACAAGTGCTAGATTCTATGTCTAGGATCCTAGACTCCCACTCAAAACTTGACAAAGCTGGTTAGACCCTAGATTTTCTTTTCTTTTGTTTTCTTTTTATTCTTTTCTTTTTGCTCTTTGGAGGGCAATTGGGATTAAGTGACTTACCCAAGGTCACATGGCTAGTTTTGGTGTTAAGTGTCTGAGGCTGGATTTGAACTCAGGTCCTCCTGACTCCAGGGCCAGTGCTCTATTCACTGCATAGACCCCAGATTTTCTTAGGGTTGATATTTACCCCCTTTTCCTCATATGGGACACCATCTGATGTCAGACTTCTGCCACCATGCCCTCAGAGTCCAACTAACATTATATCATCAATGTGGTATTGTTCCCTCATGAACAAAGGTCTCTGCCCACCAGTATCAGGGAGAGTTCAGGTAGCCCTGTGAAAATGGTGATGGGATACTGGACTCCTTCCCAGGTTAAAACAAACTGTTACTGACTATTTTCAACTACAGGAACAGAAAAACAAACAGGTGAGGTCAATAATGCTGTACCACTCATCCTTGATTTGGGCTACCTGGTCTGTGACATTGATGAGGTCAGGGATGACTGAGGTGATGGACACGATGACTTTGTTCAGCTCCCTGTAGTACTGTAGCTTCCAGGTACCATCTATCTTCCTTATAGGTAATACAAGATTATTGTAAAGGAAGCTGGCGTGACAAATTACTCCAGCTTCTTTCATGTCTATCACTAGGGAAGAAATATCTTTCACTTTCCTGGGGACCCAATATTGCATAGTTTTAACTTCATGGGATGTTTGGGGAAACTATAAGGTTTCCATTTCACCCTACTAATAGTAACATACAAAGATGTTACTGAAAGGGCCTGCAAGGAGATTGATCCCCAAGATTCTGTGATGCCTCTTCCCTCCACAGTCTGCCCTTGGTGCCTTCTCTGAATGTTGAAAATGGGGTAGAGAGGCTTTAGAGGATACCAAAGGCTTGAGTGTGCCTGAAACACTCCTTGTGTTCCATTGTTGAATTTCCCCAAGCAGTCCCATGGGCGGACAACCAAATGCTTTCTTATCAACTCCATGTTTCAGTGTCCATACACAAAGCTCCCTCTGGAGAAGGGCTTCATTTCCCTAAGCTCACCTAGCAAGGTTGCACACTCTGTGACATCTCCTCACATTCACAGGGTATCTATTTTCACTGACAGCAGTATTTGTCCAAGTTACAACTGTCATGACCACCTCTTCAAATATCACCAGTTGATCAACCCAAAACTATATAGATTGTCTGGTGGAGGAGATCCATAGCTAAGAGTCCCTAGAGCATGCTGGGGAAGAGTGTGGCAGGCTGAGAAAGACAGGGATAGCTGTCTAAGTCCAATCTATCAAACATATTTCCTTTAGGAACTTCACCTCATCCCTTGCAGATTGAAGAGCTGGCTGTCCCAGGAATTCATCTTTATGGGGCCAGATGTGAATGACTCTCCATCTTACCCATCTAAAGAGGGACCAAAGGTGGTTGCCATCTGGAGGATCTAATAAATTTAGCTGACTTTGTAACAATAAATCCTCAGATAGCTGCTCAAGCATATGGAACTCAGCTGCTGAGTGTGTCTCAGTACTGGCTCCATCAGATCATGCCCTTAGGAACCATTGCTCCAGTGATTCATCAGATTTCTAGTTGAATTTCTCATGTAGCCTGCCCAGTAAAAAAGGCCCACCCACCCACCCCTGCTCCTGCAAGGTAGATAAACATCCTCTTACCAGGAGCAGTAATAAGACTATTTTAGGATTTATTTTTTAACCACCAGTCATTCCCAGTCTCATGGCTCCTATCTCATTGGGACAGAGCAACTAGAATCAGATCTCTGTGTTGGAGAACATCCATTGGGTTACTAGCTATAGCTTATTGGTTTCCAATCCAATCAGAAGTCCCTTCACTTTTATGGTGTTGCAAGTGATTCTAATTCCAGACCTCTCTTACTGAAAGTTCTATGGATGAAATGAGGCTCTCCTGAGTAATTTGAACCATTAACAAAAGGACATTGACTTTGCCCTACCAGAGGAAGGATATATAGTGACATTTAGCTTCTCTGGATGTTGACCCTCTTATCTCCACCTGGAAACCCTTGTTATCATCAGGGCAAGATATGGTGAAGGACATAGAGACTCATGTGGCCTTCAGAAATCCACCAAATTGGAAAGGCCATGGCTGCATGTGAGTGGGACTTTTTATGCCCTTCACTCACCAGGAATCAAGGAAACAGGTAGATCTGGTCTCAGGGGAGCTCTATCTTCTGCTAGAAAAATACTAATCCCAGTCTCAGGAGAGAAGGAGGAAGGATGGGTCTAACCCATGCTGGTGGTGCATGATGGTACATGTTAGTCCTATAACACATAATCATTAGCTCCATTAGAAATGGAGTCTCGGGCGGCTAGGTGGCGCAGTGAGTAGAGCGTCGGCCCCGGAGTCAGAAGGACCTGAGTTCGGATCCGGCCTCAGACACTTAACGCACACACAAACAAAAACCTAGCCGTGTGACCTTGGGCAAGTTACTTAACCCCAATTGCCCTCCAAAAAAAAAAAAAAGAGAAATGGAGTCTCACACTTGGATAGACTTGACCTTAGATCATCTGACTCTAAGCCCAGACCTCTTTTTTTTTTACTGCTTTCTTATTTGAATCTAAAACAACTCAGTGAAATTCCCATTTTACAGATGAGAAAACTGAAGCTGTGATAGGGTAAGTGACTTGTTGGGGGTTAGATTTACACTCATGTTTTCTAGTCTCCAAGTCCAACAGTATATCTGTCACTTGACTCCTTAATAGACATATAGGTACTTTAATTATCAAAGAACTTGGTTATCTGTGGCTGGTAACTGGAGGCAATCACCCTGGAAAACGAATATTTAAGAATGACAGTGTCAGGATTTATTCTTCATTGTGAGCTACTGGAATATCTGACCCACCCCAATGCAGAGCCCCAGCAAACTTTGAGTGACGGACAGTCTCCCGGGATGTTAAGCTACCATTTTATTCTGTTTGATGGCAAATGAGATTCAGTGAAAATACCAGGTACTTGGGGGTTTAGGAAGACAAATTGTGGTCAGGAAGGGATTTAGGGTACTGTTAATGAGTAAAAAGTTGATCTAGAGGTACTATGGGGCAGCTAGGTGGTGCTACAGTGTACAGAATGCCAGGCCTGGAATCAGGAAGACTCATCTTCCTGAATTCAAATCTGCTCTCAGGCATTAGCTGTATGACCTTGGGCAAGTCACTTACTCCTGTTTGCCTTAGTTTCCTCATCTGTAAAATGAGTTGGAGAAGAAAATGGAAAAGCAACCTAGGATCTTTGCCATGAGAATCCCAAATGGGATCACGGAAAAGTTGGATATGACTGAGAAATGACCCACCAGCAACAATAGAGGTTTCATGGAATAGCGATAAGGAAGCTGGCGGTATACCAGGAAAACCCAGGTTTGAGTCCCACCTCTGACACATCCTGACTGTGATGCTGGGCAATCACTGAACCTCTCAGTGCTCAAGGCATCTATCTAAGACTATAAGTTGCAAAGGTAGTGACCATCATTAATACAAGTATTCTCACCTGGGGAAGGGGAGGTTTCTCTCTACTCCCGAAATCATAGATATAACTCCTCTTCTAGAACTGGGGATTCATGGGATATGGCCCTAAATAATCCATCACCCCACATAGCATGTCACTATTATTTCATCTGATCTTCACATTTCCTGGTAAGTCAGAAAGGATAAATATCACTCTTATTTTTATGGATGAGAAAACTAAGGCTGAGAATTTAATGGTTTAGTTAAAGTAATGAGTTAAAACATATTTGAACTCAGGTCTTATGGACTCATCGGTTTTTTCATCTATTATGCTGCAATGAACATATAGTCCAACTCCCTCACTGTATACTCGAAGAAGTTGTTCTTCTGTCATGTTTTAGTCACATACAGCTCTTTGTGACCCCATTTAGGCTTTTCTTCACAAAGATACTGGAGTGGTTTGCTATTTCCTTATCCAGCTCATTTTGCAGATGAGGAAACAGAGGCAAACAGTGTTAAGTGACTTACTCAGGGTCACATAGCTAGGAAGTGTCTGAGGCTAGATTTGAACTCAAGAAGATGAGCCTTCCTGACTATAGGCTTGGTATTCTATCCACTAAGCCACCTTGCTGCCCTTTTTATATTATACTTTTCCACAAATGTACCCACTATCAGTGGGACAGTGAGCATGCATAGGAATTATGTATTAGAGGTCCCTGTTTACTCAGTGCTGACATCACTAACACTATAGGTCCCTGACATCCTCAGGCAATGTTATTCTCACCACACCTGTTGCTAACTGAGGATGTTCTAAGCACTTGTTATGGGCTAGGCAATGTTCTAAGTGCTAGATATATAAAAAGGCAAAAAAAATCTCAGCTATCTTTAGGATATATATTTATATATAGGAAATATATATAATGTATATCTATATCTATCTATCTATCTATCTATCTATCTATTTCATATATATATATATATGAAATAAGTAACAGAGGAAAGGCACTGGAACTAAGAGCAGTTGGGAAAGGCTTCCTATAGAAGGTGGGATTTTAGTCAAGATTTAAAGGAAGCCAGGGAGGTCAGTAGTCAAAGCAGAGGAGGAAGATTGATCCAGGCATCGGAAACAGCCAGAGAGAATGCCCAGAACTAGGAGATATAGAGCCTTGTTTGTGAAATAGACAGGAGGCCAGTCACCGGATCAAAGAGTGCATGGCAGGGAATAAAGTATAAAAAGACTGGAAAAGTAGGAAAGAGGCTGGGCTTTGGATGCCAAACAGGATTTTGCATTTGATTCTGGAGGCAATAGGAAACCACTAGAATTTATTGAGTGGTGATGGGTAGCAGAAGATGTTGAATCTGTGCTTTGTGAAAATCACTTTGGTGGCTGAATGGAGGGTGGACTGGAGCCAGGAGAGACTTGAGATAGATAGACTCACCCACAGGCTATTTCAATAGTCCTAGTGGGAGGTCATTAGGACACATACCAGGGTGATGGTAGTATTTGACAAACTATAGAATTTCAGGGCTGGAAGGGACTGTGTTCTCAGAATTACAGAATCACAGAATATCAGAGGTGGGCGGGACCTCAGCAGTTTTCCAGTTCTAGTTCGATCCAAATCTAGAAGGAATGACCTGTTATAACATATGTAATGTGTGGTTGATCAGTCTTTGTTTGAGCACTTCCAATGAGTGAGTCAGTCAGGAAGCATTAATTAAGCATTAACTATATGCCAGATACTATGCTAAGTGCTAGAGACAGAAAGAAAAGCAACAGTGGGGCTAGGTGGCACAGTGAATAGAGCCCTAGAGTCAGGAGGACCCGAGTTCAACTCTGGCCTCAGACACTTAACACTCACTAGCTACACAGTGACCTTGGGCAAGTCACTTAACCACAACTGTCCTGCCTTTCCCCCTCTAAAAGAAAAAAAAGAAATAAAAAGCAACAAAAACAAAACAAAACAAAACAGTCCCTGCCTTCAAGGAGTATAAAATTTTAACATGAGATAATATGCAAATAACTAGGTACAGTCAAATATACATACAGAGTAGATGATGGTAACCTGAATAGAATAGATAACAACAATTAGGGGGACCAGAAAGCCAGGGATCTGTCTTAAAGGAAACTTCCCTATCCCTAGCCCTTTCTATTTATGGATAGTTCTAATTACTGCGATGCATAAAGCATTGGGCTTGGAAACAGGAAGACCCATCTTCCTGAGCTTAAATCCAGCCTCAGACATTGTGTGACCCTGGGCAAGTCACTTAAGCCTGTCTTCCTCAGTTTCCTCATCTGTAAAATGAGCTGAAGAAGGAAATGACAAAGCCCTCCAGTATCTTTGCCAAGAAAACCACAAATGGGGTGGCTAGGTGGTGCAGTGAGTAGAGCGCTGGCCCTGGAGTCAGAAGGACCTGAGTTCAGATCCGGCCTCAGACAACACATACAAACAAAAAAACCTAGCCGTGTGACCTTGGGCAAGTTACTTAACCCCAATTGCCCTCCAAAAAGCAAAAAGCAAAAAAAAAAAAAAAAAAAAAGAAAACTACAAATGGGGTCACAAAGAGTTGGACATGACTGAAACGACTGAATGACAACAATTTGCTTCTATCTTTTGAACCCCCAGTCCTACTCCTGACAAATCTAAGCTTGTAACTTCCATTGTGGTCTTTGCTCCTGGTTCTCCCTTCTGGGGAAATCCTTACAATCTCTCAAAAAGTTTGTATTAGGTGTCTACTATTTGCCAGATACCGTGAGATAAAGAATGTTGTAGCTGTGGATAGAGAGCTGGCTTTGGAGTCATGAAGTTTGTTGTTCAGTCATGTCTGACTCTCTGTGACCCCATTTGGGGTTTTCTTGACAAAGATTCTGGAGTGCTTTGCCATTTTTCTTCTTTGGCTCATTTTAGAGATGAGGAAACTAAGGGCAACAGGGTGAAGTGATTTGCCCAGGGTCACACAGCTAGTAAGTGTCTGGAGGCAGGATCTGAACCTAGGTTTCCCTGACTGCAGGTCCATCGTTCTATCCACTGCATCATCTAGCTGTCTTGGAGTCACAAAGA
Source organism: Gymnobelideus leadbeateri (assembly GCA_011680675.1). Classification (NCBI taxonomy): domain Eukaryota; kingdom Metazoa; phylum Chordata; class Mammalia; order Diprotodontia; family Petauridae; genus Gymnobelideus; species Gymnobelideus leadbeateri. The sequence continues at coordinate 719,252 of WOXC01008646.1, read as the reverse complement.
CCAGTTCAAGTTCTGTCTCTGACCCATAGCTGCTCTGTGGGCAAGTCACTTAACTCTCAGCACTCTAGGAAACTCTCTCAGACTAGAAATTACAGACAATGTGCTGCTGTGCACTAATAGATAGCATTTCCTATTTCCTACCACCAACAAAATCTCAGTCCATTCCAGTCCCAATCCCCTAGAAGGGATGTGATCTTTTCAGTGGGAGCAAAAGCTACAAATCAGGGTTTGATTTATTGTTTTTGACTGTCTAGCTCTAGATTCAATAAAGTGTTAATAATGCAAATTAAACAAGTATGTCCTGTGTAGTTTCTCTCCCTCCCCTACAGCTACTTGTTAAAAACATTTATCAGCACACTTCCCTACAACAAAGGCAAAAGTGCTATAGAATCTGCCCTCAAGGAGTTTACATCCTAGAAGGGGGATACAACATACATCAGGAAGTCATCCATAGCCAGGGAAAGGAGCTTTGACCTATGATTTAGAACTACATGGGACTTAGAAGCTAAACTATACCCTTCCTTTTGCAGACTGAGAAACTGAGGTTCATAGGAAGGCTTGTTCAAGGTCACAAAGAACTTGGACTAGAAAACCAGGTCTCCTAAGACCTTGTCTAGTTCTTTTCTCCATACCATACTTTGTACCCATCTAAATGCTCATTGTGTTTGTCCTTCGTTTTTGAAGAGTTTCATGGCATCAGGGAAATGACATGACTTGCAGTTGACTTTGATTTGAGTGAAGGAGGGCTGTGCAAGGACACCAGCTTCGCTTTCTCCTCCAGAGCCATCTGGGTCCAGTGGCCAGGTATACATCAGGATGACTTGAGATGGCCCAGGATGCAATGGGAGACCCTGGCCCTTTTAAGTTAAAGCTTTTTCAGGTACTCACTTAGAGTGAGCTAATGCGCATTCAATGAATAGGCAGTGAATAGTGATAACCTGGCCCTACCCCCCCCTCATCTGAATGCAGATCATAGAGGAATCCCACATAAGCGAACCAGGTTCATGAGAAGGAGGAAGAAAGGTCAGTCTGCTTTTTTTTTTTTTTTTTTTTTGAGCAGGTCAATGAAGATTCTCTTTACAAATGGTTCACCACAGGGTCCCTCAAATAGTGAGCTCCCCTAGGGAGTCTAAAATCAGATTCAGTTTAAAGAACAGATGTTCATGTATTTTCAGGGACACTTGTAGAACAAGGTAGCCTATACAACATACTTTCCAAGCCTTAGGAAACATTGATTTTGTGTTTTGTAAATAGGAGCTTGGAAATGTCTGAGCTAAGAGGTTTGTAAGTGGGCATTGACAAATTGCTAATGATAAAAGCTAATATTTCTATAGTAAAAAGTTGAAAAAGTAACTTACCTATGTATTACATCATCCTATCTTCACATCTTCACAGGGTTCAAAGAAGGACCTGGGTTCAGAACTCCCTTATGATACTTACCTTAGACAAATCCCTTAATCCATTAAGCCAAACATCCTAAAATGAGTTTCTTCATCTATAACACAAGGAATTTGGATTGGATGGAAACACAGAGACCTTCTAGGTTTAGGCTGGTGATCCTAAGGCAGAAGGACATTGCATAAAAGTGGTCTGTTCCACAAGGGCTGATATTACTAGAACAGACAGAATTGTCAGTGTGAGTGGAGGGGACGCATCAAAAAAGGAGCTGAAGTTTAATACCCCATCCTTCCTCTGTACTTCAGTCTTGTCTTCCCTGTTGGGGTTAACTTTGAGACTAAAGGAAATTCCCAATGGAAGTAGATGGCCCAGTCGATGCTAAAGGTCATTTTATTTGAGATATTGAAGGGAAGGTCTTATGACTTACATTCAGATGCCCAAGGAAGAAAGAAATAGAAACTGGGGCAACAAGGGAAAGGGATAATGGTGACAACCATCTTTCCCAAAACTCCCTAAATAAGACAGGGTAAGCAGCTGATGCCTCCCACTAGGAAGCCCCCATAGGCCCAACCTAAAGGGCAAAAAGTCACAAACAAGGATGTTGTCAGAAGGCCTCCAGAGCATGATGGTCTTCTGGTGTATTGTAGTAGCACCCAACCGGTCCCTACTCAAACTGTCTGGTTCCCCCCCCCTGAAATCACAGACAGGGAGATTCTAGGCAGTTAGAGAACTGAAGTTGCCAGCTTCAAAATAGTGAAGGTTTTGGGGCGGGGATTAGAGCTAGCAGAGGTGTTTCTCACCAGTCTTCTGACCCATTTCTCTACCTTAAGTTTCTCCCTATTCCACCTGATCTTCCACACAGCTGTCAAAGTGATTTTCCTAAAGTGCACATCTGAGTATGTTACTTCTCTAATCAATAAGCTGCCCTATTGCCTTTAGATTTAAGTATAAACTCCTAACTGTCCTTTAGAGATCTTTATGACCTCACCCTCACCTACCTTTCCAACCTCATTATACATTCCTGAACTTCGTGGTTCAGCCACACTGGCCTCCTGGCTATCCTTTACACAATGCACTCCCCCTGCCTTTCTTCTGGCTAGGCCCTGTGTCTGAAGGCATTCTCTCTTTACCCCTCAAAATTAACATCAAACACAATTTTCTACACTATTACTTTCCTGATCCTCTTATCTCCTAGTGCCCCTCCCCTCCATTACCTTGTATTAAATTTATATCCACTTATATGTAACATGCCCCTCTGGGACATTCTTCTCAACTCATATCCCAAAGAGTGGTCACTCCCTCAGGTTCTAGTGTATCTTGTAGGTGACTATTCCTAAAGCTATAATTCACAATTCCCCACTGGTATGCTTCTCATGAACAATCAGCAAGTAGACTCAATTAGCTCTCAACAAAGGCATTTACTTAGATTACATAGCAAAATGTTATTACAAAACATTTTACCATATACATGGTGAATGCTGTCTCACAAGTAAACACAGTATCCATGGGAAAAGTGAGCTGATAGCTTTCCTTTGGGGCAGGGATTCAGGGGCACATGAATGAGCTTTGACTCTCGGAGCTTTGGCTTTATGCTGAGAGTTGTTACCTGAGAAACCCCTTAGCCATGGGCTTCTGAGCTCCCTATATACCTGGCTCTAAGAACTCAGCTTCTTCCAGGAAGCCTTTTTTGGACTGATCTGAAAAAGCTTATGTTCCTAGGATGAGGGAGAAGGAATGGATTGTGAAACTATCCAGTGACCTTCCCTGGAAGCTCCAAAAGGTTCTTATCGGGAACTAAGGAAAACCCCAAGTCTTTTTTTTTTTCATAAAATAGGGAGTAAGTTTATGGAGGTAGCCCCTTTTCCCCAAGAGGTAATGGGGACCCTATGTGTATTAGTGATGGGGATTAAGATGGATGTAATGAACTATTATAGGAAGTGAGGAGTGTTTGGGGTCTGTCTTTAAGGATATCCAATCCCTCAAAATAATATGGCCCTAGAAAGCCCCTTACTAGGGACAGAACTTGGTCTCGGGTAACCAGAGGGTTGACTCAGGGCAGGAATAATGATGGACTCATAGTGTTATCAGTGAGGAAGCTAGTTTCCAGCCCTGTGGAGAGTGCTGCCATATATTATAAATGATTAATATTTGGATCTGGAACATAATGGCAATAATAATAAAACATGAAGCAATCTCATTAGTCTCTAATTAGGTCCTGGATGAGGTTTCTGGAAACCTAAGAGCTGTAATAGCTGCCTTAGTTCTTCTATGGGAGAGACACAGACAAGGGAACATGAAGATGGGGGGAGTGAGGGGATAGCAGCCGGGTGGGTGTCTGGAGGGGAATAGAATAGCTAACAGTGTGTTTAAAACTAGGGGGTAGAGTCTGCTCCTGCCGCAAGATTCCTTGGGAAAACATCTGTTTTTCTCCCCACCCTCACCCCCCTTCTCCTCCTCTCAACTACTCCTACTCTTCCTCAGGCCTTGGCTGAGATAGATAATTAGAGAATTATTCATTTGGCAGTGATGTTTCTTCCAGGGTTGCAGTGCCCATGAAGAGAGGAGGGGCCGGAGTCATGATGAGGCACTTGGCACTCCCTCTGTCTCTCAGAACATCTAGTCATCTCCCAGCATCTTTTCCCCGGCAAGTAGGCAGGGCCCTTATCTTCTTATTGGGAGCAGAATCTTTGTTGTTTTCTAGCAGTAGGTCTTTGGGGGGAGTGGGCTGGGGGCTGGAGAGGTCTCTGCCCTTCTCAAGAGCTTGGAAGAGAGAAGGAGTTGATTTCCAGAGAAATGGATCCAGGCAAGTGGCCTTTCTGAGTGAAATGGCAGACATGATGGTTTAAAAGGATGGTATACTGCACCAGCAGGCTTGGGAGGTAGGGGAAGAGGGGAAATGAAGAAAACATTCATTCATTCACTCAACAAACGACTGAATTCAAATACTTGTTTTTAAAATTTTATTTATTTCATGCTGAACTTAAGAAGTAAAACAAGCATTTCCATAATAAAGCAGAATAGAAAAAAAGATGATTGTATAAGAAATTGCAAATCTGTTATGTACAACTTGTTATTACTTTTAAATATATAATGAAGTTGTTATGTAACTTTCTTTTTTTTCTTTTTATTCCTCCCTCTCCCCACACTCCCACAAATACACACACACACACACACACACACACACACACACACACACACCCCAAATGTAAAACCATTCTACACATACTTCTATTTATCAGTTCTTTCTCTAGAGGCAAATAGATAGTGTCTTCCTTCATGGGTCATCTGTAGTTAATTTAGGTATAATAGTTAAAATGACTTAGTTACAGTTGTTCTTAAGACAATATCGCTGTTACTATATATGACATTCTGCTCATGAATGAATGACTCAAAAAGCCATTTGACCCTGGTGTTCAGATAGAAGGAAGAATTCACCCAACAACCTTATTTCATGAGCTGACAATATTCAGAATATGAAGATGAAGAAGACTGTCAGTCCCTACCAGCTGTCAAAGATTAACAGTTGTCCAGGGGACATAATGCAGGGCGATAGGTGTTAAGATAGAGGGAGAGGCCAATACCACTATGAAATCTTCATGTAGGAAGCACCAGGATTAAATATAAAATCCTCCATTTGGATTTTAAAGCTTTTCATAACCTGTCTTGCTCCCACCTTTTCAGTTTTCCTGTATGTCATCATATAATCTACACTTCAGTGACAATGGTCTTCTCTCTTCTAAAACTGGAAAATCTAACCCTGTGCTTTATAATTCACTGTCCCCTGTGCCTGGAATTCTCCTCCTCCTTACCTCAGCCACCTAGTCTCCTTCAAGACCCAGCTCAACCCAATCTTCTGCAACAGGTCTTTCTTGTTCTTCCCTCCTGCTCTCCAATGCCTCCATGCTCATGTAGGGCTTTCTCTCTGAGACTGTCTCTTGGTTACACTGCACGTATCATGTATGTACATGATTATTTACATGTTGCCTCTCCCATTAGAATGTTAGCTCCTTCAATGTAACCAAGATCGAGAGGGAGGTGGGAAATTGGGAAAGAATTTTTACAACCTATGTCTCTGATAAAGGACTCATTTCTAAAATATAGAGAAAATTGAGTCAAATATATAAGAATACAAGTCATTCCCCAATTGATAAGTGGTAAAAAGATATGAACAGGCAGTTTTCAGAGAAAGAAATTAAAGATATCTATAAGCATATGAAGAAATGCTCCAAAGCACTATTGATTAGAGAAATGCAAATCAAAACAACTCTGAGGTACCACATCTCTCCAGTTAGATTGGCTAAGATGACAAAACAGGAAAATGACAAATGCTGAAAGGATGTGGGCAAATTGGAACACTAATGCATTGCTGATGGAGTTGTGAACTTATCCAACCATTCTGGAGGGCAATCTGGAATTATGCCCAAAGGGCTATAAATAATTTCATACCCTTTGATCCAGCAATATCACTTCTATGGTTATGTCCCAAAGAGATCATAGAAGTGGGAGGAAGGCCCATACACACAAAAATATTTATAGCAGGTCTTTTCATGGTTGCAAAGAATTGGAAATTAAAAGGGTGCCCATCAATTTGGGAATGGCTAAACAAGTTGTGGTATATGCATGTAATGGAATACTATTGTGCTATAAGAAACAAGGAGCAGATGGACTTCATATTTACCTGGAGAGGCTTATACCAACTGATGCTGAGTGAGAAGAGCAGAACCAGAGAAATCTGTATACAATCACAGACACAATATATGTGTGATGACCAACTATGACAGACTGGACTCTTCTCAGCAATGCAGTGATATAAGTCAATCCCAAAAGACTCATGAAGGAGAGAGATGCTTACATCCAGAGAAATAACTAAAAAGAAGTGAGTTTGAATCCTGATGGAAGCAAACTACTTGATCTTTTTCTTTTCATTGTTTGGTTTTATTTCCTCTTTACCATTTTTCATTCCATCTAGTACAATACGCCTTTGTAACCTGACTAATGTCTAATGTGAAAGTATTTGCAGATCCTATACTGGGGTGGGGGGAGGGAGGGAAGAGAAATTTGAAACTCAAGGAACGATGGAATTTAATCCTGTAAACTAAAAATAAACAAACAAATTAATAAAAAAAAAAAGAATGTTAGCTCCTCAAGGACAGGAATTTTGTTTTTACTGTTCTTTGTATCCCAGTACTTAGCATACTGTTTGGCAGTAAATGCTTGCTGGCTGAATGGATTCCTGTTTGAATCCTGTCAATGATCACTACTATGGTTGTAACTATGGGCAAGTTCTCTTAACTTCCTGGGCCGCAGTTTTCTGATGTGCAAAACGGAAGAGCTAGACTAGTTTTTATAAGTTTTTATAATTTTAATTTTTACAGTTTTATGATTCCATATCCAGTGCTTTTTCTGCCACTTTATGCTGTTTTGCATTTTTCCAGAAGGAAAAATCCTATATTCAGCAAATATGAGGGAGGGAAGAGCATGATTTTGGGGGCATTCCATAGAGGAAGAGGAAAAAGATATGTAGAGGAGAAGAAAATGCACGGATTGTTGATTTGGAGCTAGAAAGGGCCTCAGAGACTGTCTGGGCCAAGCCATCATCTTACTGATAAGGAAAGTGAGACCCAGAGTGCTTAAGTAACGTAATCAAAATCATCTAGGTTATGAGTAATACAGAGGAGATTTGGACCCAGATCTTCTCATTCCAAATGCATTGTTCTTTGTATGCTATACTGCCTCTGTGGGTGAGAGACTCTAAACATGTCCTCTTGTCCTCCCCACTTCCAGAACAGTGGCATGCACTTGGAAGTGCTTCTGGGAAGTTAGTGAATCAATTGTGAGAGTCTAGTTTGGATTTCCAGGGATTCAAGGACATGAGTCACTGGTACACAGTGGGGAGGATGTAGTGTTGGCGGGTAGGGAGCAGGGAAGCTTTTTTTTTTTTTTATGGAATTCAGGAACAGTTCCTTTCAAGCTGAGTTAATTAACTGGGAAAAATAAATTAAACCCCAAAGCCCTCCTCATTTTTGGAAAGGGTTCTTTGTTGTCTCTGAACAATTAAACCTCGGTGGTGGGATGTGCAGGGCTAGTAATGTCTCCATCGGCTGCCTGACTGGCACACTGTTAAATGCAGCTATTAAACTGTTTTCTTGGGAGTTGGTTTTTGATTCATTTGGAAGAGATTAAAAGTCTGTTTCTAATCCCCAAGGCTTTACTGTGGAGCATAATTATAAATGCAATTGAATGAGGAATTCAGGTCAGCAATTGCTTTAATGAGGACTACTGACCAGACAAAGGTGGAAGAAGAGTGGAGGGGTTGGACTAGGGGAGGGAAAGGGGTGGAAGAGGGCAGAGGATAGGAGAGTGGAGAGGACACTGGACCAAGAATCATGGGACCTGAATTCTGGTCCTAGTTTTGCTATGTGACCTTAGACAAACAACTAGTCAATCACTAAGCATGGATTAAGTGCCTACTTTATGCCGGACACTGTATCAGATGCTGGAGATCCACAGATCCAGAGACAAAAAACCCATAGCGTTCCTGCCTTCAAGGAGCTTAAATTCTACCAAACACATTATTGTCCTTGGTCTGGGGGTCAGTTTCCTTATTTCTAAAATGGAGGGGAGGGATAAATGGTCTCTGTGGTGTCATCTAGCTTAAATAAGAATGGCAATTGCCCATCCTTATAGTATTATACCATTATAAAAAATTTTAGGGAAGATTCAAGATGGTGGAGTAGAAACAGCACTTCCAAGGTGCTCTGCCTCACACCACTTCCAAACAATATAAGAGGGGACTCTGAACAACTTCTGGAACCCCAGCACCCACAGAATGACACAGAGAAGCTAACCTCCTGCTGAGGACAGCCCAGCAGTCCTGCAGGACAGCGAAGCTCTCTGGGAGCCGACAACACAGCGCACTGGGAACCAACAGCGCAGTGCTCTGGGAGCCGAGCGCAGGCCCACATGAGCCATGGTTTTAGCCCCAGGGCGGCCAGGCCAGCAGCCAGCTGGAGGGACCCCAGAACACCAGCAGCTGTGGCAATTCCAGAATTATCAACACAGACATGCCTAGGACAAAGTGAGAGTTAAGTGCTCTACGGACTTTGGGACCAGTATTTGGGGAACGCGTCGGCTTCTTCCCCTGGGGGCTAGAAGCCGCTCAGGAGACACACCATTTTGCATTTTCAGTGACAGCTCCAGCCCCTGGCCTGCGGACTGTAGGGAGATCCAGTGATCAGTCTAGGAAATTGATCGCTCTTGCTTTAACCTGCTTGGATCTGGATTGTGATCTGAGGGGAGGTCTGGGGTGGGCATCCAACTTGCCAGAACCAGAAGTTGTGAAGACCCGAACATTTGGGATGGAAGCTACCCTGTCTGGTGGCAGAGTCCTACTGTGGCAACAAGCCCAAAAGTCAAGTAATTAAGTGGCAACATGCCTAGGCAAAGGAAACAAAATAAACAGAAAAATGCAACATTAGACTCCTATATTGGGGGCAAAGAGGATCGAAGCAGGGAACAGGAGGAAGACTGTGAGGTCAGAAATCCTGCTCCAAAAGCCACAAAGGAAAATATGAGCAGGTTACAGGCCATAGAGGACATTAAGAAGCAGATAAGAGAAGTGGGGGAAAAATTGGGAAGAGAAATGAGAAGGATGCAGAAAAAGTATGAAATGAGAGTCAACAGCCTGACTGAAGAAAATAACACCCTAAAAATAGACTAACTCAAATGGCAAAGGAGGCCCAAAAGGGTGATGAGGAGAAGAATGCCTTAAAAAGCCAAATTTGACAGATGGAAAAAGAATCTCAAAAGCTCACTGAGGGGATTCATTCCTTCAGAGTTAGACTGGAGCAAATGGAAGCTAATGACTTTATGAGAAATCAAGATGTTGTTAAACAGATCCAAACAAATGAAAGAATAGAAGGCAATGTGAAATATCTCATGGGAAAAACCACTGACCTGGAAAATAGATCCAGGAGAGATAATTTTAAAATTATTGGACTGAAAGTCATGATCAAAGAAAGAACCTAGAAATCATCTTTCAAGAAATTCTCAAGGAAAATTGCCCTGATGTTTTAGACCCAGAGGGGGAAATAGAGGTTGAAAGAATCCACTGATCGCCTCCTGAAAAGGATCCCAAAAAGAAAACTCCTAGGAATATTATAGCCAGGTTCCAGAACTCCCAGATCAAGGAGAAAATACTACAAGCAGCCAGGAAGAAACAATTTCAATATTGTGGAAACACAATCAGAATAGCCCAGGACCTGGCAGCTTCTACACTGAGGGATAGAAGGGCATGGAATATGATATTCCAGAGGGCAAAAGAGCTGGGATTGAAGCCAAGGGTCACCTACCCAGCAAAACTGAATATCTTGTTTCAGGGCAAAATATGGTCATTCAGTGGAATAGAGGACTTTCAAGCATTCTTGAGGAAAAAACCAGAATTGAATAGAAAATTTGACATCCAGACACAGGAAGGAAGAGATGCCTGAGAAGGTAATCGGGGAAAAAAAATCGAAAGGAACTTATCAAAGTTGAACTATTTACATTCCTACATGGAGAAATAATAACTTTGACTGATGAAACCTTTCTCAGTATGAAAATAATGAAAGAAGGCTATATGGGCATATGAATACATATGTGAATGTGTGTATATATGTTTACAGTTACACATGGAGAGAGGGCACAGGTTGAATTTGGTGGGAAGGAATGATACTTAAGGGGTGAAGTTATGAGGTTAGAGAGGAAAGTGGCAAGAGGAGATGGGGAGAGACAGGGTAAACTATCTCATGTAGAAGAAGCAAGGGGAAGTGGCTGCAGGGGAGGGGAAGAACAGGAAGGCAAAAAGGCAAAACCATATTCTCATTGAATCTGGCTCAGGGAGAGAATGACATACATACTAAATGGGATATCTCACCCTGCTGGAGAGGAGGGGGAAGGGGGATGAGAGGGGGGATGATGGAGAGGAGGGCATTCTGGGGGGAGGGGAGGTTGGAAGTACCCACTTTTGAAGAGGGACAGGATCAAAGTAGGGAATGGACCAGGTGGGGGGGGGGATTAGAAACAGTCTTTTACAATATATCTACTATGGTAATGTTTTGCATAACTATACATGTACAACACATACTGAATTGCTTATCTTCCCAGAGGGAATGGGTGACAAGGGAGGAAGGGAATGGATCTGAAATTCGAGGTTTTAAAATTAAATGTTTTAAATATATATAAATACTATTATTAATACTATTTTGCATGTAATTGGGAGATAAGATATGCAGGCATTGGGGCACATTGGGGCATCTTGCCTTAATGGAAAAGTCAAAGGGGGTATGGGAGAAGATATAGGAGAGAGCAGACTGGATGAGGGGATATTTTGTGGGACTGCTATTCTGGGGTGGTGGGTAGGGGGAAAATGGGGAAAAATTGTAACTCAAAATCTGGTGGAAATGAATGATGTAAACCAGAAATTAATAAAGCATTTGTTAAAAAAAATTAAATAAAAGAGATTCTGACTACAAAAAAAACCCCAAAAAACAAACAAAGAAAGAAACAAAACCGAAAAAAGAATTTTAAGTGGAGGTAGGCTGTACGAGTATACCTGTTTTATAGGTGGAGAAACTGAGGCTCGGAGGAGTTAAATAAATTGCCCAAAGTTACATAGTTATTGAGTGATAGAATTAAGACCCATCCAGGTCTCCTAATGCTTTTCCCATTATGCTTTTACAATTTGTATTTTATGGTTCTATAAGAATGGGGTTGGCTAGAGGGATTGAGGAGAGTGAGAAGGTGAAGGGGGTTAGGGGCAGCTAAATGCTAAACAAACAGCTTTTTTGGGGAAAATGACCCAGGGCATGCTTTTAAGTTTCATCTGCATTATTAACATTTTCTTTATTACTTTGTTAAGTCTGGACAATCAACAACACAACAAACAAGCCATGATTTGTAGCACTTGCTGATTTCCAAGGCATAAATGCTTGCACTAAAAATTTAACAATCTTTCTTAGGGCTCCTGAACACCCTTGTGAGGACAGTGAGTAAAGGCAGAAGTGAGAGTGAAATGAATAGGGAGGTGAATGGGAGGAGTAGAAAACAGGAAGAAGAGGAAGTGGGGTAAGAAGTAAAGGGGGAAGTGAAGTGAGAGGGCAAGAATGCAAGGAGAACATATGGTAAGGTGGTTTGAAGCCACTGATTTTGTGGATTAGATAGATAGGTAGATAGATAAATGGAAGGATGAATGAATGGATGGATAGATGAGTGGATGGACAGACAGATATACAGACAGACAGAAAGATAGATGGATAGAAATAGAGTGATGAGAGAGAGAGAGGAGGGGGGGGGGAATAGGCATTTATATAGTGCCAGCTCTGTGCCAGGTACTTAAGCTCATTTTTACAAATATGATTTTATTTGATTCTAACAAAACCTTGCAAGGTAGGTGCTATCATCCCCATTTTATAGTTGAGGATATAGGAACAGACAGAGGTTAAGTAATTTGTCTAGGCTTATACAGTTTGTAAGTGTCTGAGACCAGATTTAAACTGAGGTCTTCCTAATTCTAGGCCCAGTACTCTATCAACTGAGCCCACCTATTACAGATAGATAGATAGATAGATATACAGATAGATAGATGATGGATAGATATACAGATTAACATTTACCTTTATATAGCACTTTTCAAATCTTAAACCTTAGAAGGAGAAGATAAAACTTCCTTACTCTTAATTGGGCAGTTTCCTGAAGCAATAGGAGTTTCTTCTACCTGCCAAAAGGCAGGAGATCAACAAGTAAAGAGAAGGAAGGAGAATATCAGATGTAATGGTAATGTAAATGGGAAGATCTTTCCCATGCATTCATAGGCCCATGTGACCTGCTGGAGTCACATGGAAACCTGAGTCACATTAGTCTGTGGTGGGAGGAGCTTGCCAAGTGGGTGGGGACAGTAAGGGGTGGAGCAGGAAGGGTGGAGGAGAACTGAGGGAGGAAATTGGTCAGAACAGTTAGAGCTAAGGAGGAAGCTGAGAGGAAGCAGGTAGTGAAATGTGTGTATTTGTTTGTGGGAAGGCTTTACAAGGGCTAAGGATTTGGGGATGGTGATGCCCTCTGCATTGTTATTGCGTATAAATTTCTTTGTTGCTATGATGGATTTGACTTTCTGGTATTTGAATAAATATTTTGGTTCTGTCTTCCATGTGGAAAGTCTGTTATATTTTGCAATTCAGAATTACACTGGCATATTTGTAGTCGCCGTAGGTGCTGTGACTATTGTATTGGCACTACATCAAACAAAGGGAACAACCCAAGCAAAGACACAGAATTAAAGAACAAAGAACATACTCAAGGGACCAAGACCATTCCAAGGGTAAAACGTGTGCAAAGGAGACTCATACTGAACAAGACAAGGAAAGCATATATGGTGGCATTGGTCTGTAGAGGGCTTCAAATGCTAGGAAGATGAGCAAAAAAGAATGAGCAAAGGGTAAAGGAAAGGCTTGTGTAAAAGTATAGGCTTAGAAACATGCATAGTGTGTTAAGGGACAGTTTGACTGGAAGGGAGAATACATGTGGGGAAGTAGGCGGGTAGGATTGAAAGTACAGATGGAAAACAGTAGATGTAAACTAAATAAGGGCCTTCATCCTATCAAAGAATAGTAGTACTAATTCCCTGAGGTCTGATATGCACACATGTGTGCTGACCTCTTCCCCCAGCCCCATCCCCGTACAAACACTTAGAGATATCTGGAATACAGCTTACAGTTTAGAGACTAAGGTGCTTATGGCACTGACAGATGAAGTATCATAAGTTCACACAGCTAATATTTGTCAAAAGGTGGGATTTAAACCCTGGTCTTCTATGAACCAAGGCCATATTCACCCTACCTGACACAATCTCGTCCCTCCCCCTGCCTCCAAGTTAATTCCTCCAGTCTCTGCATTTCTATATGGAGTTTACATTATATTGTTTACACAGGCATGTTGTTCTGGAGCCTTTCACGTGATATTTGCTCTGAGTGTGTCCCATTTCTTCAACTAGGCCGTAAAAGCCCACACCTCAAACTTAGCATGTCTGTTTATGGCATTCATTCAGGTTTGAAACTTCAGATTTATCTTTGATTCTCCCCGCTCCCTCACCCCAATCAGTTTCCAAGTTCTCTTATGCCCATTACCTCCTCTTCACCTATATGACCACCCCCCTTCATTCAGACCCACATCATTTTGCCTAGACTAAATAGTCTCCTGATTGGTCTGCCTGCTTCCCTTATCTCTTTTCTCCAATCAACTGTCCACATAGCTGCTTCTGATGTACAGGTCTGATACTACCACTCTCCAGCCTGAAAACCTTCTGTGGCTCCCTATTGTTTCTTAGATGCTACTCCTTAGCCTGGCATGCAAGACCTTCCATAATTTGGGTTTAGCCCACTCTTCCAATTTTATTCCCTGTTATCCTCCTTCATATATTACACATTCCAATTGGTTCCTGCACCCCTTCCTTGAGAAGCTGAGGTGGTCAGATCTTCTACTTGACCCCACTCAGCAGCTATGGTTACTTCAGCACATTTATTCTCAGCATCTTCAAATGGGACCCCAACACATTTTCCTAAGAGACTCCTCCTGCTGCCTAAGCCCACTTTGAGATATGAGAGGTCCCTGAGTGCCTTGAATAGGGTAAATATACTATGATATCTATCTATCTATCCATCTATCTATCTATCCATCTATCTATCTATCTATCTATCTATCTATCTATCTATCTATCTATCATCTATACATCCATCATCCATATATCTATCCATCCATCCATCTACCCATCCATCCAACTATCTATTCATCTATCAATTTATTGCACACTATGCATGGAGATGGTGGCAGATGGTGAAGAGCCCATAAGAACTGATTATATGAGTGTGTGTATGTATATGTGTGTGTATGTATCCACACACACATATGTATACAGACACATACACATACACACACATACACTACCCCCTTCCCCAATATAGAAGGCAGTATCATACACTAATTAAATTTGGAAACTAGGAATCTGGAGTCCAAGTCAGGCTTTCAAACTTACTGTATTACCTTGGGAAAGGCATTCCCTCTCCCTGAGTCGGAATTGCCTTAGAAGGGCTCTAAAGACCCTTCCAACTCTCATTCTATGGCCTATACAAATGCAGTGCTATCCATGAATAGTGGCCATTCTCTAGGTCTGTAAAACACATCTTTCTCAGTTCTACTTTCAAAAACATTCTCATCTTGTGAGACAGCTCAGGTGTCAGCTCCTCTGTGAAGCTTTCCTGGAGGCCATAAATCTGGAGAAGTTAGTCTGAGGAGTGATTAAATGATACGATTTATAAGAATGGTGGGATGAAGTGGGGTTGTGGTGGAGGAAAGTGGATAATAGACAGAGAAATAGCCTTGTTCAGTGAAAAACCTGATGGATGAAGGAACAAATTATTTCTGGGAGAAGGAGAAATCAAGGAAATATAGAGGCAAATTAGAAAAAAAACCATTGGATTTTGGGGAAAAAAATCCAGGGCAAAACATTCCCTTCCCTGTCTGTAGTTAAAAGTATTCACTCCCTCTTCAAAAAATGACTAGACCTAGCATAAACTTCTTCCTCTACTCAACCCCTTCCCCAACCATATCCCCTACCTGTTATATGCCATTTATACCCACAATTCTTTGAGGTCAAGGACTGTGTCTCATTTCATCCTTTTAAACCCTTAAATCCAGAAGATTGTTTTGTACATTAATAAAGTGCTTAATAAATGTTTGATTTGAATTAAGTACAGGAACCATCTCTTTGTATCCTTGTCACCAACCCTTTTTTTGTTGTTCTTTATTCATGTCTGACTCTTTGAGACCCCATTTGGGATTTTCTTGGCAGAGATACTGGAGTGGTTTGCAATTTCCTTTTCCAGCTCATTTTATGGATGAGGAAACTGAGGCAGAGTTGAGTGACTTGCCCAGGGTCACACACCTAGTAAGTGAGCCCAAATTTCCCTGATTCCATGCCTGGCACTCTATCCACTGTGCTACCTAGCTGCCCCTTTCCTACCATCCCTACTCCTGCCCAAATAGAGCTGGGAATACAGCAGAATCTCAACAAAATACTAGGTTGTTTTTTTTTTCTTTTTATGGAGGGGGGAAGGTAGGGCAATTGGGGTTAAGTGAGTTGCCCAAGGTCACATGACTAGTTTGTGTGTGTGTGTGTGTGTGTGTGTGTGTGTGTGTGTGTGTGTGTTAAGTGTCTGAGGCTGGATTTGAATTCAGGTCCTCCTGCACTAGTTTTTTTTTTTTTTTTGTAACAGTGATGAATGGCTCTTGTCTCCATTTCTTCCTTGCTCTGATACATAGGATCCTAGTTTGAGAGCTGCAAGGGGCCTCAGAGGTCATTGAGCCCCACCCTCCACTCTATAGCTCAGGAAACTAAGGTACAGAGCAATTAGGTTATTTGCCCTAGGGTCACACAGATAGTGAATTCTGGACTTGAGTTTCGAACCTAGGTTTTCCTAACTTCAAGTCCAATGCCCTATTCGATGCTGCCTCTAAGTAAATATAGCATAATGGACCATTAGGATCAGAAGGGGAAACTGAAGTCCACAGAAAGGAATGACTTAGCCATGGTCAAGTTTCAAGCCCTGGTTCAAGCCAATATTTGATATAGTGGAATGGACCCCTGGATTTGACATCAGAGGTGGTGTAATGAATGGAGTGCTGGAGTCAACATCAGGAAAACCTGGATTCAGCTCTTGTCTTAGTCATTGACACTTGTCCTCTCTCAATTTTTCTTATCTATGCAATGATGAGGTTGTATTAGAAGAACTTTAAGGTCTCTTCCAACCATAAAAACCTTTCAGTTGAGGAGTTGGATCATGTAAGGAGGAAGAGATCAATGTTCTTAAAATTTGCCCAATCCAAAGCCTCTCTAAAACACTTGACATTATTGGCCACCCCTCTCCCCCTCGGGCTTTCTTCTCTCTGGGTTTTGGTGATGCTACTCTCTCCTACCTCTCCTCTTATATGCTGAATTAATCCCTCAGATGCAGAAGCATCTTCCATATCCTGCCTCCTAAGGGTATAGTCTAGGGGTCTGCCTTGGATGCTCCTTTTCTCTCTCTCTCCACTCTCTCTTTCTTGATTATTACATCAACTCCTATAGGTTCAATTATCTCTATGCAGATGACTCCCAAATCTCCATAACTAGCCCTCCTTCTGTCTAGACCCATCAACTTCTTATTAGACATCTCCATTTTGAATAAGAAATTGGATAAGATTTGGAGAATTTCAAACTCTTGTATCCAAGCTATTATCTTTCCCTCCATCTTCCTCTGTATCCCTGTTCCATACTTCTTTATTTCTGGTGAGGGTACCACCTACTTCTAGGTATTCAGGTTACCAGCCTAAGAATCATCACCTCTCCCTCACCACCCCCATATTCAATCACCTGCCAAGAATTGTCGATCCCATCTTCACAATATAACTTACATCTATCCCCATCTTGATTCAGTCCATCATCACCTCTCATTTGGCCCATTAGAATAGCCTTGCAATTGGTTTCCCTGCCTCTAGTCCCTCCCCTCTCCAATCCTCCACATAGCCGCTTAATATCTGTTTCTAAAGCACTGCTCTGACCATATCACTCCTCTGCTCAATAAGCTTCAATGGCTTCTTATTACCTGTAGGATAGCATAAATCTCTTTGTTTAGCATTTAAAATCCTTCCAGAATTTGGCTCCAAAGTCTTTTTCCAAACTTACTTCCCATTTCTCCCCCTCCTACACTCCATCTTTCAGCAATCTAAAAGGAGAATGCATTAGCAGCCTGGGGTGGGGAACATATCGGGAAAGGTTTCCTGCTGAAGGTGGGCTTTGAGTTGTGCCTTGAAAGAAGACAGTAGAACTAAAAGGAAGAGCCAAGGTGGCAGAGAATTTCATGAATAGGGACCAAACCCTGTAAGGGCTTGGATGGGAAAATGGAGTGGTATATTAAAAACAAACAAACAAAAATGACGCGTAGTCTTTGAGTGTGGGTAAAGGTGTAAAAAGACTAGAAAGATAGAGAGGGATCAGGTAAGAAAGAAATTTAAATGCCAAATAAAGGACTTTATATTTGATCCTACTGGCAATAGTGAACTCATTGAACACGGGTTAACATGGTCAGATCCAAGCTTAAGAAGGAGCGCCTTGGCAATCTAAATTGGCGGTAGACTGGAATGGGAAGGGACTTGAGGCAGGGACCCCAGTCTGAAGACCTTTGAAATAGTCTAATCTATAGGTATTGGTGGTCAAAACTAGGCTTGTGGCCCTGTATGTGAAGAGTTTGTATGTTTACAAGAGTATTACCCTATATGTGAAAAGTATGTATGTTTATAAGCATTGAAAAAATAGAAATTAAGATTTGGTGATGGATTAGATATGGGAAGTGAGTCCTGGATGGCATAGAAGCTGAAGGCCTGGGAGCCTGGGAGGACACTGGTGCTCTTGACAGTAATAATGAAGTTCATAAGATGAAGGGATTTGCAGGGGCAGTACAGAATTTCATTTGGGACATGTTGAGTTGGAGATGCCTACGGGATATCCAGTTTGAAATGTTCAAGAAGCAGTTGAGATGTATGATTATAATTCAGAAAAGAGTTTAGGGATGGATACATAAATCTGGGAATCATCTGCATAGAGATGACAATCAAAACTTTGGGAGTTTGTGAGATCACCAAATGAGAAAATAGAGAGAGAAAAGAAAAGAGGGTCAAGGACAGAGCCCTAAGGGACATCCACAGCTAGTGAACTTTACACGAATGAAGATCCAGCAACAGAGACTGAGGATTCATTGTTGGGCAGTAATGATCAGTAGTGTCAAAGGTCCAGAGGTCTGTACGGATCAATTGACAAAAGGCCAAAAGATTAGGCAATTAAGAGCCCATTGAGAACTTTGCAGAGGACGCCTAGCCCAAATCCCTTATTTTGCAGATGAGGTTACTCATGCCCAGAGAAGACAAATGGCTTACCCCACGTCACATCACTGGCATGTTTTGGAGGCTGACTGGAACCCAAGTCTTCCCAGTTCAACATCTGCTACACCACAACTTTCTGTCCTCAATGGGCAGCTAGGTGGTTTAGTAGATAGAACACTAGGCCTGGAGTCAGGAAGGTCTGGATTCAAATCTGGTTCCTGACCCTTACTATCTCTATGACTCTGGGCAAGTCACTTATCTCCTGGCTGCCTCAGTTTCCTTACTTGTAAAATGAAGATAATAATACCACCTACTTCTAGGGTTCTTGTGAGGATCAAGTGAGACAATAATTGTAAAAACCTTTAGCACATTACCTGGTGCATAGTAAGTGCTATGTTTTGTTGTTCAGTAGTGTTAGTCATGTCCAACTCTTCATGACCTTGTTTGGGATTTTCTTAGCAAAGATACTGGAGTGATTTGCCATTTCCTTCTCCAGGTCATTTAACAGCTGAGCAAACTGAGTCAAAAGGGTAAAGTGACTTGCCCAAGGTTACATGGTTAGTAAGTGTCAGAAACCAGATTTGAACTCAGACTTTCTTGACTTCAGTGCTCTGTCCCCTGTGCCACCTAGCTGCCTAAGTGCTGTGTAAATATTAGCTGTTGTTCTCTGGAAAATGGGGATGATAATAGCTTCTACCTCCCAGGGTTGTCATGAGGATCAGATGAGGTCATCTTCATGAAATGCTTTGAGAATTGTAAAGCACTATACAAATATAATTATTATAATTATTATTATACCTCCTGAAACTCCTCCATGGCACCTGGTGTCTGGTGGGGTGTGCCACCCATAGTAGGTCCTTGAGAAATGGTTGTTATTAATTTTTTGGAGGGGGGAAAGCAGGGCAATTGGGGTTAAGTGACTTGCCCAAGGTCACATGGCTAGTCAGTGTTAAGTGTCTAAGGCCAAATTTGAACTTGGGTCCCCCTGACTCCAGGGCCTGTACTCTATTCACTGAACCACCTAGCTGCCCCCAAGAAATGATTGTTAAAATGGTAAGTAGCCAATGTGAGTTGCTTACTGGGCAGGGATCCTCTGGGTAGCAAATCAGCAAATCCTGACTTTGCTCTTTCTGCACCATATGACTTTGGGCAAATCCCTTAACTTTGCTGGACTTCAACTTCCTCATCTATGAATTGAGGAAGCTTGAGGAGATGGCTTCTCAGTTCTGCTGCAGCCTTAAATCTATGGTCTTTTGATCATACTTTTTGTCCTATTGGCTCAGTATCAGTGACTCCAGAATGTATTTTCTCACATAGGTCCAAGCTTGACACCCCTTAATGGTTAGAAGAAGGGCTTGTGATGACAGAATCAAGGGTTTAGAATTTAAAGGGACCTTAAAGATCATCTAATTCAAGGGTCAGTAAACAACTACTAGAGGGCTAAATATGCCTTGCCTGCCTGTTTTTGTATAGCAATTTGACTGAAGAATGGCTTTTGCATTTTTAAATGCAATAAAACTTAATTTCAAAATGAAAGAAACAGGGGGGCAGAGCCAAGATGGCAGAGTAGAAACAGCACTTCCAAGGTGCTCTGCCCCACACAACTTCCAAACAATGTGAAAGGGGACTCTGAGCAACTTCTGGAGCCCCACCACCCACAGGACTACACAGAGAAGCTAACCTCCCGCTGAGGAGAAGCCAGCAGCCCTGCAGGGAGTGGAGAGCACAGCGCTCTGAGAGCGGGCAGCACAGCGTGCTGGGAACTGACAGCACAGCACTCTGGGAGCTGAGCCCAGGCCCGCATGAGCCGAGGTTTTAGCCCTAGGGCGGCTGGGCCAGCAGCCAGCTGGAGGGACCCCAGAACACCAGTAGCTGTGGTGATTCCAGAATTATCATCACAGATATGCTTAGGACAAAGTGAGAGGTTAGTGCCCTATGGACTTTGGGACCAGTATTTGGGGAACACGTGGCTTCCTCCCCTGGGGGCAAAAAGCTGCTGAAGAAATGCAGCACAGAAGCCATTTTGCAGCATCAGTGGCGGCTCTAGGTCCTGGTCTGTGAACTATAGGGAGATCCAGCAATCAGTCTGGGGGTTAATCGCTCTTGCTTTAAACTGCCTGGATCTGGATTGTGGTCTGGGGGAGAAGTTTGGGGTGGGTATCCAATTTGCCAGAGCGGGTGGAGGCTTTACAGAGGCCACCCAACCTCTGGAAGTTGTGAAGATCCCACGTTTGGGATGGAAGCTCTCCTGTCTGGTGGCAGAGTCCTACTGTGGCAACAAGCCCCAAAATCACATAATTAAGCGGAAACATGCCAAGGCAAAAGAAACAAAATAAACAGAAAAATTCAATAGTGGACTCCTATTTTAGGGGCAAAGAGGATCAAAGCATGGGGGAGGACTGTGAGGTCAGAACTCCTGCACCAAAAGCTCCAAATGAAAATACAAGCTGGCTACAGGCCATAGAGGACCTTAAGAAGCAGATAAGAGAAGTGGGGGAAAAATTGGGAAGAGAAATGAGAAAGATGGAAGAAAAGTATGAAATGACAGTCAACAGCCTGACTGAGGAAAATAACACCTTAAAAAATAGACTAACTCAAATGGCAAAGGAGGCTCAGAAAGGCAATGAGAAGAAGAATGCCTTAAAAAGCTGAATTTGCCAGATCGAAAAAGAATCTCAAAAGCTCACTGAGGAGATTCATTCCTTCAGAGTTAGACTGGAGCAAATGGAAACTAGTGACTTTATGAGAAATCAAGATGCTGTTAAACAGATCCAAACAAATGAAAGAATAGAAGGCAATGTTAAATACCTCATGGGAAAAGCCTCTGACCTGGAAAATAGATCCAGGAGAGATAATTTAAAAAGTATTGTACTACCTGAAAGCCATGATCAAAGAAAGAACCTAAAAAGCACCCTTCAAGAAATTCTCAAGGAAAATTGCCCTGATGTTTTAGACCCAGAGGGCAAAATAGAGGTTGAAAGAATCCACAGACCGCCTCCTGCAAAAGGTCCCAAAAAGAAAACTCCCAGGAATATTATAGCCAGGTTCCAGAATTCCCAGACCAAGGAGAAAATACTACAAGCAGCCAGGAAGAAACAATTCCAATATTGTGGAAACACAATCAGAATAGCCCAGGACCTGGCAGGTTCTACACTGAGGGATTGAAGGGCATGGAATATGATATTCCAGAGGGCAAAAGAGCTGGGATTGAAGCCAAGGGTCACCTACCCAGCAAAACTGAGTATCTTGTTTCAGGGGAAAATATGGTCATTCAGTGGAATAGAGGACTTTCAAGCATTCTTGAGGAAAAAACCAGAGTTGAATAGAAAATTTGACATTCAGACACAAGAAGCAAGAGATGCTTGAGAAGGTAATCAAGGAAAAGAAATCAAAAGGAACTTATAAAAGTTGAACTATTTACATTCCTACATGGAAAAACAATAACTGTGAATGATGAAACCTTTCTCATTATGAAAATAATTGAAGAAGGGTATATGGGCATATGTTTACAGGTATACATGGAGAGAGGGCACAGGTTGAATTTGGTGGGAAGAAATGATACTTAAGGGGTGAAGTTAAGAGGTGAGAGAGGAAAGTGGCAAGAGGAGATGGGGAGAGACAGGGTAGGGTAAACTATCTCATGTAGAAGAGGCAAGGGTATGTGGTTGTAGGGGAGGGGAAGAAGAGGAAGGCAAAAAGGCAAAACCACATTCTCATTGGAGTTGGCACAAGGAGAGAATCACATACATACTAAATGAGATATCTCACCCTGCAGGAGAGTAGGGGAAAGGGGGATGAGTGGGGGGATGATGGAAGGGAGGACATTCTAGGGGGAGGGGAGGTTAGATGTACCCATTTTGGAAGAGGGACAGGATCAAAGTAGGGAATGGACCAGGTGGGAGGTGAGATGGGTGGGAGGGAAATATAAGCAGCTTTTTACAATATATCTACTATGGTAATGTTTTGCATAGCTATAGATATGCAACACATACTGAATTGCTTATCATCTCAGAGGGAGTGGGTGACAAGGGAGGAAGGAAAGGGATCTGAAAATCGAAGTTTTAAAATTAAATATTTCATAAGATGTCCAGGCATTGGGGCTCAGAGATTCACCTTGCCCTAATGGCAAAGTCGAAGGGGGTATGGGAGAAGATGTGGGAGAGAGCATATTGGATGAGGGGATATCTAGTGGGACTGCTATTCTGGGGTGGTGGGTAGGGAAAAAAATGGGGGAAAAATTGTAACTCAAAACCTGGTGGAAATGAATGGTGTAAACCGGAAATTAATAAAGCATTTGTTTAATTTTTAAAAAATGAAAGAAACATTCTTAACTCTCAGGCTGTACAAAAAAAGATCCTGGATTTGACCTTGGGCTGTAGTTTACTGATCCCTGAATTCTAGAAGTCTATAAAACTGAGACCCAGAGAGGTGAAGGGAGGTAAAAGGCGGGGATGCAGCAAATTTTCAAGTCCACTTTTTCTGATTTCCAGGGTCAGTGCATTTTCATTTTATCACAATTTTAGAGCATGAGTTGGGGTGAGTGGGAGGGAATTGGGGTGCAGATGAATGGACAGTTTGAAAATTCGATGTATGTTTGTTTAGGGTAGAAGGCAGCAGAAGGAGAACAGATAAACAGATAGATAGTCTTAGGGAAGTTAGAAGAGAAGAAAGGGAGTGAGGGCCTGAGCCAGGCAGTAAACTATTCCTGTCTTTATACCAGAGCTTCTGCAGTCTTTGGGGAGAGGGAGGTTTGCAGTAAATTCCTGGGTAGTCCAACCTCCATACTGGGGATAGATTTTTATTGGAGGTAAGGGGATCTTACTGAACTATCCAGGCCAGGGGAGGGGTCTGGGTGGGAAGATTTAGGAGCTCAAGCTTTCTTTTTCTATTTAATCATTCCATTACTAATTAATACGGTCATTACTGCAATGCGAAGGGAAAGAACCATGATTAAAGGTTAATACCTTCGCTGCACACATCACACCTCAAATTATGTTATAAAAATGTCCAGAGTATTTAATTGAATCTATAAGTAACAATGTAATTACACTTAATAATGTATGTGCCACTGTATTTATTTGTTCTCAGTGAGGTGCAGAGTATCCCACATGGGAGAAGATCAGTGCTTTACCCCACACCAGTCTTGCACCTCCAACTGCCCCTCCTATCTCTCAAGGGGCATGTGTGCTAATCTATCTAGTTCCCAAGAGGGCAATGGGGAGCGTGCCCAGGGTTCTTCTGGATAAAGAGGGATGATACCCTGTCTTCCCATTATCAGAGGAAAGAGCAACCCCTATCTGAGCCCCTGATACACTATGCCCTGTTTGCCTCTTTTGGAGTTCTGTGAATATACAAAAAGGTAGAGTAACCAAACACTTTGTTGTTCCTCTCGTGTCTTAAAGTACCACAATTTTGTTGAAGAAGAAACCCTGGGAAAAGTGGAAACACATTTGGGTACCAATGACTCCCATCCTTCTTCCTATGCCTCAGTCTATACTGGTTTATGGATCACTAGTGGCTGCCTTTAAAGCTGATGATCGATTGGTTGTTGTCCTTTGTTCTTGAAGAAGACCAAAATGACAATACTATGCTAAATTCAAGTTTCAGTTTGCCTGACTATGGCTGATTAGACCAATATAAGCTTGGAATGTTCTACTATGGGTCGGGCACAAATAGTTCATGTGAACATTTGGGGCGGATACTCTAAATTTGCACATCCTGTGTTTCCTTTGAACTGTTTCAATTATGTTTTGCTCATGGAGCACAGCACCTTCTCTGATGTGGGCACACCATGAATCACTGAACTGAACAACCTTAGATTTAGAAAAGAATGAATGGAAGCCAGTGTGAGTGACTGAATCGAGAACTTAGCCTCAGACTCAGAAAGATCTGGGTTCAAGTCTCACCTCTAACAGATGCTGGCTATGTGACCCTAGTCAAGTCATTTAACATTTCAGTGCCCCTTGGAAACTCTAAAATTATAAATAGCAATAACTGATCTTCATTGGAAGTGGGAGTTTCACCACCAGAAATTCCCAACCAATGAAATCACAAGCCCCAGTACCGCCTGCTCCCCACCTCATTCTCTATGCCCAAGATAAACCAATGTAAAAAAAGAAGTAAATAGGAGTGTAAGGTCAGGGAGAAGTGTGTACAGTCCTATAAGAATAATGAAAAAGCGTAAAATAACAGAATGAAATGAGGCTGGTGATGAATGCTAAAGAAAACAAAGCATATCAGAAAAGGATTCTTAAAGCTATATTGGAAGCAGGAGGATTAAGACATCAGGGATAAGACCAATGCTCAAGACAGATGAAAGCAACATAATGGATAACTGTCAAAACACAGAGCTATTTAAGTCTTAGGAGGCAGCTAGATGGCTCGGTGGATAGCCTGGAGTCAGGAAGACTTTCGTTCAAATCTGTCCTCAGAAAAATTACTTAACTTCTGTTTTGCCTTAATCCAATAGATAAGGAAATGACAACTCATTCTAGTATTTTTGGCAAGAAAATCCCATGGATTCTGGGCAGCTAGGTGGTGCAGTGAATAGAGCACTGGCCCTGGAGTCAAGAGGACCCAAGGTCAAATCTGACCTCAGACACTTGACCCACTTACTAGCCATGTGACTTTGGGCAAGTCACAACCCCAATTTCCCTCCAAAAAGAGGAAAAAAAAGGAAATCCCATGGATGCTATGATCCATGGGGTCATGAAGGTCAGATATGACTAATCAACAATTTAACTTTTACCAAATTTGTTTTCTTTGTCAAGGAGAGTGACCTTTGGACCCAGAAAGATAGGATAAATGTGTGGAACAGGGAACTGAAAATACAAGATAAATAGGAAGATGGATCCTTGGCATCCTCGATGAGTCCCAGTTACCAGGTCCAGGTGAACAACAAATTGGGGTGATAGTCCCTAACCTTTTCATATATGAAGGCTGCTTTTAACATTAAAACATATCATGGAACTCAATACTGCAGCCGTTGTTTAACTTTCGATTGGAAAAAGTATATAATGACAAAAAGCTACTATCAACTCAGTGAAAATACAAATTTTAAAAATCTCAATAGGATCTATATACATTTGAAGTACAGTAATGCTATAACTAATTTTATATGGTCCTTTGTTTTCAAAGCACTTTGTAAATATTTTATCCTAACCACAATCCTAGGAGGTAGGAACTATTGTTTATTCATTTTGCAGATGAGGAAAGTGAGGCAGATAGAGGCTAAATGACTTGCTCAGGGTCCTATGTCTAGTAAAATTCCAAGGCAAAATTCCAACTCAGGTCTTTCTGACTCCAAGTGCAGCCTTCTATCCTCTCTGCCATACAGTTGTGGCTAATAATATATATTTTTGCCACAATTTTATAGTTTGTCTGTGGGTTATTCATGCTGCATATTTTCTTGGAGCTTAAAAAAGTAAACCCACCAGAATGACAATGTTTGATGCACATAAATTTTCAATGATCCCTTACAATAATCTACATCCTCCTCAAAGTGGGAAAGCACTGTCCTAAGCTACTGGTGTAATTGCTCTTTGTTGTCTTTGGAAGATAAAGGAGAATGGGAGAGATGCCAAATAAAGTAAAAGTTCTGATTTTCAAAATAGAGAAGAAAGGGAGAAAGTTTTATGCTGATAAACTGAACTTAAATTCCTGACAGAAGTCTAGAATTTGAAAGATAATCTGAAGCTTCAGAAAGGAAAATGGTGATCACTCAAAGCCTGTATGGGTTCATCAAGAATAATAACTTCCTGCTTTTAACAGGGCTACTCAGTCAGGGGAATGTCCTAGAGGTGGTCAACATGGACTTCAGCAAAGTGTTTGACAAATTCTCTCAGGCCTTCATTGTAGAGAAAATGGAGGGATGTGAACTAGATGAGAGTAAAATTAGTTGGTTTCAGAAGTGGTTAAATGACCATATCTGAAGAATATTAGGTATATGTTCCCTTGGAAGCAAGTTTCTTGTGGAAGAAAGAGTAGGGTAACCAGGATGTTGAAGTGGAGACTGAGGCATAAAAGAATTGATTAAAGGAATTAATAAATAGAAGATAAGAGAAGACTCAGGGGGAATGCAATAGTTATTTTCCAGTATTTGAATAATTATATTGTGCAAGAGGGACTTGACTTATTGTGCCTGGCTTAAATGGCAGGGAAAAGAAAGCAGTGGGTGGAATTTGTCTGGCCAGATTAAATTTAGATGCAAAGAGAAACTTCTTAACTATTTTAACTATCCAGAGGGGAATGGATTGATTGTCTTGAAAGATTTCCCCATTTATTGGAGTTTTCAAGAGGTGGCCAGATGACCATTAGGGATGCACACGTATTCTTGGTTAGGCATGAGTTAGATTTGAAAACTTTTGAAGATCTTTCTGAGATTTCAAGGTTTTGTGAACTGTTATTCTTGAAGGATTCCCTCAAAATTCTTCTTTCCTCCCATTCTTCTTTTATTTTCCTTCCACACTTCTATACTTTCTTTCAAGGGCTAGCTTTTGTACTACTTTCTCCATTGGTATATGTTACCTTCCCCTATACCTTAAACATAATGAAACCAATTCCCCACTTGCCAGCATTCAGTTCATAATCTTAGAGGAGAAAGTTTTACTAAAAAGAGGAAAACAAAGCACTAATCCTTGAATTCAACAAGCTCAATTCAACAAACCTTTATTGAATGCTTACTACTTGCAAGACATTGGGCTAGAAGTTCATCTCAAAGATGTATACAAGTCCCCAGAGCTAGTTAGTATGTGAATATGAAGAAAAATGCTCCCCATGAGATCTTCTAACCAAAGTGAACTTTCTCTTTCCCAATCACTCCAGAGCACTTTGTCTGCATCTCTCCTTCACTCATATTTTACCTGACAGCTTTTCTTTTCTTCTTCTTTTTTTTGGCATATATGTCATTAGCTTCTTCCTCCATTAGATTATATGCTTTTTAAAAATAAGATGTGTGGGGAGGAGCCAAGATGGCGGAAAGGAAGCAGTAACCTCGCTGAGCTCCTTGGTCACTAAGGCTCAAAGGGTGAATCTGAGGGGAAACCGGAGTGACGGAGCCCACTGGAAGACAAAGTGTGGCAGAGTCCAGCCCAGGAGGTTGCCCAGTGTGTCCGGATAGGATGAGTGCAGAGCATGTGGGGTCTGCACAGCTCAGACCTAAGAGCAGACAAGCAGACTACACCAGAGAGAGCAAAAGCCCCAGCCTGCAGACTTACCAAGGACGAATCACAGTCATCTCTCAGACGGGTAGGATCATTGGAGCCAGGTAGGAGAGTTGGGCCCTCAGTGGAAAGAGAGGCTTCTCTGGCTGCATTCGGCCCCCAGCCTGGAAGTTTAGAAACTGCCTGCCTGTATAATACAGGGGCTGGAATGGCAAAGTAAACTCTAGCTGCTCCAATCCTCCCATCCCTCCTTCATGAAGCAGAAAACCCAAAGATAAGTCTCCCACCCAGACTGAAATCCCAAGTTAATGGAAATAGCCCCAGGCTTGAGAGTCTCCAAGAAGGGGTGTAACTGAGATAGCCAGGAGTCTGAAGAGAAGAGAGGGTGGGGTCCCAACAAGCCCCACCTCTCCTTACCAACAAAAGCCTACTTATAGCCCAGGGGTATAGAGGCAGAAATCTGAAGTGATCAGAGGCACCCATACCTACTCATCTACATCCCTCATTGACCTCCCTGACTTAGCCATAAACTAGCCACCCAGAGGTATTCAAAGTCAAGGATCAGGCCCTAAACTCATAGCCTGAGAAACTAAGAAACAGGAAGTCACAATGGGAAAAAAAGAAGCTGAGAAGGAGAAGGGGAAGGCAAAAAAGTCTATTCGAGCATACTATGCAGGGCAAGAACAACAAAACACTCTCTACCCACACCTGAGACCACAGAAGGAAACATGATCTGGTCTCAAGCCCAAATAGCATTCCTGGAGGAGCTTAAGAAAAATTTTAAAGACCAAATCAGGGAGGCAGTGACCAACTTGGAAAAACGTCTCAGTGAAGTAATTGGAGAAAATACCTCCCTAAAAAAGGAACTTCAAAAAATAACTGAAGACCATAATTCGATAAAAATTAGAAACAATCAAATTGAAGCCCAGAACTCTATGATGCAGCAAGAGTCAATCAAACAAAACAAGAAGATTGAAAAATTGCAAGAAAATGTAAAATATCTCACTGGAAAAATAACTGACCTAGAGAACAGATCCAGGAAAGACAACCTAAGAATTATTGGTCTACCAGAAAGCCATGATGAAAAAAGCAGCCTTGACAACATCCTCCAAGAGATTGTCAAAGAAAACTGTCTGAGGTCCTGGAATCAGAAGATAAAATAACTATCGACAGAGTTCACCGGACTCCTCCTGAGAGAGATCCCAAACTGAAAACTCCAAGAAACATAGTAGCCAAATTACAGAATTACAAGATTAAAGAAAAAATTCTACAAGCAGCCAAAAAGAAACAATTCAAATATCGAGGAACTACAGTTAGGATCACACAGGACCTAGCAGCTTCTACATTAAAAGAGCGGAGGGACTGGAATTTGATATTTCGTAGGGCAAGAGAGCTAGGACTACAACCAAGGATTAACTACCGGGCAAAACTGAGCATAATCTTCCAGGCAAGGAGATGGTTGTTTAATGAAATATGGGACTTCCAGATGTTCCTGATGAAAAAGCCAGAGCTCAATGGAAAATTTGATCTCCAATTACAAGACTCAAGAAAGACATAAAAAGGTAAACAAGAGAAACACAGACTCACACACGCATAAGCGCACACACCCACACCCACAAACACATGCTCATTACTTGGGATGCAACAAGAGCAAAAGGTTCACATCCCTATATGTGGAGCTGATAACTGTCAATATTCAAAATCTTTATGATTATCATGACCTTCTAAAGGGTTATACTTAGATAGAGGGTGTGGGTATGAATGCACTAACCTGATGTCTAAAAAAAAAACAAACAAAACTATTAAGGGGATCAAAGGTACTGTAATGGGAAAAAGGAAAGGATGAGCTAGAAAAAGGTAAAATATGCCATCTGAAGGGACATTAAAACACACTATAGAAGGGGGGAAAGAAAGAGGGAGAGGAACATCATTTAAACACTATTCTCACTGGTTCTGGTTCAAAGAGGGATCAACTTAAATCAGTGAAGTTTAAGATTTTAATGTGAATAGACACATAAATTCATTAAATAGAGGAAAAGGAGGGAGGGAGAGGAGCAATGTTTGAAATTTACTCTCATTGGTTTGGAATCAAAGGGGAGTAATTCACTCTGATAAATGTAAAAACTTATTTCGTCCTATAGAAAGCAGAAGGGTAAGGGGGAGTGAAAAAGAGGAGAATAAAGGGGGGGATTAGAAGGGAGGGAAACAGTAATAAGGGGAGAGGGTAGGTTAAGAAGAGGGATCACTGGGTGGGAACACTGAGGGAGGGGGTGGTCAAAAGGGAAAACTCCAAGGAGGGAAAGGGAGAAGGGAGAAACAAAAACATAAACAGGTGAGGGAATAGGATGGAGGGGAAGAGACAGATAGTATTACTGTGAATGTGAATGGGATGAACTCTCCCATAAAACAGAGGCGGATAGCAGAATGGATTAAAAACTGTAATCCTACAATATGCTATCTACAAGAAACACATCTGAAACAAAAGGATACCCACAGGGTAAGGGTAAAAGGTTGGAGTAAAATTTATTATGCCTCAGCTAAAGTAAAAAAAAAGCAGGGGTAGCAATACTTATCTCAGATAAAGCAAAAGCAAAAATAGATCTAATTAAAAGAGATAAGGAAGGAAACTATATCCTACTAAAAGGCACCATCGAGAATGAAGCAATATCACTACTTAATATATATGCACCAAGTGTTATAGCATCTAAATTCCTAGAGGAGAAGTTAAAGGAATTAGAGGAAGAAATAGATAGCAAAACTATACTAGTGGGAGACCTTAATCTTCCCCTCTCTGAACTCGATAAATCTAACCTCAAAATAAACAAGAAAGAAGTTAAGGAGGTGAATAGAATCTTAGAGAGACTAGATATGATGCATCTCTGGAGAAAACTGAATGGGGATAAAAAGGAATTTACTTTCTTCTCAGCAGTGCATGGTACATACTCAAAAATAGACCATGTACTAGGGCATAAAAGCCTCACAATCCAGTGCAGAAAGGCAAAATATTAAGCACATCA
This sequence comes from Gymnobelideus leadbeateri, assembly GCA_011680675.1. Lineage (NCBI taxonomy): Eukaryota > Metazoa > Chordata > Mammalia > Diprotodontia > Petauridae > Gymnobelideus > Gymnobelideus leadbeateri. Next base: position 688,732 of record WOXC01008646.1, on the reverse strand, counting down.
TTCTCAGATCATGATGCAATAAAAATTATATGCAATAAAGGGCCATAGAAAGATAGACTAAAAACTAATTGGAAATTAAACAATTTAATCCTAAAAAATTGGTGGGTCAAACAAGAAATTATAGAAACAATCAATAATTTCATTCAAGAGAATGATAATAATGAGGCAACATACCAAAATTTGTGGGATGCACTAAAGGCAGTTCTCAGGGGAAGTTTTATATCCCTGAGTGCATACTTAATTAAAGTAGAGAGAAGGGAGGTCAATGAATTGGACATGCAATTGAAAAAGCTAGAAAAAGAAAAAATTGAAAATCCCCAATTAAGTACTAAATTAGAAATATTGAAAACCAAAGGTGAGATTAATAAAATTGAAATTAAGAAAACCATTGAATTAATAAATAAAACTAAGAGCTGGTTTTATGAAAAAATCAACAAAATTGATAGACCCTTAGTCAATATGATAAAAAAAAAGAAAGAACCAAATTATGAGTATCAAAAATAAAAAGGGTGAATCTACCTGCAACGAAGAGGAAATCAAAAAAATAATGAGGAATTATTTTTCCCAATTGTATGCACATAAATATGACAATCTTAGTGAAATGGATGAATATTTACAAAATCACAAGTTGCCCAGATTAACTGAAGAGGAAGTGAATTACCTCAATAACCCCATCTCAGAAAAAGAAATCAAACAAGCCATCAAAGAACTCCCTAGGAAAAAATCTCCAGGGCCAGATGGGTTTACTAGTGAATTCTATCAAACATTTAAAGAACAATTGATTCCAATACACTACAAACTATTTGGGAAAATTAGTGAAGAAGGAGTCCTACCAAACTCTTTCTATGACACAAATATGGTACTGATTCCTAAATCAGGAAGAGATAAAACAGAGAAAGAAAATTATAGACCAATTTCCCTCATGAATTTAGATGCAAAAATTCTAAATAAAATATTAGCCAAAAAACTCCAACAACTTATCACAAAAATAATACACCCTGATCAGGTAGGATTTATTCCAGGAATGCAAGGATGGTATAATATTAGGAAAACCATCAGTATAATTGAGCACATCAACAATAAAACTAGCAGAAACCACATGATCATCTCAATAGATGCAGAAAAGGCTTTTGACAAAGTACAACACCCATTCCTACTAAAAACACTAGAAAGTATAGGAATAAATGGAGCCTTCCTCAAAATAGTTGATAGCATCTATTTAAAACCATCAGCAAGTATTATATGCAATGGGGAGAAACTAGAAGCCTTTCCAATAAGATCAGGAGTGAAACAAGGGTGTCCACTATCACCCCTCTTATTCAATCTGGTACTAGAAACACTAGCAGTAGCAATTAGAGAAGAAAAAGAAATTAAAGGAATCAAATTAGGTAAAGAAGTGACCAAGCTATCACTCTTCGCAGATGATATGATGATATACTTAGAGAATCCTAGAGAATCAAATAAAAAACTACTAGAGACAATAAATAAATTTGGCAAAGTTGCAGGATATAAAATAAACCCACATAAATCCTCAGCATTCCTGTACATCTCTAATGAAACTCCACAGCAAGAGATAGAAAGAGAAATCCCATTTAAAGTCACTGTAGACATTATAAAATATTTGGGAATCTACTTGCCAAAACAAACCCAGAATCTATATGATCACAACTACAAAACACTTCTCACACAAATAAAAACAGATCTAAATAGTTGGAAAAATATCAAATGCTCATGCCTGGGTCGAGCTAATATAATAAAAATGACAATTTTACCCAAACTAAACTATATATTTAGTGCCACACCAATCAATTTACCAAAAAACTACTTTCTGGAGTTAGACAAAATAATAACAAAATTTATTTGGAAAAACAAACGGTCTAGAATATCAAGGGAATTAATGAAAAGAAATCCTAGGGAAGGTGGACTAGCTATGCCAGATCTTAATCTGTATTATACAGCAGCAGTCATCAAAACTGCTTGGTACTGGCAGAGGTGTAGAGTAGTGGATCAATGGAATAGATTAGGGGCAGGAGACCCAGCAGTTAATGAATATAGCAATCTATTGTTCGATAAACCCAAAGACCCCAGTTTTTGGTATAAGAATGCACTATTTGACAAAAACTGCTGGGAAAACTGGAATACAGTATGGCAGAAACTGGGCATAGACCATTATCTAACACCATATACAAAAATCAAGTCCAAATGGGTGCATGATCTAGGTGTAAAGGATGATACTGTAAGCAATTTGGGAAAGCAAGGAATAGTTTACCTGACAGATCTGTGGAGAGGGGAAGACTTTAGGACCAATCAAGAATTAGAGAGCATTATAAAATGCAAAATGGATAATTTTGATTACATTAAATTGAAAAGCTTCTGTACAAACAAAGCCAATGTAACCAAGATCAAGAGGGAGGTGGGAAACTGGGAAAGAATTTTTACAACTTGTGTCTCCGATAAAGGACTCATCTCTAAAATTTATAGAGAATTGAGCCAAATATATATGAATACAAGTCATTCCCCAATTGATAAGTGGTCAAAGGATATGAACAGGAAATTTTCAGAGAAAGAAATTAAAGCTATCTATAAGCATATGAAGAAATGCTCTAAATCACTATTAATTAGAGAAATGCAAATCAAAACAACTCTGAGATACCATATCCCTCCAGTCAGATTGGCTAAGATGACAAAACAAGAAAGTGACAAATGCTGGAGAGGATGTGGAAAAATTGGAACACTAATACATTTCTGGTGGAGTTGTGAACTTATCCAACCATTCTGGAGAGCAATCTGGAATTATGCCCAAAAGATTATAAATAATTTCATACCCTTTGACCCAGCCATACCACTTCTAGGGTTATATCCCAAAGAGATCATAGAAGTGGGAGGAAGACCCATATGTACAAAAATATTTTAGCAGCCCTTTTTGTGGTTGCAAAGAATTGGAAACTGAAGGGGTGCCCACCAATTGGGGAATGGCTAAACAAGTTGTGGTATATGAATGTAATGGAATATTATTGTGCTATAAGAAACGAAGAGGTGACGGATTTCATAATTACCTGAAGAGACTTATACAAACTGATGCTGAGCGAGAAGAGTAGAATCAGAAGAAATTTGTATACAATCACAGACATACCATATCTGTGATGACCAACTGTGACAGACTGGACTCTTTTCAGCAATGCAGTGATATAAGTTAATCCCGAAAGACTCAAGAAAGTGAGAAATGCGCCATCCAGAGATATAACTAGAAAGAACTGAGCCTGAATCCTGATGGAAGCAAACTAAATGATCTTGTTCTTTTCATTGTTTGGTTTTATTTCTTCCTTACCATCTTTCATCCCACCTAGTACAATACGACTTTGTAATTGGAATAATGTGTAATATGAATGCATTTGCAGATCATATACTGGACTATATGCTGTCGTGTGGGGAAGGGGGAGGGAAGTAAAGGAAATTTGAAAATCAAGGAACTATGGAATTGAAACTTGTTAACTGAAACTAAACTAATAAATTAATTAAAAAAAAATAAGATGTGTGTATTTTTTACATCTTTGTGTTCTTAAAAGCCTAGCATGATTCCCTGAACATAGGAGGCATTTCATAAGCATTTTATGAGGTAAATTGAATTGTATCACTTTACTTCATTTGATCCTATTGGGTATCCTAGCTTATTGTACCTCAGGTTTTAGGACCTCAATTTATTGTTGGTGAGGTAAAGAGATCCTTGCTTCTCTTAATTTTCATTCCTTTCCTACTATTTTCTTCCCTCCTCTCCTGTACTCTCCTGTCACACTTTCATTACTCTTTCTTCCTTCTCTCTCATTGACCAATCTTCAATCCCTTCATCCTTCTCTTCCTCCCATCTCTGTACTTCTTGCTCTCCTTTTCCCTCATGTTTTCACTTTCCTCACTTTCCCTTTCTACCTTTCTCTCACATCTCTTCATATCTTCCTCTCTCTTTCCCTTCTCATATTCATAAATCTGCCTCTTTTCCATCCCTCCTTCCTTTTCTAACTCTTATCCTTACCTCTCACCCTTCATTTTTCATTCTTACCTTTCATTTTTCTTGTCCTCACATGACCTGCCAAAAGTATCAGATGCAAGGACTTGCAAAATCAGGAAAGAGGTTGAGAGATGCTTCCAATCCCCTTCTTGAGCATACTCAGCAAGGAAGTAGACTTTTTGACCACAGCATTTCATAGGGTCCATGTCTTTAGAAAACAGTTCACAATGACTTTCATCATGTACCTTTACCAGTTTGTAGTTGATATCTCATAGACCATGCTATGAATTTAGTTTCTATTATTTCTCTACAAATTGCCTTCTATTAGCACATACTGAAATTCATCCAATACTTTTCTGTACACTCACATGTTTTCAAGAGGTGTCCCTACAATAAATGCTCATCAAATTGATATTTTACCTCCTTGAAGATCATAATGTTATTCTGATGTCAGAGACTCCATCATGAGCCAGAGGGCTAGGGCATGCTTTGTGGAAAGTTTTCACTCTCTTGGTTCTTAGCCTCCTCCTAAGAAACCTAGGAAAATGGATGTATGGTACTTTCCCCTACCCTAAGGAGAACAATTCCCCACTTGATAGTATACAGTTCATAATCTTACAGGAGAAAGTTTTATTAAAAAGAAGAAAACAAAGCACTAAACCTTGAATTCAACAAGTTCAATTCATCAAGCATTTATTGAGTGCCTAATATGTGCAAGACAGTGCATTGGAAGTTTATCTCAAAGATGTATACACACACCCAAAACTAGTTACTGTATGGATATGAGGGTTCCCCTAGTGGAAGTGTTCTCCTATGATGAGTGAACCCTCTTGCCCTATTTCCATTTCTATGTCTGTCTATCTGTTTCATTCTCTAATTTCTAGTCATTACTTCTGTTTCAATGAATGATTCAGCCAAAAGTTCCACAAGTTTCTCTGGCCAGAAAATATTGAATTTCTTTAGCTTTTAGTGTTAGGCTATAAATTCTATCTTTGCTAGGAAAGACGAATTCAAATCTCCAAGAATCCTCCTCTCTCCCAATTTTTGGGAGAGTGGCTCTCACTTGCTTTTTTGTTCCAGTCTCCATTAGTTATATCCCCTGTTCATGCCTATAGATAAGAATAACATTTGTTTTAGGAAAGAGGAAATATAGGAAAGGTCCCAATACAGGCATTAGGTATTAATAGTAACAATAGGATTTTGTACTGGAAGAGATCTTAGAGATCTAGTTCAACTTAAATGACTTACCTATGGGAAAAAAGGTAATAAGTGGCAGAAATGGAATTTGAGCCCAAGTATTCTGTCTCTTTATCTGGTGCTCCTTCCACTAAACCATGCTGCTGCAATGTCTTTTACAAACTTGGAAATGATACTGTAAACTTATTCTTCTACATGAATAATTAAAATATTAAATAAAATTACTCCCAATGTGGATCCTTCCAAGACTGTTAACACTTCCATCTAAAGACCTGATAAAAGCCAAGCACTGGGAATCAGGAAGCCAAGATTCAGATCTTCCCTTTGTCACTAACTCTCTGTGTGACCATGTTCAAATCCGTTACTGTTGTGCCTGTTTTCTTCATTTGTCAAATGTGAACTCTTTTACCAGTTTCATGGACATCCAAGTTTAGCATGAAATTTTTGAAATCAAGGTTCCCTGAAGCTTATAAATTTTAAGATTAATTTGAGAACGAGTTGTAGAGATAATAAATTTATTGTCAGGATAATTGGTCCAATTTTGTATTACACCACTATTCTATGGTTAATTGCTTTTAATACTTGTTTTTTATAGCTTGTTTTTCAAGGTTTGGATAAACATAATTGTGGTATAGGTTAACAAACAACATTTGTATGTTCATAAACAACTAATAAAAATGTGGCACCCCTAATTAGGACAAATTACTAATGAGAAAAAATTGATCAACAACCTCAAAATCCCCTATTATCAGGAATCAATCAAATAATCGGTAAATAAATTAGGTCATTGACCACCAATCAGAATTTGGGTATGACCAACTAAGAGTCAGAGCTGGTATTATAAAAAACCCACCAGAAACCCTTTTTGGGTTCCAATTGAGACTGGCCGCTCTGCACTTGAGACTTGAACATTCCCCATATTTTCTTGAGGGCAGTGGTGATTAACTGATGGCAATTTGCCAAGTTATCAATCAATAACCTGGAAGGGAGACACATATCCTCTGGCTGGGCAGAAAGGAAACCTTGTGATTAAATACCAGTGTGAGATAAACTTACTGAGATGCCATAAGAAATCTGGTTGGTGGTTTGTTCCTAGTGGGGTTAATGTTTGTATTATCTAGTAGATAATATAAACTAATTCTTACTCTTGATTAATAAAGTTTGATTGCTAGCTTTGAGAAGTTTACATATAATTAGTGTTTCCATCACACTAGACAGTAGACATAATGAATGGAAAATTGGTTTTGCTCGTGCACCATGTATTACAGTACTAAGCAAATGTACTATTTTTCTTACCTTACTAGTTCTGAAATATTATCATTGACACTCTGACTTGGTCAAAATCACAGACTCTAAGTTGGCAGGGGACCTTGGAAGTCACCCAGTTCAATTCATATATCTGATCAATCATCTCCTCTACAAAATATCCAACCAACAGCAATCCAGCTATTGCTTAAAGATTTCTAGTGATGGCAAATTTACTACCTTGTGAAGTGACTCGTTCCACTTTTAGGTAGTTCTGATTGTTATTTTTTTTCTTACATCAAAACTAAATTTGCCCATGTGAATTTGTTCCTTTAAACTAACTAGTTAAACTTTTTATATATGTAATCATGGGCAATTCAACTCAACTTACATTTATTAAGTATCTACTATATGCCAAGTATATGCTAAGTGCTTGTAATGGTAAGAGAATTTGAAGATCTTCCCTGACCCTTAATAAACCTAAGGGAATTTGAGGACCTTCCCTGACTTGAAAATATATTCTGCCCCCTAAGAGGCTGAATGTGGTCACATGGAGCCTGTGATGGGAGGCTTGTTTTTCAGAAATACCTACACCTTACTTTATGATTAGGCAGGAGGTCATAAGGGTTGTGATATTCTCTGACCCTGGAGAAGTCTATATATACCCTGATGTGAGGTTTTGCTTTGGGAGCTTATTCATGGGAAGAGTTGTGTGATTTGGTCAGATGAGACTCTAGGCAGCTGTTGAGCCCCCCCAGCTTTGAAAACCCAGATGTTGGTGCTTCTCTCTCTGGTAACTAACTAGGTATGGGTGTAATGGTCAGACAGCTGGAAGCCCTGTCTGTTGGTATGTTTCTCTGTATTTTTTTGTCTGCTTATAACTTCTGTTTGTATTTTCTCTGAAGTTCAGGGTGCTGACTTTCCCCCCTGAACTAGGTAAATTATATATGTTTGATTAAAGTAAAATGGTTAACTCCTTTTTGAGTTGCTTTCCTTTAGAAAAGCAGATCAAAGAACTTGTGCTAATAGTCATCCTGGGTATGCTAGGGTGCTTGCTGATGCAGTGCTAGGGATACAAAAAGATACAAAAGACAGTACAGTATAAGAGACCTGAGAGACAATGGCACAGCACTTCCCAACATTGCATGCCCACATCAAAGAAGGCACTGTGCTCTATAAACAAAGCAGAATTGTGGTAGCTCAAAAGAAATTTGAGACATGCATATTTAGAGACATTTCTACTCCAAATATTCACATGGACTGTTTGTATCCAACCTGTGGTAGAGTTTTCCATGATCATGTCAGTCTGATCAGCCAGCTGGACATATTTTACATTGACCCTGACATAGTGATGTAATTTGGTCCTCTTTGAGTAGGAAGGGCCACAACTCAAAGTGCCAGGAACATGTTAAGTACTAGGGATACAAAAAGAGACAAAAGACAACACCCTCCTTCAAGATGCTTGCAGTCTAATGGAGGAGACAACAACATATACAAAGCAAGCTATATACATGATAAATGGGAAATAATTTAAAAAGGGAAAGCACTGAAATTAAGAGAGGTTAGGGATGAGGTTCTGCACCAGAGTGGTGGCAGTGTCAGAGGAGAGAAGGGGGTGTATCAGAAAGATGTTGCAAAGGAATCGATAGGCCTTGGTCACAGCTTGGATATGGAGGGGTGAGAGATGGTGAGAAATCCAGGATGACTCCCAAGTTGTGAATGTGAGGGATAGGAAGGATGGTGTTGCTCTCTATGATAATAGGCCAAGTCAGAGGGGTGAGTCATGTACTTTCTCAGAGCTCCAGTTCCCTTTTCTATAAAATGGGAGCAATAATACAATAATCCTTATACCATCTCACATATAGGATGGTAGAGATTTGTCTAAGGACTCATACAAGAAGAACTAAATGATTATAAAAATGCAGTTGGTGACCAATCCATTGAGTTAAGTACATATATCTGGGATGGTCATTATAGACGAATAACAAGTTGGGGTTAGAACTGAATAAGAATAAAAGAGTGGTCTAGATTGCATTTGGGAAAGTATGTAGGATTTGTAATGACACCAAGCTGTTTCTCTCTGCAAGAAAGAAAAAACATGTCTTTTTTTTTTAACACAATTGTTTTCCTGGTAATATTGAATGGTTGAGAATCAGAACATCATAATTGTCAAAGAATCAAAGGATCATAGACATCAAGTGACTTGCCCAGGGGCCCAAAGCTAATAAGTGCCAGAGGCAGGATTCAAACCTAAGTGTGCGTGTGTGTGTGTGTGTGTGTGTGTATGTCCGCCCAAATGTGCGTGTGTTTTATTCCAAGTTTTGTGCTTTATCTACTATATTACCGCATCTGCTTAGCATTGGAGAGACACCTGGTGGGTACATAGAGGCTACATTTCCAATTATGTTTTTTTTTTATTTCATTCCTGTCCAACTCTTCATAATCCCATTTGGGGTATTCTTGGCAAAAATCCTAGAATGATTTTCCATTTCCTTCTCCAGCTCATTTTACACATGGGGAAGCTGAGACAGAAGGGGTTAAGTGATTTACCTAGGTTCACACAGCTAGTAAGTGTCTGAGACAAGATTTGAACTCAGGAAGATGAGTGTTATTGACGCTAGGCCTGGTGCTCCAGCTGCCAGTGATGAAATATGTGTAATAAGTGGTGGAAGGGACAGAACCAAGCGAATGTATGATCAAGAAAGGAAATGAGTCTGTTATATAGCAAGTTCTAGGGATAATGGATGGCCAGGATGACCCTGCTGATCACATTATGTAAGAACATCTAGAGGAAAGCAAGACAGGGAGATATTCTGTGGAGAAAAATTTCATTATAGAGGTTTCTGATCATAAATTTAGAGCTGGAAAGAATCTATGGTAAAATATGGACAAAAACTCCAAAGGATGGATAGGTTCAGATCAATATCAATGGAGAGCATGAGATCACGGACCTTCTGAAGTGCTGAAATATTTAAGTACTAGCTGTGAGACATCAGGCAAATCATCTAAGTTCTTTGAACCTCAGTTTCTTTCTCTGAAAAGTGGGCACATGCTCTCTGCTTTGCTTGTTTTGAGGGTTGTTTTAAAGTATACATGAGAAAATAGACATGAAAGATCCTCATAAAGTGCAGACTTTAACAAATACAAGAGATTGTTGATGTGGTGGTTATTGTTGTTGTTATCATTATTTTTTTGGAGGGGGGAAGGCAGAGCAATGAGGATTAAGTGGCTTGCCCAAGGACACACAGGTAGTAAGTGTTAAGTGTCTGAGGCTGGATTTGCACTCAGGTCCTCCTGACTCCAGGGCCGGTTCTCTCTATTCATTGTGCCACCTAGCTGCCTCTGTTATTGTTATTATTATTAATATTCCTAAAACCCAAGTCTGTCCATGCCACTCACCTGCTCCCTATCACCTCTAGGATCAAATATAAAACCCTCTTAGTATTCAAAGCCCTTTGCCAGTTCCCCACCACAATCCCCACCTTTCTAGTGTTCTTCACCTTACTCCCCTCCACATAATCTATGATCTAGTGACACTGACCTCTTTGCTGTTCTTTGAACAAGAAACTCCATCTCTCTACTACAAGCATTTTCACTGGCTGTACTCTGTGCTTGGAATCTTCCACCTTCTAGTATCTTTCAAATCCCAACAAATGTCCCATCTTCATCAAGAAGGCTTTTCTGATCCTCCTTAATGATAGTGCCTTGCTTCTGAGATTACCTGAAAGTTACCCTGAACACATCTTGAACATACAGAGTGGTTTACATGTTGTCTCTTTGAGTTCTTTGAAAGCAGCAGGGACTGTTCTTGCCTTTCTTTATTTTCCTGACACTTAGCAGAGTGTTTTCCATATAGCAGGCTTAGAGGAAGGTACATAGTAGGCCTGTTGACTTGACTTGATTCTCAAGCAACTCTTCATCCAAGACAAATTTTCCGCTAAGCTGTAATGATTGTGTTTTTCAAGTAGGCTTTGGTGTGAAGACTTCTCAAAGCCCTCTGAAAGTTAAAAACAGCTGCTGATACCCTTGATTCCTCCCTCCTCTAGGCCCGGCAGACCTCTAACACACTATTTAGGGATAATTTCCCCTTGTCCTCAATAGGTTACTTTTGTTTAAGCACTCAGGTGCTCAATGATTCTTTCCTTTATTATAGCTTCCACAGACCTGCCCAGCATAAAAGTAAAACCCACCAGGCTGTGGTTTCCAGGGCTCCTTATGGGACCTTTCTTATGAATGAGAGCCATAACATTCTGCCAACCCTCTGGCACAGGGGCATTTGGAATGAACAGTTATTCATTTTGGGCAACAGTTCCCCAATTTCACCCTTGAGTTCCTTTGGTACTCTTGAGTGAATGCCATCCAAGCCTGGTGATTTATCTTCATTTAGTTTGTCAATTTTGTATAAAAATCACATGGGTATTTACCATTATTTGAGCTAGTACTTCTGACCCGCCTGCTTTAAAAGACAAGTGAGGGGTGAAAGGCTCACAGAATCCCAGAATGTTAGAAGGGACCCCAGAGAGCAAGAAGACAAATTCCCTCGTGTTTTTAGTGAGAAAACTAGAGCTCAGACTTGCCAAAGGTCATACAGGGAGTTATAGAATCGAAACTAGAATCCACCTCTTGTGACTCCCCTTCAAGGGTTCTAAATTCCCTTCCCTCCTCAGACCATGAAAAAAGGGATTAGAACAGGAGTGTGGGAGCAGAGGGTCAGAAATAATTATTTTTCACTTAAACAAAAACAGTTGTTAGTAAATTAAACATTGATCGTAAAAGTGTCTTCTAATTAAGATTTACTAATTACATCACCAACTGAATTGTCATGCAATTTATATACAATTACCCCAGAACAAATATTTAATTACTTTCCTTTTAATACATTGAGCTAATATTGCTCTTCAAGCTGCTAGATAGGAATACGGAAGTATATAATTGGTGTCCAGACAAAAATCAGAGCATTAATGAGATAACAGTACCAAGCCACTGTCTTTCTGTGTGGTGTTACTAAGGAATAAGGAGTGATAAAAAGGGCCTCCAATACTGATTATCCTTGATAATGGAGGTAGAAAAGAATAGGTGGGCAGATGATACAAAGGCACAGGTACTCCCAAACAGCACATAACCCCAAATTCATTTCCAGATGACTTTGGAATTGGTTATGTGAAACTTGAACAATACCCTATTATCTATTGGATAATGTCTAAATACTTCATCTTGGCATTCAAGGCTCTCTGACTTCAACCTACATTTCTACCTTGAACTAACATCATTTCCCTTCAAGTACACTATGTCCCAAACAAATTATCTCACAATTCCCTCAGAACATATCCTATTTCTTGCAAAGCCACTTAGGTGGCTCAGTGGATGGAGCTCTGGGCCTAGAGTCAGGAAGACCTGAATTCAAATTTGGTCTCAGATACTTACTAGCTGTATGACCCTGGGCAAGTCACTTAACTTTCCTCTGCCTAATCTTCCTCAACTCTAAAGTGAGTAACCACTTCCCAGGGTTGTTATGATGCTCAGATGAGATTATAAAGTGCTTAGTTAGCATAGTGCTTGGCACATAGTAGATACTTAATAAAGGCTTATTCCCTTCTTTTCCCCTTCTTGTCCTTGCCTTTGCCTATACTGTTTCCCACACACCTGGAATGCCCTTCCCCCATGTCTACCCTTTGGAATGACTACCCCCACTTGAAAGTCAAGCTCAAAAGTTCCCTCTTTCCTGAAACTTTCTTTTTCTTCTCAGCTGAAAGTATGAAAAATCACTGAATGGGTATTGCCTCAGACAAACTGAGACCTGGTGAAGACCTTAGTTTAAAAAGGCCAAGGTGTTCCACTGCATCTAGGATCATTTCCAGTTTTTCTGACCTATGTTCTGCCAATGGACCCTTGAGGAGAGAGTGAGGCTGAGGATGACTCTGCACAGCTCTTTGTCACTTAAATAAAATTCACTTTCAAGTCAAGACCTCCCACTCCTGACATCATTGGTCCTCTTCAAGAAGCAAGGACAAACAACAGCTGGAGGTGCAGCACTTTGGAGCTCTCCAGGGTACTTACCACTTTCTATCCCATATCCCATCACATGTACCTTGTTTAGACTATTAAGTCCTCAAAAATATCTGAGTTTATATGCTGCTCCAGATTTACAAAGCACTACCTACACATGCCTACATATTCATACATATGCATAAATATAGAATCTCATAACCCTTTGATGGTTACAGACTTTACTTTCCCATTTTACAGATGAACAGACTAACACTCTATGACATTTAGTCATCCTACCCATGCAGCTCATAAGGATCAGAGGCAGGGCTCAAATCCATATGCCTGGTTGATTCTAACTCTAGCACTCTTCCTGTAAGGAAACTGTTTTATTCAGTTTTGTATCCCCAGTACCTGACCCAATACCTTGCATGCACATGGTGCCTGTCAAATAGCAAATGTTGAATAAATGTTTGCTTTGAAATGAATTTATTTCAAAAATTGTTGATGCTGCGTAGGTAGTACATACACATATGTGTGTGTATTTATATAATATGACTCCCCTCTTTCTTGTCTTCCATGATGTTTGAAATGGCCCTGTTTACATCTGAGCTTTTAAATTAAGGCATGGCAATAGTCTAGCAAGGAGAAAGAGTAAACATCCATTAAACACAAATAAATTTGTCTGATCCATTTGGACTGTTAGTTAGCAAAGAACAAGGACCAAATAGGATAGGACACAAGATTGTGGTTAGATTTGAACAGGGCATCTAGAGTATGTACAGTAATGCCCAGAGAGAGAATGTTAAGGAGAAACGTCTCAGTAGAGAGCCTTGAACAGTTGTCAGGCATATGGGGTGGATGATGATCTTGGACACCTGGTGGGCTGAAGAGAGACTAGAATGGAGGTTAGGGAAAAGTAATATTTGAGAAATCAAAATATTTAAAATACAATAAATAATATAACACTATGATATAGCATAAAATAAAATAAGAATTATATATATTTAAAAGGTTATCAATGGCTGGGCATAGCAATTACAATATACCATCACAAACATTATTTCATTTTATCCTTGTAACCTCCAAGAGAGTTGTGGCAGGGATAATTATCTACCCCCTAACTTTCCTGCCCCTTTATACACAAGGAATCTGAAAACCAGAATGAGACACACAGAAAATGTTGAGTTCTTTCCATCAGGTCAAACCACCTCTCTAAGAAAAGACAGCTTTTCTGGCTCAGTCTAGGAAAGGCAGATGTTGTGTTTCCTGTCCTGTTTCTTCACGTCTGTGTCTCCCTTGCCCAGTAACATGCCCGGTATAGAGTTTCACACACAACAAGCTTAGGACTGGATTTCTAAGGGAAACCACTGGGAACAACATCTCATCCCAGGTACTGTATTGTATATGGGGCAATCAGCACAGCAAGTCAAAGATTTTGACTGGAGGGAAAATATTTGAAATATATATTATGCAGAGAGTTATTTCACAGGCTGATGAAATCACAGCAAGAGATTAACAGCCTACAGTATAAAACTTATTACTTACTTAAACCTGTCTGTTAAAGGCAAGATGTTTCTGATTCACAAACTCCTAGAGGCAATACAGTTCACACACACACACACACACACACACACACACACACACACACACACACACACACACGCACACACACCAAAACAAAAACATTATACACAGATTCTTAAACCCAAACCTCTAAATCCTGGTTCTGCTCTAGTGTGACTTCGGGAAAATCACTTGCCTTCTCTGAGCCCCAGTTTCCTTATCTGTAAAAGAAAGAGTTTAGAGAGTATTTGTTTCATCTATATTCCTCTTTTTCACATGGAAATGTTCCTCTTTGTTGATTTTTGTAAAGCTCATAATTAAAAACAACAACAAATATGGGGGCAAAAAAGTAAGGGCAGAATAAGATGATTTCTGAGATGCGTTCTAGCCCTAAAGTTTGAGGATTCTAAGTATTTTCAAACAGGTCCAGAGTTCCAGTCCAATGATTCAATCTATGGGAAGGAAGTCCCTTCTCTTTTCCCAATCATAGTCTATTAATTTAATATATGGTGGTATTTGTCTTCATTCTATCCTTACTGTACAAAGGAATCAAAGTCTTCCCTCAACAAAATCAAATGATACGTCCTAAAAGAAACCTTCCATGATCATCCCAATCCAATCCAGACTTTTTCTTTTCCATCTCTGAACTCTAGTAACACTTGTTTTGTAGTATGTTTATAGATTTAACATTCTGCCTTGGACCATTATAGTGAAAACTTCATCTTCCATATTCAACAATAAACTACTTGAAGATAAGGACCTTTATCTTACATGTATCTTTATCTACTATAGCATCCAGAATAAGGCTGGAAAGAGAGTAGTTATCAATAAATACCTGTTGAATGAATTGTTAATAAATGAGTGGAAAGGGTTACATTACCCTGAGGAACTTGGCACATTGATTAGAAATTTTTGTTGTTGATTTTTTTTCAGGCAGTTTGGCATTGTTGAAAGAATCATATATTCAGAGTTAGAGAAGTTAAATCCAAATGTCTGCTCTAATTCTTGTTACCTGGACCTGAGAAAGGCACTTCCTCTCTCTAGGTCTCAGATTCTCTGCTTGCAAAATGAAGGGATTGGGCTATATGCTAATTTCTCTTCCTACTTAAATTCTTAGGACCATATTTATCAAATGTTTACTCTCCTCCCCAGAGTGTGATTAGGTACCAATAGGTATGCAAAAGAATTGTAAGATATGCATTTTCGTTTTCAGGCCCTGACAATTCATTTGGAAGGTCAGGAGGAAGCAATGGAATTAGATAGAAATAACTCTGAGAGGTAGGCAAATGAAATTCTAAAGCCTTGGTCCCAGATTTCTCTCTCTCTCTCTCTCTCTCTCTCTCTCTCTCTCTCTCTCTCTCTCTCCACAAGAAAATAAAATGACCACTTTTGGGAAGGAAGGAATCTTGCCTTGACAGTCATTGCTTCCCAGCTCAAACTATATTGTGGACATAGTGAAATGTCTAAATTCTCCTCAACGTTCTTCTTTGGTGAAATGACTTAAGGTATCATCAAGGTTTCAGGGCTGGAAGCCAGAGTGGAGGAGTACACAAAGAGAAAGATGAGCAGGAGAATGTTAAGGAGAAGCAGAAAAAAGACAGACAAGAAGGGAGAAAAAGAGAAAGAGGAAGAGAAGAAGTAAAGGGAAAGAGAGAGAGAAGGAAAAAGAGAAAGCAGAGAAGGAGGAGGTGGATACAAGAAGGAGGAGGAATCAATTTCTTGAGTTTATAAGTTTTAAAATTAGATGCTATATGATTATCATCACCAATATTGACCCAGAATAAAAATAAGCATATTCATTCTCCTGTTTTCACTGCAGAGTTGGGCTACTATGGGTGTGGAATATTGTGGAATATGCTGCCAAGACACCATTCTGTGCCCACTGATTTTGCCTTACTGTTTTTTTTTTCTGTTACAAAGGAAAGCTCCCTGAAGGGTGGGATGAGAGTGGAGAGGAAGTCTTCCCAGAAATGAATGTGATGCAAAGACAAAAGTCATCAATAAAACTTTAAAAAATTATAGATCTTAAGGAAGGAGGGATCTTCAAATTTTGCAGGCTAATAAGTTTTCCAGGGACTGGTACTGTTTCTAACCATGTTGTTATTTAGTCACTTTTTCATGTATGTCCAAATTTTGTGATTCCATTTAGGGCTTTCATGACAAAGATACTGGAGTGGTTTGTCATTTGCTTCTCCAGGTCATTTTATAGATGATGAAACTGAAGCAGAGTTAAGTGACTTGCCCAGGGTCACACAGTCCATAAGGGTCTGTGGCCAGATCTGAACTCAGGTCTTCCTGACTCCAGGTTTAGTACCAGCTGGTTGCCTGTTCATAACTATATATTAGACTAAACTTGCTTATCTTTCACGAATCATAGATTTAGATCTGGAAGAGACATCATAGATGATCCCCTCAGGTGTCACCTCCTCCATAAAGCTTTCCCTGATTCCCTCAGTCAGATCCCATCTTTTCTCTTCCAGATCTCTGATAGAGATGGTGAGGCCAGGAGAACCTGGGAAGGGAATTCTAGAGCCTCAGAGACCAATCCAGGACAGGTGACAGTGGTAGAGACAGGAGTGGTTGTGGCCTGACTGTGCTAGGTCAGAAGATCGAAAATTTTGAACTGGAAGTGTCATGAGGAGGTCACTGAGTTCAAGCTTTTATTTTTCAGGTGAGGAGCCTGGGGCTTAGAGACATTAAGTGACTTGCCTATGGTCACATGGTTATTAAAAAGCAGAACCAAGATTTGAGCCCACATCCCCTGACTCCAAATGTAGAACTCTTTCTGCTGTACCAGGCTGTCTTCGGTATAATCTATTGCAGAATACCATTTACAAAAATCTGAGTGTCCTCTTCTCCTACCTTAATCAAGAATGCCAGTATGGAAACCTTCAGCTGGGGCTGGAGCTCATGTAAAATGTCAGTGTTGACCCAATCCATCCAAGGGTCCCTTCTTTACAGAGACAGAAAGAGTCCCATAGACAGGAATGTGCTGGTAAATGTTTAATAACTGACCCTCAAAAGACAAAAATAATACTATCCAAGACACACTTTTAAGTTTTAATCTGTATTACTACCATTTCTGTTCTCGCCTTCTTAAGACTAGACTTGGCAGGGGTAGGGAAAGGGGGGGACATGTAACCTCAAGGTCACATGTGGTCCTCTAGGTCCTCAAGTACAGCCCTATGACTGAATCAAAATTTCACAGAGCAAATCCCCTTAATAAAAGAATTTGTTTCTGTAAATCTTGGACTTGGACTCAGTCAAAAGGCCACACTCAAGGACCTAGAAGGTCACATGTGGCCTTGAGGCTGCAGGTTCCAACCCACCATTAGTCTAGACCATTAACAAAACTATAAATCAAGCCCTGATTTGTAGCATTTGCTAATACTGAGATGCTAACGCTTCCATCGAAAATTTAACAATTGGCTCTCCAAATCTCGTTTTAAGTCCCAATAAAGATGGAAAATTTGTGTGAATTTTGCAGAGCCTTGAATGCCAGACTGAGGAGTTGGGACTTAATTCTGTAGGCCACTGGGAAGTGTTAGACGCGTTTGAACAGAGGAGTGACATGATGGAAGCAGCAGGCAGAATGAATTAGCTTGGGGGGAGAGAGGAACTGGAAGCAAAGAGACCAATTAGAGGGCTTTTGAAATAGTCCAGGCATGAGCCAATAAGGGCCTAAAAACCAGGGTGGTAACAGTGGGAATGCAGAATCAATAACTAGATTGGAGGGTCCTGGGGAGAAGAAACTGTTTTTATAGTTTACATTGTGAGCTCCAACTTGACCCTAGAAACTTAATTTAATTTGAATGGTTCTTATGCTTTTCCAAATTCCTAGAAAAGGACAACTATCCCAGAACACATGGGGTAATCCTCCCTGATACGGGGGGCTAGAATGTGATCTGGAATTTGCCTAGAATCCTAGATTTAAAGCTGGAAGGGCCCTCAAGAGCTGTCTAATGTAAGCCTTTGTTTAAATAGTAACAATAGCTAGCATTTAGATAGGATTTTAAGTGATGTCTGAATGTTATCACATTTGCGTACTTTATAAGGTAAGTCCCTGGTAACTCTGAACTTCAAGCCCGAGAGGACCAGGAGGCCAGAGGTGTCACTGTGGTTTGATTTTAGACACCAACTGTGGAACTAAGTGCCATTTCCATAATGGAGAGATGTAGATAACTGGGCTCATTCAAAATCTTAAAATGAAATCAGCATTGGCTTCAATTCTACTTCATAGGTGGGAGGAATTTCAGAAGCAAATATTCCCAGAAGGTGGGATGGGGATGTGGGGAGAGGGGGAGGGAGGATGGGGATATCTGTTTCTGGAGGTAGCACCTGGGAGGTGGGAGGGGCTCTCTCTCTTGCTTATGAATGAGCCTTTGGCTAATCTAAAGAGGACATGGGCACATTTCAAAAACATAAGATTATCTGTCTATATATGCTTACATTACAGGGAATCTTCCCCCCCTCCCCCACTCTAAACCCCAGGTGTTACATAAGATAATGGGGCTAAACTGCTCAGGGCTTTGGGGAGGCAGATGCTTGGTAAACATGTGGTTTTACTATAGATAATAAAGGATGATTGTGTGAAAAAGTGAGAAAATCTGAAACTAGGCACAGTAGAAATAAACGGCTTCCCTTCTAGTTTTATTGCCCTGCCCTACTAACGGCTGGAGGAGTATGATTAGAAATTGGTGTCTGGAGGCTGTGCTGGGAAGGCTTTGCCCTTTCTGTTGACTTTTGGTTTTGTTTTCTGCGGGTGTGTGTGTGTGTGTGTGTGTGTGTGTGTGTGTGTGTGTAAGAGAGAAGTGTGTGCAGGTACATATGCCCATTTGTTCTGTCCCATACATCAGGGCTCCCACAGGAGTGGATGGGTATAGGTACATTTGGGAGATGATGTCTATGTGTGATGATCTGCAGCCCTTCAAATGTAATTATGGCCCTGAAACATCTCCTGTCCCCTTTTGATTTTCCAAAGCAAAATGATATGTGAAATGCTTTTTCACAGGGGAGGCTTTACTCCTGCTTGTTAACAAAGGAAAATGAGGGGACAGCGATGCCTTTGAAGAGGTAGTGATATGTGTTATTCTCAGGTCTATTCTCGAGGGAAAGGCTGTGAAAACTTCTGTGCGGCTACCATTCACTCAAATTTGGCAGAAAGATCAGACAGACAGACAGAAACAGAAAAACAGAGAAATGGAGATGGGGCAGGGAAGAGAGAGAAAAAGAGAGAGGACAGAGGAGAGTAGGGGAGGAGAGAGAGAGAGAGAGAGAGAGAGAGAGAGAGAGAGAGAGAGAGAGAGAGAGAGAGATGGAGGGAGGGAGGAGTAGGGGAGGAGAGAGAGAGAGAGAGAGAGAGAGAGAGAGAGAGAGAGAGAGAGAGAGAGAGAGAGAGAGATGCATTCCTTGCAGTTCTCTAGGTTTCTTTGTCACCCTATCTCAGGTTTTTTGCTCATAGGCTTTCAGAGCTAGAAGGACACTAGAAATCATTTATTCCAATCCTTATGTAATAAAGGAAATGTAATAAAAGAAACTGAGATGCCAAAAGGGGAGGTGATTTCCCAAGGTCATACAGAGAGTTAGTGATAAAGCTGAGATCAGAACCCAGTTATTCTAGCATCCTATACAGGCTCTTTCCATTCTGCCATTTTGGAGTGGAAAGTATGATTTCATGGACAGGAGTCAGGTATGTCTTGGTAAATGTTTAATAATCGAGTGACAAAGTGTATACAGGCTCCATTTAAAAATTTAATCTTCATGTTAACAATACTGTTACATAATGTTACTATTATGTTAATAATGTTAATAACATCTCCATCACTTTCTTGTCTAGAAAATCAACAAAATAGTAAATTAAGCCCTGATTTATAGCATTTGTTGATTTCTGAAGTGTAAATGCTAACACTGCAAATTTAACAATCAGCTTTTGAGAAACAATGTGAGCTAGCTCTAGCAGACCCCTGCACTTAGACCTGTACCTTCTACATGTTAGGTAAGAATGCTATTCCAGACTAGCCTACATACATACCTGTTTATGGACCAGATGGCAAACTGCAACCTCAGGGGCTGGGATTGCCAAGGTCATAATATAAGATAATGGATCTAATGCAGTTCAGTTTAATTCCATTCTGTCATACAAACATTTATTTAAAACTCATCATTTGTAAGGCACTATAGAAATGTATTGAAAAATTAATGGCTATTTGCTCCTATTCTTTTTAAAATAATATTTTATTTTCCCCAATTATATGTAAAGACAGTTTTTAAAATTCAGTTTAAAAAAAATTTGAGTTCCAAATATTTTCTCTCCCTCCCTCACCTCCCCTTTCCTTGAGATAAGCAATTTGATATAGGTTATATATGTGCAATCATGCAAAATATATCTCCATATTAGTCGTGTTGTGAAAGGATACAGAGACCCAAAGGGAAAAAAATACACAAAAAAATTAAAGAAAATGAAAAATAGTATACTTCGATTCAGACTCCATCAGTTTTATTTGGAGGTGGACAGTGTTTTTCATCATGAGTCCTTTGAAATTGTCTTGCATTAATATATTGCTGAGAACAGCTAAATCACTGACAGATAATCATTATACAATGTTGCTATGTACAATGTTCTCCTGCTTCTGTTCACTTCTCTTTGTATCAGTTCATGTAAGGCTTTCCAGGTTTTTCTGATATTTACCTGATCACCATTTCTTATAGCACTATAGTATTCTGTCACATTCATATACCATGACATGTCCCACCATTCCCCAAATGATGGGAAACCCCTCGATTTCCAATTCATTGCCCCCAGAAAAGAGCTGCTAGAAATATTTTTATACATGTAGGTCCTTCCCCCCTTTTTACAATTTCTTTGGAATACAGACCTGATAGTGGTATTGCTAGATCTAAGGGTATGCACAATTTTATTGCCCTTTGGGCATAGTTTCAAATTGTACTTCAGAATAGTTGGATCAGTTCATAATCCCACCAACAATACATGTGTCCCAATCTTCCCACATTCCCTGCAACGTTTAGAGTTTTCTTTTTCTGTCATATTAACCAATCTGATAAGTATGAGGTGGTATCTCAGAGTTGTTTTAATTTGCATTTCTTTAACCAACAATGATTTAGAGCATTTTTTCATATGACTATAGATAGCTTTGATTTCTTCAACCGAAAACTGCATGTTTGCATGAGGACTGATTTCTATTCTTGTTAAATTTGATTCAGTTCTCTATATATTTGAGAAATGAGGCCTTTATCTCAGACACTTGCTGTAAAAAATTGTTTCCCAGCTTTCTGTTCTCCTTCTAATCTTGGTTGCATTGGTTTTGTTTGTGCAAAAACTTTTAAATTTAATATAATCAAACTATTCATTTTGCATTTCATAATGTTCTCTATCTTTTGTTTGGTCATAAATTCTTCCTTTCTCCATAGATCTGACAGATAAACTATTCCTTGTTTTCCTAATTTGCTTACAGTATCAACTGTTGTGTTTAAATCAAATACCCATTTTGTCCTTATCTTGGTATACAGTATTTGCTCCTCTCTTAAGACAGAGAAAGAGACAGGGACAGAGACAGAGACAGAGACAGAGAGAAACTGATTGTATCCTAGTTTGTATTGGGTAAAAGCACACATCTTTTCTCTACTAATCTTTAAGCTTCTTGGGGGCAGAACAATAATGTCTCATTTAGGTTTATATCCACCCTTCTCCTCTCTAGCATCTAGAATAGTGCTTTAAAAATAGTGTCCCTCGATAGTTTGGAAGATTCATGATTTCATGGGTGTGGGCAATCCCACTAAATAAATAAAAGAAAACGTTATGTGCTTACTTAAGTGTTCCACTGTTTTCCACTGAGCAGATTTCAGACCTTTCATGCCTCATTACAGGGCCTCATGAATCACTATGGCAAGAACACTCATGACCTGGTAGCCAATGCTGTTGATGAATGCCCTGGAGAGTCACACACCATCCACCACTACTCAAAACCCTTCCATCTATGGAGGAGTTAGTGGATCTTGGGAACATAAGCCTTTCAGCATCTAGGTTACTGCTACCCATGGTGAGGCAAAAGTCAAGCACATAATTAGCCCCATTATTTACATTTTTTCAGACAGTGAAAATCTGATGGGAAGTGGTTCAGCAGCTCCAAATATGTTTGCCTTCCAGGAAGGGTCTACTCTAGGGGTGGGACCATCTAGGATTTGATAGGAAAGAGGGATTTCACTGAAATGTTGAAGACTTGCCCAAGTGGTAACTAGATTTAGTTCCTTTTTGAGCTGTATTTATAAGTTATTTCCTCTTGTATCTTCAAAAAATACCTTCCTATGAATTATTTTTGTCTATTAAAAGTTTTGTGGATAGCATAAAGGCTGCCCTCTAAGTATTTTTCATTAGTATTTGTATAGATGGTGGGGTCTCTATTGAACACATTTGTGGAAGCTTAGGCATGAGGCATTTTAGGATTTTTTCCAGCAGTTTTTCCAGTAAACTCCAGGTAAGGTAATGATCCAAAGAAAAATAATGACTTGGAGAACCTCAGGATCAGTCATAGGCTGTATGAGCCCAGAGACAGAACGAACTTTAGGTTTTGAGTTATATGTTGTTAACTCTGCTTTTTTATAGAGTTAAGACTGTGAAGGGAGGATATTGAGACCAGAATGGAGATAATGGCCAGAACAGGGAGGAATTGAGGGACATTGAGGGCTCATAGTGAAGAAGAAAAACATGTTTAGGAGTGAAATTAGTGGGAAAAATGGAGGGTTAGGAGATTGGGATAAGAAAGAAAATGCAGAGTGCAAGAACATTGATGTAGAAGAGTTTTAGGTGATAGTGAGATCTAAGTTAGGATTACCTTTGTGTCTAGCAAAATTAGAATGGAGATGAAGGTCACAACATGAATAATGAAATAACTAACAATAAAGTCAGAGGGTGGAATGGAGGAAAAGACTATGAGCTAGGGAAGGAAGGAGAATGAGCTGGAGAACTAGATTGTAATAATAAGTATCTGGACAGAGTGACATAAACATAGAGAAGGAAGCTTAACAAAGAATAAATGGTTAAGAAATGGTGGTCAGGGGCAGCTAGGTGACTCAGTGAATAAAGCATCATCCCTGGAGTCAAGAGGACCTGAGTTCAAATTCGGTCTCAGACACTTGACACTTACTGTGTGACCTTGGGCAAGTCACTTAACCCCAATTGTCTTACCTTCCCCCCTCAAAAAAAAAAAAAGAAATGGTGGTCGAGAGAGGGTCTGGAAGTGACAGTGATAATCAGGAGCATGTTAACCTTTCTTCTTGATCAGTTAACAAGTTAACTGTCAGTTAACAAGCATTTATTAAGAGCCTAATATGTGTCAGTCTCTGTGCTAAGGGTTAGGGATATGAACAAAGGCAAATACACATCCTTATCTTTAAGGAGCTGACATTCTAATGGGAGATATAGTGTTCAAGTAACTAGACTCACAAGATTCATATGGCATAAAAGGGAAGTATCTGAAGGGAAGAGAATGATTTAGATTAGCATTAGAGTTGGAGACCAGAGATGGGAACAATCCAGTGAAAGTCAAGTCTCTGTAAGTTATAGTATAGGGAGTTTTCTGGAAAGACGTGTAAGATAAAGGTTTCCACCTGGCATACTGGAAGGAGTCAAAGGAGGATAGGGACTTTTAGAAAGGACATATATAAACAAGTATAGCAACTATAATTGGTACTGAAACATAATCCCCAACTGGGTAGCATACTCTCTCTTTGCACATGTGGCTCTTGAGAAAAGTGGGTTCAGACTCAGAGAGCATTTGTGGCCAAAGGGTAAACTTCTTGGTGGGAGTATGCTGAAACCAGCCTTAAGTCACTTGCTTGCAAGACCCCGTTATTAAACTGTTCAATGTGAGCATTTACACCTTAGAAATCAGCAATTGCTACAAATTAGGGTTTGATCTATTTTTGTTGATCGTCTAGAATTAAGAAAGTGTTATTAATACAAATTAAACTTAAAAGCATGTTAAACTTTTATCAATACACCCCTATAATTTTCGAGCTCAACAGGAGTTCAGAGAAGGCTCACAAAATGAAACCATCACCTGAGTAGGAGGCCTGGTGACTACAGTTATTGTTCATTCATTCCAATTGTGTCTGACTCTTTGTGACCCCATTTAGAGTTTTCTTGGCAAAGATACCAGAGTAGCTGGCCAGTTTCCTTTTTCCACTCATTTCACAGATGAGGAAACTGAGGCTAACAGGGTCAAGTGACTTGCCTAGTCACACAGCTAGTAAGTGTCTGAGACCAGATTTGAATTGAGGTCTTCCTGACTCCTGTGCTAGTACTCTATCCACTACACTGCCTAGTAACAACTGACATTTATAGAGAGCTTAAAGGTTTGCAAAATGCTTTATATACATGATCTTATTTGAATTTCACAATGCCCTTGCTTCCTGGTTACTTAGATTCCTTTTCTCCTTCCCTGTAGTCCTCACAAAGGTATTCTTGAGTGTAGCTCTCTGCTGTATTCTGAGGGTCAGTGGGTTTGTGGAGTCCTGAAGCCATCTTTCCTCAAATGTATCTAGTTTGTATTTGATGTTTATCTTTCCTCAAATGTGTGGTTTGTATTTGATGTTTATCTCAGCTCCCTGTGCAGATAGTGCCATCAGGCACTGCCAGTCCCTTCCTCCTGGGACACTGCTACAAATGCTGATAAAACTCCAGCTCTTCTAACCTTTCAAAGTTCCTAAGGTCAATGGAGGGGGTAGGAGGGGAAGGAAAATGAAAACTGCCTCCCCTGCTCCTTACTCCAGGCAATTCCCCATCAAGAGTCCTTTACCTTGGTTTCTACCACTATTCAACTGGCTGACTGCTGGAATGGTCAAACTCCTAGACTGGCATGCTATTTTATCCATAGCCTCACAGGGCATAACTGATTGTCTTCAACCTTTCATAGGGCATTTCCTATATGGAAGACATGTGTCTTTATCCAATGACCTAAACCCCTTTTGATCATTTCAAATTGATTGAAGACTTATTCATACTTAATTTAATTTTGGATTTATATGGATTGATACAACTGAGATGTCTAGGGCATCAGTGATAAATTGGAGATGGGGCTGGACCCCATCCTTACGAGAATTATCCAAAGCTAAAATGACTTGCTTCAAGAGGTAGTGGGCTTCCTTTCATTGGAAATCTTCAAGAAGCCAAGTCATCAAGTTGACAAAAATTTATGGGCCAGCTCTATGCCAGGTGCTGTGCTAAGCACCACAGATACAATGAATGGGTGGGAGTGCAGGGGGAAGAAAGGAGAAGGAAAATAAAATAGTTACTACTCTCAAGGATCTGTCTAATGAGGGAGATAACATGCAAAATCCAAAAAGAGGCTGAATGACTATTTGCTAAAATGCAAATTTTCTCCAAGTATGAGTCGAACCAGATGTCTACTGAGGCCCCTTCCAACTCTTTAATTCCATATTTCTGTGATTCTGTGAAGTGGGTCAGACACACA
Source organism: Gymnobelideus leadbeateri (assembly GCA_011680675.1). NCBI lineage: Eukaryota > Metazoa > Chordata > Mammalia > Diprotodontia > Petauridae > Gymnobelideus > Gymnobelideus leadbeateri. The sequence continues at coordinate 663,247 of WOXC01008646.1, read as the reverse complement.
CGGATTCTGTTGGGTTGTGTGGTCTCTTGTGCAAAACATCTTCCAAGGCTCCAGGGTCCTAAGAGGAGAGGCCATTGCTTTGCCCCAGGAGAAGAGACCATAGACACGGCAGTGACCAGAGGCAGGGACAGAGTAGCAGAGGAATCCCAGAATTGGGATTCCTGGAGAGAAGAGGAAGAGCTCACCTCCAATACTGAGTTCTTTGACGATAGTGTGGCCAAAGAGAGCCATGGTGTTGAGGAATAGACCTGAAAGTTGAGTTACATTAGTACTCTGAGTTTTATGTGGATTAAATAGGTCTAAGGGAAGTGGGTTGACTCTTTGTGGACCTGAAAGGATTTTATCCTGGGGGAGGGGAGTGTCTTCAACCCCCACAATAGAGAAGTCTAGAGGACTGGGAGAGGTATGACTCACCAGAGAATGATGAGGTAGGCAAAAGGCAAAAGTTCTGCCACCCTTTCAGTGCTTATCTGTGTAGAAGTTGCCAACACCCCATTAACCCTCCCTAGCTTTCTGAGGCATGCTGGGCTAATAAAACCTAGAGAAAGATATAAGGATGTTAGCAACCTGCTCAGTGTTCAAATTCAGGAGCCTCAGGGTCTGAAAGTTATTGCATATTAGAACTGAGTCTGTGTAATATTCCAATCTTGCAAACGTGGCTTATCAAGAGGGAAACTGTCATTCTTGCTCTCCTATTTGAAAGTGAAAAAAAGCCTCCTCATGGTGGCAGGAGGTACTTATAGCAACAAAGTGTCTTTCTGGTTCCATGGCTCGCTCTCTTTTTTCTAGCTTCTAACATCCTGCTTGAATCCTGATGAATTCTTTTTCTCTCAAGGGTACTTACACCAGGTGTGATGCAAATGCTTCCCTCCACCTGAACTCCAAGAGAGGACCATCATCACTTGCTGTGTCCTACACTGGTTTGTGGGGGATGTAGTTGCCAAGGAGAATACAACTCTCCTCCCCATTTGAATTGGGGTTTTGTTGAAGAATAAGATGTTAGAGCTGGAAAGGGCTGGAAAAATAATCTAATCCAATGTCTTCTCCTGCCTAGCAGGTAAGGAAACTGAGGCTTAGAGATGGGGAGTGATTTATTTGCCTAAGGTTACACAAATAGTCAAGACTAAAGACTAAAGACTAATTGGCTCCTAATCCAGGAATGTTTCCATTAGACTGTGCTGCCTTCAAAGGACAAACAACAGAACAAAAACATTTAAGAAAGATTAATACAGGAGGTTTGGGGTTTTGCATCTACCTCACTAAAATGTCCAGTAGATAGACGAAATCTTCCTGGATGTAAAAGTGGTGATATCAGGTAATTGCAGGTTTATTCAGAACAATGCTGAGCTCCAATGTAAGAATCAGGATGGGGTCAGATCTCCCAGGGAGAAAAATGCAAATCTAGCGGCAGCAATTCTGGATCTATTTGCATATAAATCCCAGACATTCTACAGGCCCCACCCACATGGTTTGCAATATTCTAAAAAAGGAGACCCAGGAGTCATTTTGGCATCCCTGTGTAGAGGAATCAGACATTCTGAGAAGGGAGTGGCAGGAACTCTGGGAAGCAGAGTGGAGGGTCTTAGCCTCTGGGAAGCAGGGGAAGGTATCTCTAAGGCTTTGTGAGAGAGGAACTCAGCCAAGGAGAATCCTAATAGCTAACATTTATAAATCTAGAAACAACCCTGTACAGTTGATATCACTGGTATTAAAATCACCATTTTACAGAGGAAGAACCTGGGTTCCAGAAAGTGGTCACAGAAAGGGTAAGTGCTGGAGGTGGTGTTCAAATCCAGGCCTTTCCTGATTCCGGTTCCAGCATTATTCGCACCATCTTGGGTTCTTGACCTGGGATCCATCATCTTAAAAACATTTTTTATAGCTATCAATATAATGTTTCCTTTTTAACCTATATAATAGGTTAATATATTTTATAAATAATATATTTTATTTTGTGCATTTACAAACATTCTGAGAAGAGGTTCAAGGGCTACATGACCCAAAATAGGTTAAGAACTCATGCCTTACACAAAAATGGGCTCAGAGAGAGAAGGATGGGGCTCAGAGAAAGGGAGGACATAGGGGGATGGTAAGTATGCTGGGGGGCTTACAAAAAGAGGAACTGACCAAGAATAGTCGGAGTCAAAGACTGGAAAGTGAAAAAGGATTTAGAAAAAGAGAGAATGTGAGACACAGGAGGGGATTCAGAAATAGACCGGGACTTGGAGAGAGGGAGGGGATGTTCATACTCTGAGAGGAGACTCAGTTGGGTGGGGGTTCAGGGTGGGAAGTCTATGTGAATGTGAGCCTTTGAGGATTGCGTCGCTGCTTTAGGCTCTGAAACGCTTCACTCACCAGGAAATGTGATTTTACTCAGGGCCCTGAAACTAGGCAAGTGGAGGGCCTGGGTGATTGAAACCTTGAGAGATTAAATAAACTGAGAGGAATCTCCAGATTCAATCAGCAGCTCGCCTTTTCCGGAGCACCCGCGTTGCTCTCCCCTCTTTCTTGGAGGCCTCTGGGACTCCACAGGCCGGTGTCACTTTATGCTCCGAGTTAATTTCACGTCCTTCCCCTACTTGCCCGCCTGCCTCTAGGGTTCGTGGAATAATTAAGCCAGGACTCCGGTTCTATTAATAGCAGAGCCCCAACCTACAGGAACCCCGAGCCCTTTCAAGCAGAATCTAAAAGTAGGACCTTATTAAGGACTGGCTCTAGCAGCAGCTCCTCGGCTCGGCCAGACAGGAAATTGGAATTGCCCAGTGACTGGGAAAACCTATTACTTGGCAGATTTCGGGGAGCGTTACAATCTGATTTCGTGTGAGCCTTACCCACTGAAAAGAAGGTGGGGGTGGGGGTAAGGAAATGGGATAGGATCACAGGGAGCTCTTGGGGATGGAATCGGGGGGAAGGGCCATGGACAGGGAGGATAAGCAGGGTTAGTTGAAAAAGAGACAAGGTAATGGAAAGACCCCTTTTCCCGCTCCCCATTCTTTCATGGAGAAGAGAATCGAGATGGAACCCTATAGTATATGGGAGCGCAGCAGTGGAAATTGTGGGAGGGTTGAAGGATCAGATTTTACAAATGCAAGCCCAGGAGGCTATCCAGTGGTGGGGAGGAACCCTGAGACACATCAGAAACTTTGGAGAAGAGAGTCTCCTCTTTGTTATAACTGCCCCACTCCCACCCAAACTGCAGTAACACGGGGGAGGGGGGAGGTAAGAGGGGAAAGGGGGTAGGAGGAAGAGGTGGGGAGAGAGAAAAAATTTATATTGGGAGTCAGTAAAATTGGATTCTACTGGAGTCTTAGTTCTAGCACTAAGTCAACATGTCATTTTGGGGTGTCACTTTCCTCCTATGAATAAAGTACCACAAACATATTTGACCATCTAGTGGTTAGAATGCCCTGTCTAGACTCTGTCTAGGAGACGAAATTTATGATCTCTCCCCCTCCTAAAGATAAGGATCTAGTAGGAGGATAAAGGAAAGATGGACTATGTGGTTCCTAAGGTCCCTAGCAGCTCTTAAAAAAAAGAATCTATGAATCTCTTTTTGAAAGCAAAGAGAAAACAGCACAAAGGAGAAGGACCCCCCCCCCAGTATAGTCAATTTGAAAAAAGTGAGATAATAATAAAAGTGAAGTCCATTTCTTATAACATCAAAGGGGAGGCTGGTTCACCGGAAAGAATCCTGGTCTGGCGGTAAGGAGACTGCGGTCCTCCTCTTCTGTAAAATGATAGCAACTGAGCTCTGTGATCAATAAAATCTGTTTCTGTTCTAACATGACTATGATTCTATCTCTAAGGATCCCATACAGCCATTAGGAGCTAAGAGAAAAACTCATATAATGATAAAATTGACTTTTATTATTGGAAAAATTCTGTGACACATTATTTAAGGGATGGATGGTATGTGCATTTAGAAAGGAAAATGGTGATCACTAAAAGCCAGTGTATCTTCATCAAGAACAAGTCATAGCTAGACTAACCTAATTTCCTTTTTTTTTTACAGGGTAACTAGATCAAGGAAATGCTCTGTAGACAATATACCTTAATTTCGGCAAAGCGTTTGATAAAAATCTCTCCTATTGTCCTTATGGGAAAGATCAGAAAGTATAGGCTTCATAGATAAGGTAAGTGAGTTCAAAACTGGCTCAATCACCAGATCCAATAAGTAGTCATTAATGGGTCAATGCTGAAGGAAGTTTCCATTTGGGTGCCCCCAGGGTTTGGTCCTATGTTATTTAATATTATTTTTTAACCAATGCCTTGAATAAAGGCATAGATGGATTGCTCTCAAATTTCAGATGACATGCAGTTGGGAGGGATAGCTTACTCATCAGAAGACCAATAATTTTTTTTACATGTACAGTCATTTAAAACATGTCCATATTAGTCATTTTGTATAAGACTCAAACAAAAGAAAGGTAGAAAGAAAGAAAAAAGAAAGAAAGAAAGGAAGGAAGGAAGGAAGGAAGGAAGGAAGGAAGGAAAGAAGAAGGAAAGAAAGAAGAAAAGAAAGAAAGAAAGAAAGAAAGAAAGAAAGAAAGAAAAGAAAGAGGTGAAAAATAGTATGCTTCAGTCTATATTTAGATAACCTTAGTTCTTTTGATGGAGGTGGATACCATTTTTCATCATGAAGGCTTTAGGATTGTCTTGAATAATTGTATTGCTGAAAATAAGTAAATCATATTGCTGTAACTATGTACAACATTCCCCTAATTCTGCTTATTTCATTCTTCATCAATTCATGTAAGTCTTTCCAGATTTTTCTGAAGTCATCCTGCTCATCATTTCTTATAGCATAATAATATTCCATAACAATCATATACCAGAACTTGTCCAACCATTCCCCAATTAATGGGCATCCTCTTAATTTCCAATTCTTAGCCACCACAGAGAGGGCTGCTATAAATATTTTTGGTACAAGTAAGTTCTTTTCCTTTTTTGTTTCTAAAATCTCTGGGGTCTAGACCTAGCAGTGGTATTGCTGTTTCAAAGGGTATGCTTATAGATCTGACAGACAGGCTATCCCTTACTCTTCTAATTTGATTGCTTCATTGTTTGTGGTACTTTTTAGCAAGCAGTAGTTTTCTTCCTTATCTCTTTTAATTAGGTCTATCTTTTGCTTTTATTTTGTCTAAGATCAAGATCACTACTCCTGCTTTTTTTTTTTTTAACTTCACCTAAAGTATAATAGATTCTGCTCTAGGCCCTTACCTTTATTTACTCTGTGCGTATCTCTCAGCTCCAAGTGTGCTTCTTATGAGCAACATGTTGTAGGATTCTGTTTTTTTATCTACCCTGGTATCCACTTCTGTTTTGTGGCAGTTTGTCCAATTTACATTAACAGTTATGATTACTACCTGTGTATCTCCCTCCATTCTATTCTTTCTTCTGTTTGTCCTCTCTCCTTTCATCCTTTCCCACATCACCAGTGTTTTGTTTCTATCTACCTCTTTACCCAGTCTGCCCTCCCTTATGTTATCCCCACCCCATCTTTTCTTAATCTCCTTCCCTCTAATTCCCCATTGGTAGGATAGATTTTCATATTCAACTGACTGTATATATCATTCCTTCTTTGAGCCAATACTAATAAGAGTAAGGTTCAAGCAATGTCCATTGCCCACCCTTCCATCTTCCCCTCCACTATGAAAGATCTTTGTCACTTCTTCATGTGATATAATTTGCTCCATTTTACTTCTCCCTTCTTCACCCTTTGTACTCCTCCTTCTCATCCTTTAATAATTTTTTTTATGTCATTCCCTCAAATTCACCTTATAACCATAAATTCTGTCAATGTATAGTCCTCCTGATTGTCCTAACAATGATAGAGTTCTGAACAGTCTGAAGCATCACCTTCCTGTGTAGGAATATAAGCACTTTAGCACTATTGACTCCCTTAGGTTTTCTTCTCCCTTTTGACCTATTTATACTTCTTTTATTTTTGTGCCTTTTTTTTTTTTGGAGGGCAGTTGGGGTTAAGTGACTTGCCCAAGGTCGCACAGCTAGTTTTTTGTGTTAAGTGTCTGAGGTCAAATTTGAACTCAGGTCCTCCTGACTCCAGGGCTGGTGCTCTATTCACTGCACCACCTAGCTGCCCCTCTGTTTATACTTCTTTTGGGTATTTATATTGGAGGTCAAATTTTTGCTTTGGTTCTAGTCTTCTCTTTATGAGGACTTGAAATTTATCTATTACATTGAATGACCATTTTTCCTCCTTGATGTATTATGCTTAATTTTTTCCAGGTGAGTGATTCTTGGTTATAGTCCTAACTCCTTTGCCTTCTGGAATATCATGTTCCATGATCTCCAACCATTTAATGTTGCAGCTGCCAGGTCTTGTGTGATCCTGATTATGACTCCCCAATATTTGAATTGTTCTTTCAGGCCACTTGAAGCATTTTTTTCCTTGATAGTTCTGAAATTTGACTATTCCTTGGGGTTTTTATCTTGGAATTTCTTTTTTTTTTATTTTGGGATCTCTTTCCTGAGGTGATTGGTGAATTCCTTCAATGCCTATTTTGCCCTCTGGTTCTAAGACAGTAGGGCAATTTTCTTTGATGATTTCTTGAAAGATGCTGTCCAGGCCCTCCTTTTGATTGTGGACTTCAGATAGTCCAATAATTCTGATATTATCTTCCTGGATCTCCTTTCCAGATCAGTTGTTTTTCCCCATGAAGTATTTGACATTTTCTCCATTTTTTCGTTCTTTTGAATTTGCTTGTTGATTCATGATGTCTCCTAGAGTCATTAGCTTCCACTTGCCCAATTCTAATTTTTAAGGTTTTGTTTTCCTTAATTGGTTTTTGTGCTTTCTTTTCCATTTGGCCAATTCTACTTTTTAACCAGTTTTCCAAGCTGTTGAATCTTTTTTCATAATTCTCTTACATCACTTTCATTCTTTACCCATTTTTCTTCTATCTCTCTTACATGATTTTAAGCTCCTTTTTGAGCTCTTCCATGAGATCTTTCTGGACTTGAGATCACTTCCAGTTTTTCTTTGAGGTTTTTGCCCATAGGTGTTTTAATATTGTTGTCCTCTTCTGAGTTTGTGTCCTGGTCTTTCCTGCCACCATAATAACTTCCAATGGTCAGATTATTTTTGTTGTTGTTGTTTTCTACTCATCCTTTTGTTTTCCTTTTTCCTTTTCTTTCCTTTTTCTTCTTCCCTTTCTTTTAAATTTGACCTCAGCTCCCAGGGTGACAGGGGCACTGTCTCTGGCTTCTTGTGCTAGTGGTTACAGGTTCTGACAGTTTACTTGGTGCTATACTGATGTTACCCTGAGGCCCAAGGGGGGCCTCATGTCTGGTTCTTCAATAAGGGTGTGAGGTGGGGGTTGGCTGGCAGTGCCGGAGGCCATAGGTGTCTGGCAGCTTACCTGGTGCTGAACTGGGGTCCCAGCAGTCATGCCTAGCATGTGCTGAGGCCTGGTTTCTGTGTTTCCCGGTGGCTACACTGAAGCACATAGTGGTCAGGCCTATGGAAGCTACCTGTTTGCCTGGAGCTGTGCTGAAGCAAGTGGAAGTCTGGCCACTGGAGGCTGCCTGTTCGCCCAGGACTACATTGAGGAATGTGCTGGTTCTTGGCACTAGAGTCTGCCAGTTCCCCTGGCTAGGCTAAGGCATATGGGGGTCCTGGTGTTGGCATTTGCCTGCTCCACCACACTGGGTTTCAGAATCTCCTGTTTGCTGAGGTGGGGCTTGTTGCTGGCTTGCTGGGATGCTTCCAATTCTGGGATGTGCTCCCCTTTCACCTGAGTGAGACGAACCTTTCTTGCTGATCCTTCAAGTTTCTTAGACTAAAATATTGTTTTGCCTCATCATTTTGCTGGGTCTATGATTCCAGGATTTGTTTTGGGGCTCTATTTCATGGTTGTTTTGAGGGGAGTGTGGGAGAGTTGCAATAGTTTGCTACTTACTCCAACACCTTGACTCGAAGTCCCAGAAGACCAACAATTTAAGAATAAGAGGACAAATTTGAAATGATGAAATTTTAATAGTATCTAAATATAAAATCTTCCACTTGGTTAAAAAAATTCCCTTCAAAAGTACAGAATGGAGGAGATATTTCTGTGAATCTATTTCTATGAAAATTATCTGAAGGTTTTGATGGACTTCAGTCTCAAAAACAAGTAAAAATTTAACAAGTTAACCCAAAACACTAAGCTCAGTGAAAGTTATTAGGAATAGTATCATAACAAGGGAGTGCAGTGTCATTGCATAAAACTGGAAGATACTTCATTTCGACTAAAACTTTCTTTTTTCACAGATGAGGAAATTAAAACCCAAGGAGGTCACATGACTAGATGGTTGCATTTCAGAAGGGTTGCTGGCTAAGAGATAGACAGGTAAGTGAAATGCTCACCAATTAGGGTTCTGGAACTGTAAGGGTTAAGTCCTTCAGGGCATGTTCTCTGGTCCAAGGATTGAGCTGTCTTGAATACTACTTCCTAATAATTAGAACTGTACAAAAGTGGAATTTTCTCAAGAGAAAATGGGTTTCCTTCTAATTGGCATTTTTTCAAGTAAAGATTGAATGACCAATTGGCAATGCTATGGAACAGTTTTTTTTTAGTAGTATGGGTTGTCCAGATACCCTCTGAAGACCCTTTCTAACACTCTGTGTTTCTGTCTCCTCATTCCAAAGACAATGATATTTCCACTGAGACATACTGTCTTTAGTCTGCACAAAGCCAGCTGATGTTTTTTGTTGTTTAGTCATTTTAGTTGCATCTGACTCTCTTATTGCTTTGGGATTTGTCTTGGCAAAGATACTGAAATAGTTTTCCATTTCCTTCTCCAGCTCATTTTACAGATGAGGAAACTGAAGTAAACAGGGTTAAATGACTTGTTCAGGGTGATAAGCTAGTAAATGTCTGAGACCAGATTTGAACTCAGGAAGAAGAGTCTTCCTGTCTCCAGGTCCAGCATTTCATCCACTGTTCTGCTTGATAGCCCACTAACTGAGGTTTACATAAACCTTTTTTAAAAGGGAAATGCTTTTTCCTACTTTTAAAAAGATTTGAGGATGCACAGTGAACACACAAAAAATGTGTTGAATATAGCAAAATAGTGCTAAGCTCTTGAGGAATTAAAACATGGCTGAAGACTGTGAAAGAAATGCTGCAACTGAGCAAAGAATTAGCTAATTGGAAGATAAAATAGAAGACTCAGCTCTTAGCTAAACTACTCAAACTAATAAAATGATGCTGAAGAAACTGAGGCACCTTGAAAGTAAATCAAAGTGTTCTTATGGGCCCCAGAGGAACAGAAAAGCTATCACTATGGAGAAAGTAATTGGGGAAATAAAGAACAATCTCCTGAACCAGAAACAACATTGGCATAGATATGGAGAGGGACAGAATTCCAATCCAAAGCATTTATCATAGAAAACATAATTTGAGAACTAGAAGAGACTTTAGAACCTAGAATGTTAGAACATAGAATATCTGAGTTAGAAGGGACCTTGGAACATAGAATATCAATATGAATACAAAGAATATCAGAGTGGAAGGGACCTTAGAACATAGCTTGTGTGAACTTGGAAGACACCTTAGAATACATGTAGGGGGTTGATTAGGGAAGCATCTGGATCACTTTCATGAGCTAATTGGTAGGGTGAGTCTTTGTTTGAGATTTGGATGGCATCTTCCAGTGAAGGGGCAGGTATGTCAATTTGAGCCATCCTGGATTGACTGAGGATAGATTATTTGGCTTGGACTATTTTTGGATAGATTGTGATAGTAGGAGACACCCTTTGTTTTTTCCTGATTCTACAAAAGGGAAGTCATTTTCTGAGTTGTTTTTTTTAGTCTCCCTCTCTTCCACCTTTAAGACATCCTGAGGAAGCAGCAGAGGGCAGAATGGACCTCTGTTTGGGGGTTGGGATGAACTCTCAGTGGGATCTGAGAAAATCTCAGCTGGGATCCCATGCCCCAGGATGTCTTAATGACTGCCTTAGGGCCAGAAGTGCATGGAAATTGCATTTGCTCTTGCCTACATGGCCTGAGTAAAAGTCTTGGATCCTAAATTCCTAATCTCAACCTTGGAGAAGGAGTGTCGTCTCTCAACCTAAGAGATAGAGATTATGGAGAGGGGAATGGTATCGTCTGAATGATGTCTCTAGGGACCAACCTGCCAGTGGAAGTTTAAGTTGAGGGACTGAAGCTATAGGAAGCTACAGCAACCCTCAGAAGTAGGTAGTATGCCTATTATGATCATCATGATTTAACAGCTGAAAAAACTAAGGCTCAGAGAGGTGAAGTAGCTTGCCTAAGGTCACACAGCTAAAAAAGTAACAAAACCTGTGTTTGTACCCCGACCTTCTACTTCTAAATCCAGTTTCTTTTCTACTATATCACTCTACTTTTTTTTTTTAGAGTTCCCTCCTTAACGCATGGAAAACATAATTTAAAGACAAAGTATTTAATTAAAGACAAAGCATTTGGTACTTCTTAGAAAGGAGAAATAACATCTAAAGGTAGAAAGTTTAGTGTTGGTCACTTATTTATAGCTTGGTAAATCTGGAATTGTTTATGAAACTGCTTTGTTTCTACCTTATAGTTTTCATGTGTGTCTAATTTTCCATTGATTTCTTTTCTTCTCACTATTAATCTTGTCCCTTTTATACATTTAAATCCCTCTGCACAAAGCTAAGAGAAACAGTGGTATTAGCAACAGTAGAATAAAGGGCCAAGTTGACACTTCTCTTTGAAGGCAGAAGAAGGATAAAGTTGTAAGACCTGAAACACTTTATCAATAGCATCCCACAGCTGCCAAAATGACCACAGGAAGAAGTGCAGAACGGGTGACAGATGACCTTGAGAGTGGAAAATCAGGCAGGTGGGAGAGGAGATATAGGATAGACATGGATTTTAGTTTTAGCAAAGTTCAAGTTAATTGTGCAAAGAAAAATCAATGGGAAATAGATACTGTAAGGGATAGTAACACAATTTCATGACCTTTCCTTTCTCTGAGCCCCCATTTCCTCCTATGTAAAATGAGGGGGTTGAACTAGATAATCTCTAATTTCTCTTCCAGCTCTAAACTTTGTGATTCATTTTTAAAAAGGTTCCAGACCATGGATATAAATAAGATATAAGGGCAGATGTATAAGGGGAGGATTCAATCACTGGACTGAAGAGTGCATGCTGGGGAGTAAGGTACATGAAGACTGCAAAAGTAGGAAAGTGATAGGTTAGGAAAGACTTGAATGCCAAAAGGGCTAGATTACTCATTAGCCTTTAATGAGAATTAAAGACTTGTTTGATTAATAAGTAACATTGCTTCAATGCCTCAAGGACCTGTGTTTTCATCCTAAACATCAAAAATCATAACCCCATTGCACCTTACCAGGTGGGCTTCCCAAGTTGTTATGGACAAAACAATTTATCACCTATTGGCCAGAGTTCTGGAGCTTAGCCTCTTTGTACTTAACCAGATTGTTCCCCAGAAAACAGATAGATCTAGTCACTAGGTCTGCACTTAAAGTCAATTTACTCGGCAACATGTGACAAATTTCATTCTTTACTTGGCATGGTCTTTGAGAACCCAGAATCACCACCCCCATGCTATAATAAAGCATTGTCAGAGGAATGATAAAAAACTAAAAGAAAGAAATATGGAATTAACATAAAGACCTTAATGTAATTAATATATAAGCATTTATTAATGTGTGCCAGGCTCTGCGCTGGGGATACAAGAGGCAAAAGATAGTCCCTAGCTTCAAGAACCTTACAATCTAATGGGAGAGAAAACATGCAAAGAAATACACACAAGCCAAGCTACAAATAGGATAAAAAAGAAATAATTAAAAGGTGGAAAGCATAGGGATTAAGAGAAGTTAGGGAATGCTTCCTGTAAAAGGTGGGATTTTATTTGGGACTTAAAGCAAGCCAGGAAGGTTAGTAGTTTGAGTAAAGGAGGGAGAGTGTTCAAGGCAAGGAGGAGAGCCAGACAAAATGGCTGGAACTGAGAGATGGAGCTGGAGAGCCAGGAGGTCATTGTCACTGGACTGAAGAGTACATGCTGGGGAGTAAGGTATATAAAGACTGGAAAGGTAGGAAGGTGGTAAGTAATGAAAGATTTGAATGCCAAAAATGTAATTTTGTATTGCCCTATTTCCTGGAGGAAATAGGAAGCAATTGGAGTATGGATGTCCATTGAGTGTGTGTGTGTGTGTGTGTGTGTGTGTGTGTGTGTGTGTGTGTGTAGGGTATGATATAATGAGAACTTCATTTTAGGAAAATAATTTTAGTGGCTGAATGGAGACTAGATTACAGTGGGGAAAGACTTAAGGCAGGCTGATCCACCAGCATGTTAATGCAATAATCAAGATGTGAGATGATGAAGCCTGAACTAGAGGAGTGATAGTGTCAGAAGAGAGAATGGGGTATATTCAAGAGATGTTTCAAAGATGAAATTGACAGTCTGTGGCAACAGTGTGAATGTGGGGGTGAAAGGTAGTGAGGACTTCTAGGTTGTGAACCTGAAGAACTCAGAGTATTCCCTCTACAGTAATAGGGAAAGTGGGAGTAAGGAAAGATTTAGGGATAAAGATAATGGTTTCTATGTTGGACATATTGAGTTTAAGATGTCTACTGGATATCCAGTTTGAGATGTCTGAAAGGCAATTGGAGATTTGAGGAGGTCAACAGAGAGATCAGGTCAAGAAAGGCAAATTTAGATTTGAGATCATCAACAGAGAGATAATAATTAAATCCATGGGAGCTGATGAGATCACAAAGTGAAGTAGTAGGGGGACAGAGCCAAGATGGCAGAGTAAAAGCAGGAATTTGCTTGTGTTCCCATTCCAACCACCTTCAATACCTGTAAATAATGACTCTAAACAAATTTTAGAGCTATAGAACCACAAAGTGACAGAGAGAAACAAATCTCCCACTGAAGGCAGCCTGACAGGCAGACAGGAAGGGTCCATCACACCAGGCCCAGAGTGGAGCACGGTTCTTTGTGAGCCATGCTGGCCCAGACACTTGGCACAGACTAGCCAGAGCAGACTTCAGGAGAGTGCACCACCAGTAGCTGTGGCGATTTCCAGACTTCTCAACCTATAAACACCAAAAAGAAAGTAAAAGGTCAGTGAGGAACTCTGTTGGAACTGGGTGAGCGAAGAGTGTGATTTGGCTCTTTCCCGGAGCCACAGAGGTGGTGGCTGTCTACAGCTGCTACCTTAGTGGCTGCTTTTGGAGCTCCTTTCCCACATATTGTTGGAGGAATCAAGTAGCTGACCAGAGGGCAATTACTGGAATCTCTTTGCTGGCACTGAGGCAGGATTCTCTTACTTTGCCCTGCTTGAACCTGGGTTGTAGTCTTGAGTGGTGGTCCTGGGGTGAGGAGCACTGATGTGACAGAGCTTGTGGTGGCTTTGGAGAGGGTGTTTTCCTCACAGTTATGACGCAGGTGCCTAGAACAAACTCTGACAACAGCTAACCAAAACCCCAGAAATTTGGGACACAACATTCTCCACTCTGGAAGCAGAGTTCTACCATGGCAAAGAACTCAAAAGTCAAGTAATTGACTGGCAAGAAGAGAAAACAGAGGAAGCAAAATCAAACAATAAAATCATTTCTTGGTAACAAAGACGATCAAAACATAGAACCAGAAGAAGACAGCAAAGTCAAAATTCCTGCATCAAAAGTCTCCAAGAAAATTATGAACAGATTGCAGAACATAGAGGAGCTCAAGAAGAATTTTGAAAATCAAGTAAGAAAAGTAGAGGAGAAATTGGGAAGATAAATGAGAATGATGCAAGAAAACCATGAAAAGTGATTCAACAACCTGCTAAAGGAGACCCAAAAAAATGCTGAATAAAAAGAAAAAATAAAGCAACAACAAAGTGAAGTAATATAGAGGGGGAAGTGAAAAGGGATTAGGACAGAGCCCTGAGTGACAGCTATGATTAGAGGGTGTGATTTGGAAGAGGATCAGCAAAGTAGACAGAGAAGGAGTAGTTAGAAGGAGTACCAGGGCAGGGTGATGTCCAAAAAACAAACACAAACCTAGAGAAAAGGGAGTATCAGGGAGGAGAGAGTGATCAATAGTGTCAAAGGCTGCAGAGAGACCAAGGAGAATGAGGACTAGGAAAAATATGATGATGTTTGAAAAAGTACAAAATGTAGAATAGAAAAATTTATAATATTTAATGTTATTGTCTGATCTACTATAAAGAAATGAAAGTTTAAAGTCCTCTGCTGAAATCAAAGGGGAAAAATGGTGAAGAATGACAGTGATATTACCTTACATTTGTGTAGAGCTTTAGCCAAGTTTGCATAGTATTTATATCCTGAGGAAAATCAACAATTTGCAAGTCAACAGAGGAGAATGCACATATATTCTAGAATCATAGAATATCAGTATTAGGAGAGACCTTGGAGATTTTCACTTTGCAGATGATGAAACACTCCCACGGAGGTGAAGTGATTTGCCCAAGATTATACAATTATGGTAATTAGGTGAAGAGTTGGAAAACTCAGGTCTCATACCTCCCAGTATTCTGCTTTACCACAGTGGTTCAATTATAACATTAAATATAGATGGACTGAACTCTCCCATAAAAAAAGGGTCATTGACTGGATTGATTAAAAAATAAAATCCAACAATCTGTTTTCCACAAGAACAGCACATAAAACCAAGGGATATTAACAGGCTAAAAATGAATGGCTGGTATAAGGTCTATCATGCCTCTGTGAATAAATATATAAAAAGCAGGGGTTACTAATGTAGTGCCAAATAAAGTAGATTTCATAGCAAAGTAAATTAATTGGAACAATCATGGTTACTCTATAATGGCAGAAGGAACATTAAACATTGAAAGTCCTCAACAAGAATGACTTTTTTCTCCCTCAACAATATGCATGTAAAATATCCTTAAAAGGGGCGGGGGGATTCAAGAAGAAATAGAATTTAAAATTCAAGATTTTAACCATTCAAGGTTTCAACACTTTACTATCAAAATGTGCCTTTGGAAATACATATATTAATGAAGGAATTATAGAACTGAGTAATAGAATAAATATGGCAGAATTAATTGATCCATGAAGGAAATTAGTTGTTAGGACAAAACAATTATGGCCTGTTTACAAAAGTAGATGTTTCTCTTCTCTTGGTCTGAGTTTTTCATCTGTAAACTGATAATATTGGATGAGATGTGTGCACCAAGGTGACTTCTAGTTAAAAATTGTATAATACTATTATATATATGAACTACAAAAAGGCAAACATTCTGCATCCCTCTATCCGTCTGTCTATAGCTGTCTATCTAGCTATAATCTGGGCCTTACTTTCCTGTTTGTAAAATAATAAGATAACTTTGGAAGGTAGTTCCTATTTTTATCTCTACGTTACAGATAGGGAAACTGAGGCAGGTAGCAATTCAGTGATTTGCCCAAGGTCACACAGATAATAAATGCTTAAGTTCATCTTTGAAACCACATCTTTCTTGTTTCAGGTCTAGGGTTCTAGCCACTTCTCCACTCAGCTGTTTAAAGTATAAAATCATTCCACATTAAGATGTGAATTATTGTCCATCAACTACCACTTAAGTTTGGGTAGATCTAAAGAATTGTCTTTGACTCTCTTCACTTCTTTCTCCACACTATCTAACCCGAGCAAGATTATCATCTA
The DNA here is from genome assembly GCA_011680675.1 of Gymnobelideus leadbeateri. Lineage (NCBI taxonomy): Eukaryota > Metazoa > Chordata > Mammalia > Diprotodontia > Petauridae > Gymnobelideus > Gymnobelideus leadbeateri. Next base: position 647,602 of record WOXC01008646.1, on the reverse strand, counting down.
CACTGATGACTCTGAGATCTACGCTACATATTCATCTCCAAAAACCCTCCAGGACTTTGGTCCAGTATTGCCAATTGACCACTGCATATCTATACTTTCACTTCCAGCCCCTCATCTTTCATATTTTCCTTTTTCTGTGAAGGATACCATCATCCTTTTAATCATCCCATTTTTGTAACCTCAGAGTTTCCCTTGCCCCTTTTACATACGCCCATGTCTAGTCAGGTCTCAAATCTTGTCTTGTCAAATCTACCTTCTAGATATTTCTAGCATCAGTTCTCTTTGTTCCACCCATGGGGCCACTACATGTTTTTAGGCCATCACCACCTCTAACCAAACCCATCACAATAACCTTCTTATTGGTCTTATTTAATTCCAGTCTCTCCCTTCATCACCATCATCACCTCTAACCAAACCCATCACAATAACCTTTTTATTGGTCTTATTGGTCTTATTTAATTCCAGTCTCTCCCTTCATCACCATCATCACCTCTAACCAAACCCATCACAATAACCTTCTTATTGGTCTTATTTAATTCTAGTCTCTCCCTTCAAGTAATCATTTACATAAGCTGTCAAAACAATCTTTGTGAGATCCAGGTGGGACCACATCACTCTGCTGTTCAAAAACTTTTGCTGACTTCCTATTATTTTTAATATGAAATACAAACTTCTCAGCCTGGTATTAGAACCTTTCCATGAACTGGCTCCAATCTACCTTAACTGATTAATTTTATATTATAATGTGAGACAGTGAAAAAATTGCTACATTTGGTATCAGAGGACCTGGATTTAAAATTCAACCTCATGTGTTATTGGGTATTAATTTCACTTCCAGTTCTAAATGTCCTTTCTAGTTCTAAAACTCTGAGCCTGATAGGAATGGACTTGGTGCTGGAACTGTTTGCTAAGGTTACATTTTTGGATAAAATAAGACACTTGTAATTTATTGAAGAATTAAGAAGAGGGAGTCCCCACTTAGCAAGGTTATGCAACAAAGATTTGGTGACACTTAGTTTTTATATACTCCACACCCTTTTTCCCTCATATGGAAATGTATCTGTTCAGCAGGGTAGGTGGTACTAATTCTTCTGGTCTTTGAACATTCACAAAGTTGAAGGGGCCCTTTCTCCACATGGAAGAGACTTTTTTTTGGTGGGTGTATGTGAGCAGAAAACTTTTGGGAGGCAGAAGCCAATCTGATTCTGTGGACAACTTTGTTTTAGGGAAAACCAATCCATTTAACAGAGGCAAGTAGATGGCACAGTTGATAGAAGCTTGGGCCTGGAGTTAGGAAGACCTGAATTCAAATCCAGCCTCAAACACTTACTATCTGTGTGACCCTGCACAAATCACTTAACCCTATTTACCTTAATTCACTGGAGAAGGAAATGGTAAACAACCCCAGGATCTTTGCCAAGAAAAAGAAATATTGGACATATTGGCATACTATAGACAATATTGGCATACTATGGTCCATGAGGTCATGACTGAACAAGAACAACAACAAATCTATTTTACAGGGGAATTAGAAGTGGGGTATCCTAGTCCTATGACATTGCCTTTGCTCCCTTCATGTATACTCTGTTCTAGTTGTTGAACTTGACATTATGTTTCCCATCTCAGTGTCTTCAAGAAATTATCCCCTCATGATTGTAATTCACTCCTTATTCAACATTATCTCTTAGAATTCTTTAAGGATAATTTCAGATCCTGCCCCCTAAATGATGCTTTTTTGGATGCGTCAAGCTGCTAGTGTTTTCTTGCTCCTTAAATTATCTCATATTAAGTGTCATTAATTATTTGTTGTTATTGATTAATTATATTAATATAATATATTGTATTGATTATTAATTAATAGCAATTGTAATTATTGTATATTAAGCAATGAAGAGCCAGCCAGGCTGTAGAGGGGTGTTCAGCTCAAAAATGGGAGACACAAGCTGTCCTTTTGGGTTGTAGGAAATCATGTAATTATAGTATCTATGTTCTATTGTATTTTTATTTGTTTTGTTAAATATTTTCCAATTATGTTTTAATGTAATGATCCAGCATTTGGAAGACATTGTGTTTGATGCCTCTGCTGAAGAGCCTCAAATGCTACTCCCCATGTGGAAGAATCTGAGGGCTTGGGGAGAATAGTGAAGTACCTTGGGGAGACTTGGAGCATACGTAGACATTCTGAAATGAACCATGTGGGGGACAGAAACTTCTTTGACTGGCTGTGCTTATGCAAACAGAACTGAGGCCTCCTTAAAAAAGACTTAGTTGGCCTTGATACTCTTGATTAGACTAATCTGCTGATGGCATTTGGTGAGAGTCAGGGCTGTAAGGGAAAACGTCTTTACTCTTGTCTCTCTGAGGTGGACATGCAGTCTAGTCTCATGAGTACAGGCCTTGTTCTTTTGATCTAGGTGAGGAGATTGGAGACAGCAGCCTTGTAAAGTCTGAAGGTTAGAAGAATGAACTCACTGGGAGTTGAGTTCACATCAGCCTTTGCACCCAGCCCAGAATCAATGCTCCAAGGCATGTCCTGAGATGTGGGTTCATGTAGCAATCCTTCCTTTTTGGAAACAAGGTATGACCAAGGCTATGGAGTTGTTGCTGTTATTATTTAGTTGTTTCAATCATGTCCAACTCTTGGTGACCCCATTTGGGGTTTTCTTGGCCAAGATACTGAAGTGGTTTGCCATTTTCTCCTCTAGCTCATTTTACAAATGAGGAACTGAGGCAAATAGTTTTTAGTGACTTTCCCAAGGTCATGCTGCTAGTAAGTGTCTGAGACCATATTTGAACTCAGAAAGATGAGTCTTCTTGACTCCAGGGCCAATGTTCTATCTACTGTACCACCTAGATGTCCTAGAGACCCTACTAAGTCTGGGCTCACTCTCTCCAAAGGCCAAAGTGAGATAGAGGAGAATGTAAACCTGAAGTGTAATGTTGTTACTTTAGTTCGTGGTATATCTTAAAAGTAAACTTTCTCTTTATAAAAACTAATTGATATTAATTAGCTCAGTGGACCTGGGGTGCTAGTTACTGGTGACCAACAGTGGGGAAAACATAATTGGTGAGGATTCAAACTGACATCAGTGGAGAAGAGACGCCTCAACTCCTCAAGTTTCACCCAGAACTTTGAGGGGCAGATGTAGCTAGACTCATAGAGTAGGTTGTAGAATGTGTGTGCTGCATACTCACTACCAAGTTATTTCTGCACATACTATATTCCTCCATTAGAATGCAAGTTTCCTGAGGGTAAGGGCTGTTTTGTTCTTTTCTCTGTATCCCCTGCACCTATCATATTGCCATATACAAGGAAAGCCCAGGCAGTCTGGTGGCTAGAGTATTGTCTTAGAGTCAAGAAGACCTCAGGTCAAATCTTGCCTCAAATATGCACCAGTTATATGACCCTAGGTAAATGACTGGTTCTTCCTGAGCTTGTTTCCTCATCTGTAAAGTGGGGATAATAATATCACTTACTTCACAACTTTATTGGAGGGATAAGATGAGATATTATGTAGAAAGCATTTTATATAAATATGAACTTTTAATTATATGTTTAATGAATATTCTTGAATTTAATAGTAGTACATATTTGCATATTACTCTAGGGTTTACAAATCACCTTCCTTGCCATCCTGGGAGGAAGATCGTTCAAATTTCATTTTCCCTACTTTATAAATGATGACATTGAGGCTTAATGAGAACAGATATCTTGCATAAGGTCATAAGACTGGTAAGCAAAAGAGCCAAGATTCAAATACGGTTCTGGGTTAACTCTAAGACCAACTTTCTTTCTGCTATAGTGTTCAGTATCTCATTTAGCTAAAGGACCCAGAAAAGAATCCAAGCAACAAGCCAATAGAAAATGGAATGAGAAAAGTGATAAAACTAATAGTGGAATCGAATGGGGTATGTGAGAAGATATGGGAGACAGCAGATTGGAGGAGGGGATATCCTGTGGGATTGCTATTTTGGGGTGGTGGGTAGGGGAAAAACGTGGGGAAAATTTATAACTCAAAATCTGGCAGAAATGAATGATGTAAACCAGAAGTTAATAAAGCATTTAAAAAAAAAAACTAATGGTGGAAATAAGCAAAAAAAAATTTTTTTAAAGTGATAAAACCAACTGGTTTTGATAAATTTGAAAAAGTTAAGAAGATTGATAAAAACAGCCCATTTAAAAAGAGAGAGTGAATTAACAATCAGAAACAAGAGAAATAAAAGGAATCATACATAAGAAAATTTTATTTAGATTACTATTATTCTGTATTAATTAACTAGATAATATAATGAGTCTATCAATATTTATCAAGCCCCTACAATGTGCCAAGCACTGTGCTAAGTGTTGGATATAATTTATTTAGAGCTGGAATCAATATTAGGAATTATCTGATTTAATTTCCATTAAAGCCTAGAGTTACAATATAACTTGCTTAAGAACACTGACCTTGTAGGACATCTAAATTCAAGGACAAAGAGGTTATGGACAGCAGAGGTGAGATATAAACCCAACTCTTTGGACTCAAAATCCTATATTATTTCTGCAAAACCAAGATGTTCCTTGATCAGGTACAAATATATAATTAGCTACAAAGATACAAATATACTAAAGTGGACCCAAGACACTGAGAATGAGTCATAACAGAGTAATTGGGGAAAACATTTTTTGAGTAAAGATCCCATGGAAAGATAGCAGACCTAGTGGATTCCATATAAAGTATCATGGAGATAACAATGGACTTGGAATGTCAGCTCTTCCACTTACTAGATTCATGACATTCAGCAAATGTTTTTTGCCTTTCTGGACCTCAGTTTCCTTATTTTACTATGAAGGAAGAGAACTAGATGACCTCTCAGATAAAATGCCATCTTGACATCTAAAATATAATTTAATTAGTATTGCCATTTTTCTGGTTAATGTGATAAATTCTGTTTATGGTTTTCTTTGCTGTGCTAACCTTGAATTCTGGGAATAATCCTTGCTTGGGTACCTTTCCAGCTCTAATAGTTCATTTATATTAGAAATTTCCTAATTTTAGGTAGTTCCTATATTGCATAAATATTTCTAAAATGTAGAAAAAATATAGTAGGCATTCCAAATTATTTTTTATGAAGTGAACTTGTTTTTGATCCTAAAATCTGGCAAAAATAATTCTAAGAAATAAAGTTATAAGTCAATTTCACCTATAGCTAGACTCACAAATAAAATTCTAGCCACCAAAATATACCATTACATTTAAAGAATTATTTACTCCACTCAAGCAAAGATTGATATAAGAATTTAAGAGGTAGCAAAGCAAAAAAAAAAAAAACCCATCAAGATAATTCATCACATTAAATAGGAAAAATAGTAGCATTAATTAAGTTATTTTTCAGATGTCAAGATGGCATTTGATAAAATGCAATTTCTATTCTTGATTAAAACTAAACATATATAGAGGGCTTTTTTCTTATGAAAAGAAAGAATATTTATTTGAAATCAAGTGTCATCATATAATTTCTCATGTGTATCTCCAAGATATTAAATGGCAAACAACAATAGATATTTCTTTAAAAAATTAGAATAGCACAAAGATGCCTGTGACGACCTTATATAATCTATTACCAGAAATGCTAGCATTACTTATTACCAAGTAGAAAAAAGAGGTATAAATATAGGGAAAGAAGAAATGAAAATCACATCTTTTTGAAGATGACATGATTATAAACCTAAAAAATTCCAAAGAACTCAGCCACAAAACTAGTCAATGTTATAAATGAGCTCAGCAACATTGTAGGAGATAAGATAAAGTCACAACAATCAATTGCTCCTCTATATGCTAGTGACACTCAACTGGCAAACACAAAGAAAAAGGAGATTCCATTTATGATAGTAGACCACAATATTAAATACAGTACTTGGGTAGTCATAAGCCAGGACAATAATGGATTTACTGAGAGGAAATTACAATTCCTAATGGAAGGAATGAGGAAAACCATGAATAAATGGGAGGACAAATGGCAGAGGCTTAGAAGAATAAATGTGGAAAAAACCCAACAGTACCCCACATATGTATATGGGGCAGCTAGGCGGCACAGTGGTTAGAGTGCCAGGCCTAGAGTCAGGAAGACTCATTTCTTGAGTTCAAATATGGCCTCAGACACTATCTTTGTGACTCTAGGCAAGTCACTTAACCAGTATTTGCCTCAGTTTCCCCATATGTAAAATGATCTGGAGAAGGAAATGGCATGTATCAGTTGGTTGACTTATTGACTATAATTCTCAGTACCATAGGCAATGTGATGAGGATGATGAAGATGAGAATGATGATGATGATGATGATAGTATTTACACAGCACTTTAAGCTGTGTAAAGTGCTTTACAGAAACTCTCTCATTTAACTTCACAAGTCCTGGGAGGAAGGTGCTATTATTGTATTTCCATTTTGCAAATAAGGAAAACAAGATTAAAACAGAGACCAAGGTCACGTAGCTACAAAGGGGAGAGGATGCATCAGAGGATGGAGTCTTCCTTACTCCAGGTCCATCATTCTTCTACTGCATCAGTTAGCTGCTTCTAAGATCTAAGTTATAGGTGACTTGTTGACTTGCATTTGGGAATGATGTTTCTATACAAGATGTTGTCTACACAGATGAAATCATAGGTTCCAACAGTCTATCCATTTTTATATGTGTGCATATGTGTGTGTGACATTTATAAATATATGACTCAAAACAGGGAAATACATATATGTATATATGAACACATTATGTGTATATATGTGTGTGCATACATATACATATATGTATATACATATATATCCCCATGGGATAGCTTCTAAAGTTTGGGAGGATACTAACAAAATTGTTCTGGAAGAATGAATAGACAAGAAATTCTAGGAGTAATTTGGTGAATTCTCAATTTCATCATGAGGTATACTTTCACCCAAGCAGATCAAAACCCATCTGGGAGTTGTTATATAACATCCAGACATAATCTGTGTATTAATATATAAAAACTCTACATATATTCCATATATTCCTTTTCTCTGTTTAGTCAAGTCACCACCAAGTCACATGTACACATGTTTTCCCATAAATCCCTCATAGAAGTCTTTTCCCCATATAAAAGAGATTTTAGTTTTGTGCAGTCACCCTTAGCTTTCACTGTGATGGTAGTGGAGTGATAAAAGAGGGGACAGAAGATTCTAAGTATCACAATGTTTTTAGGCCATCTATAAAAAATAATTTAAACATTGGTACTCTCAAAAAATCAATTGAAAGGTAATGATAATGCAGCCAAAGCAGTTCTAATAGAGACATTTTTATGTCTAAATATTGTCATTAACTAAAAGAAATAAGTGAGTAATGAATTAGTCAAACATATTTAAAAAAAAAAAACTAGAATGCTAAAAATCACTCCACTCTAACTAAATAATCAAAAAGAACATTTTGAAAATCAAAGTAGAGATGAACAAAATTCAAAGCAAAAATTGAAATGATGAATATAATTAATAGTGTTTTTGAAATTAAAAAGTTTTGAAAAACACAAATAAAATACATAAATCTAATATGATCTGATCTAATCTGATGCAGAAAAAAGTAAACATAATAAAAAGCCCTACTAGATTAAACAAAGTACCATTTATCAAAATTATATTTCTTAAAAGCAGAAAAAGGAAGATTAGAAAAGAAATTTTAAAAACATATTCAAACTTATACTATATTATATGTCATATCAATAATGATAACTAACATTTTTGTAGTACCTTCAGGTTTGTAAAGCACTTCATGTGTAATTCTCACAACAACCTTCCCTCTTAAATAAGTTCTTTTATTATCCCCATTTAACAGATGAGAAAATTAAGACTGGGAGAAATTAAGTGACTTTGTAAGGATTACACATTTAGCAAGTGTGTGAGGTGTGATTTAAACATACGTCCTACTGACTCCATGTCAAGCCCTCTATCCCCAGTGCTACTGGGTCGGGGAATGAACCATTACTTAATCTATATTTCGAGGTGAGGGAAACTTGGATATCATAGAATAAAGATTTCTCTTGGTTACAAATCCTAATAATGACACTTGGATACACTGTCAGATGATATCCTGTCCACATGGAGAGATTCTACCACTGCATATTTCAGTTCTTCCTTATCTTTTTGTCCTGAATAATTGAATCTTACTTTTTATCTTTCCATAAAGGTCCTATAGAGGGTCTAGCCCAGAGTTAAACTTTTTTTTTTCCATTTGAGACTTCTTAATACTTCAATACTTCTTAAACTATGGGTTATGGCCCCATATGGGTAGCCTCTAGTAAATGTGCTAGAGGTAGGCCTTTCAGTTCTTTTAACACCTTGAAAATGCCAATGTATCAGTCAGGTTGTCCATCTGTTGTCTCTCATTCTCTTTTCCTAGATAACTCGACCACCACCATTTTGGATCATATGTGTCCTTAATAACATCTTTTATACTACTTTTTATACTACTTTTCATACACAAGTTTGTTTATCTCTATTGCCTTTTGGGTGACCTGCCATTTTGGTTCTAGAGGCAAAACAAGGAGCAATGGGTGAAAGTTCTAAAGAGGAATATTTAGGATTGATGTCAGGACAAAAACCTCCTAAATTTTAGAGCTCTGGATATCTGGAATTCACCACCTCTGGGGACAGTAATTTCCTCCTCATTGAACTTCAAGTCTTCAAGTTGTTGTTGTTTTTATCCTTCTTGAAGAGGACCATAACATCAGGAAGGTGATGCCATGACTTGCAAGCAAATTGGATTTAAGTGTGAGAGGGCTGTGTAAAGTCACTAGCCTCGCTTTCTCCTCTGGAGCCATCTGGATCCAGTGGCAAGATATAGATCAGGACAAATGGAGATGGCCTGAGTAGAGCCTGAATACCCATCTCTCAGGTAAGATATAATGGGAATCCCTGTGGGGTATGAATTAGATTAGATGACCACTAAGGTCCCTTTCAACTCTAAAAATTCTGTTTCTGTGATTTTTCCAAATCGTAATGTCATATGATTTGCAGTTATATAGCATTAGGGAGAAAATGCTGATTTTTTTTCAATCTTTCCTCTTTTACTTAGGTTGCAGATGAAAAGATAGTTTTCTTCTTGTCAAGGTCAATACTGATACTGTCTACTGAGAATATTGATTCATAAAGACATGGAATGTTTTAGAGGTAAGAGTTTTTTCCCCCAAGTTTTCAAGCTTGAGCATCTGACAGGAAGTTGATGACAGTGGGCTGTCCAGATGGAGAAATCTAGCAGGCATTTGGAAATGTTGAACTGGTGGATGTTGGAAATGTCAATGGAATGTTGGAATGTCAATGGAATGTTAGAAATGTCAGTGGAATGTTGGAATGTAAATGGAATGTTGGAAAATGTCAAGCTCATGTGAGAGTTTTGGGGCTGGGTATATAAATTTAGAAGCAAACTTTGTGGAGGTAATAATTAAAGCCTTGGGGGTAGATGAAATTGCCTAAGAAGAGAAGGTAGAAAAAGATTAGAAGGGAAAGGCTAGAGCCTCAGGTGATACCTATATTTAAGAGGTAGGAGGAAAGAAGATGAACCAGTGTATAAGACTGAAGACTAGTCTTAGAAATTAGAAAACAAAGAAAGAAGAATTGAAACTGAGGGAAGACAAAGCATCATGAAGGGAAAGGGTATTCAAAAGTATCAAATGTATTAGAAAGATACTGAAGGATTGGATTCAGCAATTGTATAGTCATTGATGACCTTAGAGAGAGCTGTTGCATTAGAATGGTAGGGGTAGAAGCCAGATTATAGGGGTTAAGGAACAAGTGTAATGTCCAAACAGCTTTAGTGCCATGCTTGAGTCAGGAGAGGGCAGTGTGGATCTGATTCATGACCATACCATGACACCAAAATAGAGGGTAGGGAGCACATTCTGCTGTTTATGAAAGACTAAACCTTAGGAGAGGCAGACTTCATCAGACAGTTACTACATTGACTCTCCTAATGCTGTTCCTCCTCACCCACAGAAAGCTTTGTCTGAAGTCTATTCCAACCTCCAGATTTCTTTTTTTTTTTCACCTAGTTCACTTGGATTTGGGTATCCTGGCTCCTACCTTGGTCTTGCCTCTGGTTTACACTTGGAACCTGATTTGGGTCATTTCATTCTTTTCATGATGATTAGGGCTTGTCCTCAACCTTGATGATTGCTCTAATCACAGAACAGTTAATCCTTCCATGACTGGAGAGGTTTTATAGTATATTTGTGTGGGGGGTATAACATGACTGTAACCCAGATCTGCTGATGTGAAGTCCAGGCTTCTCTCAACTTCTCCCTCTTTCTTCTCCCTCACTTTTCCTCTCCCCTCCCCTCCCCTTCCTCTCTCTTCCACTCTGTCTCCCTCTTCCTTCACATCTCCATCTCCCTCTCTCTCCCCTCTCCTCCATACCCCTTTCCTCTCCTCTCTCCTCTCCTCCCCTTTTTGTTCTCCTCTCCTCTCCATTCCTCTTACTTTTCCTCCCTAGTATATCTCTATCTGACTCTGTCTCTGTTTCTGTATCTCTGTATCTGTGCCTGTTTCTGTCTCATTCTCTCTCCCCCCAACCCTTTGTTTCTATTTCTCTCTGATTCTGTGTGTCTGTCTCTCCCACTATAGATTGGTCTGTATTTCTATCTGACTCTGTGTCTTTGTCTATATCTTTATTTCTGTGTATATCTCTGTATTTGTATATTTCTGTGTTTGTAGCTCTGTTTCTTTCTGTTTTCCTCAGTTTCTGTTTTTCTCTGACTGTGTCTGTTTCTGTCTCTATGTGTCTGTCTCTGTTTCTGTTTCTCTCTGCCTCCATCTTTTTCTCTCTTGGCAAGTTACAGCTCACCTCTAAAGTTTTATGTTGTAGAACAGATGCCCAGATGTTTTGGTAAAGGGCTGCCACATTGGGAGCTCCCTATAACTAGAAAATTACAAGCTGAGTTTAAAAACAACTCTTTAATTTATTTTTTTAATTGTAAGAAAATGAAATGGCATTTTCATGGGATCACAGATTTAGAGTTGGAAGGACATATAGATTAACCTTTTTATTTTTACAGATGAAGAAACTGAGCCCCAGAGAAATAAGTGACTTGCCCAAGGTTACATAATTAAAAGTGGGAAAGCTAGGATTTGAACAGATTTCAAATCCAGGATTCTTCCCATTACACCACAATGCCTCCTTTCATATTTAGATTATACATAAAAAGCTGTAGATTTCTGACTACTGAAGAAAGCTGTCACTAGAGAGAACTAAAATGCCTGAATATATAAATATCTAAAACAACAAATTTCTATGCAATCAAATGTGATAAATATCCAAACAAAAAACAATAAGGTGATGAAAGATGCAAGTGGAAAACATGACTGATAAAAGCTTACAAGCCAAAGGATGTAAAGCCTTGATTCAATGGTCAGTCAATGAACAGGGAGTTTATATCCCAGGACATAGCAGCAAGAAAATTATCACATGGAAAAATGCACAACCTCACTAGCAATTTAAAAAAAATTCAAATGAAAACAACTTTAAAATGCTATTACATACCTGTTATCAAAGAAGCAAAAATAAACCAAAAAAAATGTCAAAGATTGACCTCCATCCAAGCTGTAGGAAAACAACTACCCTTATATGTTGCTGCTGGTACTCTAAATTGGTCCAGACTTCCCACAGAGCAATCTGGCAGAGTGGAATAAGAGCTGGAAAAAAAAAAACAAACTATGCATACCCTTTGGCCTAGTAATTCCACTTTGGGAACTATGTTAAGCAAGGAAATAACTCAAGGGGGAGGGTGGGTGGGAAGGATTTTGTAAATAGATGTTCAGTGCAGTGCTATTTATATTGGCAAAAAAAGAGAAGACGACAAATTGAAACAACCCAAGTACCCAACAAAGAAAGAATGGGTGAGCAAACTGCTTGGCATATTAATTTATTTTGATAAAAGTTTCTTTAGGGTCTTCCATTTTCAAGGTGAGAAGGGGAAATACAAAGATGAATAAAATACAATCCCTGTTCTCAAGAAGCTTACACTTGAGTAGGGGAAATAAAAGTTATATATATAATATTTACTATATAAGTTATATAATGGGGGACTGGCTATGGAACCAAGTCCTTTTGAACATGCATGGAATGACACTGATATAATTCCCCATATGGAAGAGGCTGGAAGTCCTGCCTCTAGGAAAGTCATGATAATACTTAATGGGAGTGCCTTGGAGAGATTTAGATCATATTTAGACTTTACATAACTGGTTCTAGTCTTCTAACAATGTAATGAACAGGAAGGAATCCTTTTGACCAGCTGCAGCCAAGTAACGAGATAGGGGCATTCTAAAGGCTGTAGTTAGGCACAGCTCTTTTTGGTTTGACCTCTTCTTTTTGGTAGATTCCTTTCTTGATGAAGGCATTCTGGTGATAGAACAATGACTATGCTATAAGGGGAGAGGTCCTGGAACCTCCCCAGCTGAAGCCAACATTTGGCCTATGAATTTGCCTCAGTATTTGGTCATTGATTTTAGGTGAAGATCAATCTGTAGGCTACAAACTTAAGAATTTCAAAAGGTTGGAAGAATGTGCCCCACTCTGAGGTCTGGGAGTCCAGAAGCTGAGTCTGTGATGTGTTTTGCAGCCAGCCCAGTAAACACTGATTCCATAAGGTATGAGGAAAGACCTTTGGAAGCCCCCTAGCTCAGAGGTAACTGAAATGAGGACTCATCTGATAGTGATACTACGTTTGCATGTAAACGTGGGGGGACCAATAGAAATTGTGTTAAGTCAGAGCCCACTCTTCCCAGAGAGTGAGGTGGTATAAGGGTGAATATTCGCCTGAGGTGATGATGAGAAATATTTTACTTCTTTCTATATCATCAAAATAAACCTTTCCCTATAGAAGGTAATTTATTTTAATTGGCTAAATGGAACTTGTGTGATCCTTACTAGGGGCTAATAGTAGGGGAAACCTACATGAAACGGATGCTCAAGTCTATGGCATTAGAGAAGGGGCATCTTAACATCTCTGGAATACCCAAGGGGAGAAGTGACCAGCCTGGCTCTGGGATAATGAGCTCAGACTAGTCCCTATGGCTATAAAGCACTTCACAAGGTTGTGCATGGAATTTAGTCTTTGTATTGCCCCTCTAAGGTAGATAGGACCAAAATGATAATTTAATTTTTGTGGATTAGGAAACCAGAATTTGCAAGGATTAAATTATTTATGCAAGGTTAAATAGATTGTAATAGAACTACTTGAGTTAAAACACAAACCTGTTATTTTATTGTTTTTAAATTTAACTGATACATTTTCTCTCCTACAATGTCATGATACACAAACTCTAGTCCCAATAACTTTTCCCTTGTAGCAATGAAAAACAGTTGAATAAAACCAAACAATGAGACAATAACATCTGACAGATTACACAGTATTCTGATCCTGTAGTCCCCCACCGCTCCATTATGAAGAGGGAAATCTATTTCATCATTAGCTTTCTGGGACCAAGATTGGTCATTGCAATTATTCTGAATTTAGCTGCCTCTTAGAGTTGTTTTTCTTTATATTACTGTAGTGTATATTATTCTCCTGGTTCTGCTTATATTGTTCTGCATTAGTTAATAAAAATCTTACCTGGTTTCACTGAGTTTTTATATTCATTTATTATTTCTCAATTTAATTTTTTTTAAAACTTCCTTTTATTGTTTGTTCGTTTTTTTTAAATCTCCTTCATTTACAAATATATCCTCTCCCTGCCCACCATTGTAGGAAATAGACTTGTGATTTCATTGATGTAACACTGATCCCATGAATATCCTCTTCCACTTTCTTTTAAAAGTGCATAGTTAAAAAAACACTACACACACACATAAAACAAATATATACACACGTACATGCAGATGTACGTGTGTATATATGTGTATGCATATATGTATATGTATGTGTATATAGTGATTTTCCTATTGTAGGGAATTCCCTCTGTGTGTGTATATGTGTTCATTGTGGGAGTTCCATACAATAGGGATGCACAAACATACACACACATATCTACACATACATATATGTTTGTGTTTATGTGCATATGTGTATATAATGTTCTCTGTATTTTATGGTTTTAGAGAGTCACCTGGACACACTGGGAATTTAAGTGACTTGCCCAGGTTCACATGGTCAGTATATGTCATAGATGGGACCTGAACTTCAAATTTCCTGGCTCCAAGGTCAGATCTCTATCCACTACTATATGCTGCTTCTCATTCCTTTTAATAAAAAAAATTTTTTGAAGATAAAGATGGGGGGGGGAAGAGCTCCCCCTTTGCTTTTCCTTCCCAGTTCATACCAGAGCGGTCTTTGAGTAAATAATCTTTCTGCCCCACCACCCCAGAAAATAGAGAGGGTGTCTCCTGCAAAGATTATTTTTTATAAAGCCTTATAACCATGGTTCTTATCTCTGCCCTTCCCCCAGTTGTTGTTGCTCTCTTTTATACAGTGTGATCATGCAATACTGTTGGTAGGTCACAGGGTCCAAACTATTCTAGGGACTTAATTACAGGTACTGGCTTATTATTTAGGAGACTCATGCCCTCAACTCATTAATCAAGTTCTTAACAGTCCCTCCAGGTCCCCATCATCACTACTCCTTTGCTTTTATTTACCCAGTTCAAGTCAAGCTTTCTCTTTCACTCTCTTCACCTTTAAGGAAACCAGCTTTCCATCTGGGTTCCCTGCTCACCTTTGGACATCAAGCTAGGATCATAGGATTATAGTGGGAAGGACCTTAGTGATGGTCACTAAGTTCAACATACTCATTTTATAGATGACAAAACAGAACCATTCCCAGGATCATGCAGGTAAGAAGTGATAGTGCTCAGATCAGAACCTAGTGTAATCTGACTCTTAATCTAGAACTCCTCCCATAGTACCATGGGCCCAACCAAAGCCTACCTCTATTAGGTTTCTCTACTCTACTTTTCTTAGATTCTCTCTGAGCTTTCTCATCTTGCTCAAGTTGCAGGCTGATCCAATTTCTCTTAATAGGACCATAGATTTAGAATGAATAAATGAATGAAAAAGCAATTAATAAATACTTATAAAGTACCTACTATGTGCCAGGCACTGTGCTAAGCCCTGGAAATACAAATGAAAAAGTAAGATAGTCCCTGATCTTGAGGAGCTCACATTCTAATTGGGGAAGACAGCATATTTAGGATAGCTATATTTTAGGAAGAACAGCAAGACCCAGGAGTTCTTAGGGTAGATGGTGCATCTGTCCCTGAAGTCCAAAGCAATGGTATGTTGGAGCTTGCTCTAGAAGGCGATTATTAAAATTTCAGTGAGAATTTTACACTTTGGGAATCATCAAATGCTACAAATGCTTGTTTGTTTTGTAGACTGTTTAGACAAGGCCTGCACATCATACAGGCCATGAGCCACTTGCAGTCCACAAAAATGTAGGTTTGCCACCTCACTCTCTTGTTTGTCACGTGACCCACATCATCAGTCTGCCTCTAGTCTAACCTATCTGCAGCCTGAAGAAGGTCAGCCTATTTTAATTTTGGCCCCTACTACTGCCAAATTGTGTGGGTCTGCTCTAAACTTAAGGAAGTGATGGGGGCAAGGTTAATATTGCAGGTTAAATTTTTAAAAAGTGTTTTCAAAGTACTTTTTTTGGGGAGAGTCAATTATTAACCAGAGTCTAGAGGGGACCATCTTGCCACCACCAGGAGTGGCAAAGTGAGTCTATGAGACAGAGTGAAGAATTCCAAGGTATCTTAGGGATCATTTTAGACCAACCCCCTCATTTAACAGATGAGGAAACTGAGTATTATATAGACAAAGTAGCTTTCCCAAGGACACATAAGCAGGATGGGGTAGGACAGAAATTTTAACTCAAGTCCTCTGACAAACTAACTAAACCACAGACAACATTTAGGCTTATAAGAAAAGACCTTCCAGGTTATTTAAATCAATCTCTCCTCTTTATCCAGGACTTTAGATTTCCTCTTCTGGGTCTTTATACTTCCCTACACCCAGAATCTCAGAAAATTTTCTGGCTTTATTTCTCTTTGGTACCAACAATAACATTTGTGAAGCCTAATTTGCATTACAACTCCTCCTGTTCCAGATGGGTTTACTCTTAATCCAAATATGATTTGGAAAGAGGGAGATTTTCACTACAGAATTTCCAACTTCTACAGAACTCTCAGTCACAACTAACTCACTGAGGTGTCTTAAAGTCATTCTTCTCCCTAGAGATGGGAATAGGGCATGGGAGCCTGGCTTGTATTCTCCTTTACCTAATGTTTCCCTTAGCTTGGATATGAATCAGTTAGATCATTCTAGTCCAGAGCCCTAAGCAGAAATTCTTGCGTTTTTTTTTCTTTTGGCAGATATATATGTATGTATGTATGTGTGTATGTGTATATCTGTATATGGGGGGCATAGAGAGAGGAGATAACATTAAGAACAATGAGTCAAAGTTGAAAAAGAGGCACATTTTGGCCTGAGGTAATGATATACTTCTCAGCTCAGAAGCATTTCCAAGTAATATGGCCAGCCCCTAAGTATATCAAACAATCTTTGAGCAACGGTTAAATGATCACTTGTTCAGCATATTTCATTTTAGAATTTAGCATAGTTTTCATTTCCAAATTCTCTCCCTCCATCCTCCCTGCCCCCACCCACTGAGAAATCAAGAAAAACAAAATCCATCACCCAAATATGTAATTGGAATTGAATTGGAAAAAGATTTTGGCAACAGTTATAGAGTTCAAGGGGCAAGCAGGAAATATAGTCTGAGGTCAGGGTTTGATGAAACCAGATCTCCAGTGAGGCCTGAACTTGAACAAAGAGTTCATATACAGCTTGTCATACTCAGCAAGGTGAATGTACTGGCATCTTTTTAAACTTGGCATGTGATGCTAATGGCAGCTCCCTTAGTCTTTGCAAATAAGCTTCAGCTATGGACAGCTCCCAGCTCCCTTGTCATTTGCTCAATGGGAACAAGTTACATTTAAGCTCTGTACACCATTTCCAAGGGTGTGCCAATAAATGTTAAACAACCAGGATCTCTGGAGAGTGTGTATATGTGTGGAATAATGCATATACATTTAAATTTAGTCTGCATTATTAACACTTTCTTAATTCTAGATGATCAACAAAACAAATAAAAACCTTAATTTGTAGCAATTGCTAAAGACTGAGGGGTAAATGCTCATATTGAAAATCTCAAAATCAACTTGATTAGAACTAGCACCAGAACATCCCTGAGTCCACTTTCCTCTTCATCCTTCCTCTCCTCTTCTTCATCCCCTTCAGGAAAGCAAATGCCTCTGGTCTAACATTGTGCTTTTCCCCTTCCCTAAGCCTTCTCCAGTTTTGTTTTAGTCTTTCAGTCCACCATTCTATACCCACCTGTAGGTGGTGTGGAAGCTGAGAGAAGGGTCTAGGTAGCAACAAGGGAGATTATCTGGGCATGAGGGAATTTGCTTTATCTGCTTTTTTTTTTCAGGATAGAAGAAACATCAGTGTTTTTTTCTAGACCTGCTCCCAAACAGTTGTGATTATTGGAGTTAAGCTGTGGGCTAAGAAGGAAAGAGATATCAAATCTCTCATTCCCACTGGATCAAGTCCTCATCAACACTTGCCTCAGACATCTCCTTAAATTGATTCTCTCGCCTCTATAGTCTATTCTTTAGAGTGACCTTTCTAAGACATAGTTCTGACTCCCTCACTCTCTTGCTTATAATCCTTCAGTGGTTCTCTTTTTTGTACAAGATCAAGCCCACATTCCTTGACTTAGCATTCTAGGCTCTCATCAGGCTGGGCTAAGCTAACTTTCCAGTCTTATCTTCCCTAATCCTTTCAAATACCCTGCGCTCTGACCATGTTTGACTAGTTTCCTATATACATCCTTTTCTTTTCTGTCTCCATGCTTTTGCACATGCAGGTATTGTATACCTGTTATACCCTGCCCCCTAATCTGAGTATCACTACTTTTATATGATCTTTTTGATCTCCTGGACAAAAGTGACCTCTCCTTTCCCTGAATCCTCATAACATGTTATAGATACTTCTACTATTGTACTTGTCACATTATAACTTAAATTATCATAGCAGAGATTAGATTTCTCTCAATATACCATCCTAAGATCTACAATCAGGTTCAAGGTATTCTTTGGGACAGCATATTTTGCTAACCAAAGCTTATGAGCTCCCATCCAATTCTTCTCTTTAACCAGACCAAGCCAGCAGGCACATTAACTCAAAGACAGAATAGCAAGGTAAAAAGAAGGAAAAAATACTCCCCAACTCTGTACACATACACAGTCTCCCACAGCTTTCCAAGCCATTGGTGAGAAAGTCAACAATAAAAGACCAGAAAACTCAGGGTTGTCTCCTAGCTATAATTCAGCTCTGCTTTTGAGGAAGCCATTTGCCCCTTTCCCTGAAGAGCTGCTTATGTCATCTGCTGGGTTGCTTTCTCAAATTAGCTGTTACTGCCATCTGCTGCTTTTAGGCTATAGTTGCTTGAAAGGATGTTATTTCAGCTCTTTTGTGAGCCAGATCATAGTTTTAGGTCTCCTCCAGATTATTATTACTATTGTTTTATATTCGTGTATGAGTTACACCTACAGTCACAACTATCCAGGGTTTTTGAAAGTCCATCCAAACAAGTGTGTCTTTTTGACTACCCGTATTTCCTTCATGGTCTCACTGGGACTGACTGATATTTCCTTTGAGACAAGTGTGTTCTTTTAACTCCTCCTATGCCTCTGGCCACCAGTACTAGGGCTCTGCAAATTATTCTGGAGGTTTATTTAGTCATACTGGAGGTCCAAGATGGAGGATGTATTCTTTCATCTAATACTTAAATGTCTACCCTCCCCCAATTATTTGTGGATTACAAATTATAAGATTTAGAGGTGGGAAAGATCATAGAGACCATCTAGGCATTCCTCTAATTTTATAAATAAGGAAATAAACTCCAAGTTTGGTTTAAGACCATTTTGGTAGTAGAAGTATCAGAGTCAAAATCAAATCCAGGTCCTTTTCTCCAAATCTAGTCCTCCACCCTATATCATAGCTGCTTCTTATTTCATCTGGCTCACTAGACTCCAACTTCCATGAGGGTAAAAAGCCATATTTATTTGTGTCTTATTTTGTCTATATCCTTAAAGTGCCTGCAGTATCTGGCATATAGTAGGTGCCTAACAAATATTAAATTGAATTGAATTGCCAGGTGATATCCCTCAGTTTCTTCCCTCTAAGTCTACTGACTTCACCAAGTGATGCATCCCTTAGCAGAGGGTCCATTCCCAATCAATCCTATTGAATAAATTCATCATTCAATCTATGAGTCCCTGGCCCTGCATTCTGGGATCATGCCACTCTTCAGGATTCCCAGCGACTGAAGTAAATGCAGAGGAGTAAAAGGATCTCAAGTTGCAAATTATTTCTATTGATAAACAATGTGCATAACTCAAGTTCACACAAATCAATTTGCAACAATTTCTAAACCATGCCCTGAAACTAATCACTGTAGCTCTAGAAATTCAACAAAGTAATAACATTTATTAACCATCCTCAGTCAGGCTTCAGCTATTTCTCCATGAACCCCAGCAATTCAGCTAGTTCCTGGAAGCCTGAAACACTTGAAGGTGGGAGACTGAATTTTCAGGTCCTAAGTCAGATTCAGGCCTCTCCAGACCCCATGATTGTCCCTCTTTTTCCCAAGCGAAAGGCAGCTGGGTTACAAAGTGGATAAAGCACAGGGCCTGGAGCCAGGAAGGTATGAGTTCAAACCTGGTTTCAGACATTTACTAGCTATGTGACTGTGGGTGAGTCATTTAACCTCTGTTTGCCTCAGTTCTTCTCAACTGTGGAATGGAGATAATAGGCACCTATTTCCCAGGGCTGTTGTGATGATTAAATGAGATAATATTTGTAAAGTATTTAGCATGGTACCAGGAATAGAATAGATGCTTAAGAAATGCTTATTTCTTCCTTCCTTCCTCCCTGCCTCCCATCCTTCCTCCCTTCCTCCCTCTCTTCTTTCCTTCCTTCCTTCCTCCCTCTCTCCCTTCTTTCTTTCCTTCCTTCTTTCCTTCTTCTTTCCCTTCCTTCCTTCTTTCCTTCCTTCCTTCCTCCCTTCCTCCCTTCTTTTCTTCCTTCTTTCTTTTCCTGACAGGGACCAATTAAAATCTTCCCATTTAGTTACAACTAGTGGTGAGTGTGGGCATGGGCAAAGTCATTGAGGTATACACAGGACCAGGGGAAGGGTTGGAAGGAGGACAAATCAACTAGGGAAATTAAAGAAGGAATCAAGGTTACATGCAAAGGAAATATAAAACCCTGTCACTGCCCACAAGGAATTTAAAATCTCGTTATCAGAACTACAAGAATTATCAGCTTAAAAATCTAATTACCCTCCTCCCTCTCCCTCAAAGCCCTCAGAAAGAAGGAGGAATTGTAAGGAATGATTTACATGTCAGCTGACCTGTCTCTTCTCTCTAAGACATGAGTTTCCAAAGAGGGCCAGGGACAGGTTCTCGATGCTTAGTACATTTTAGACATTTGGTCAATATTAATCGATAACAAAGATCCTGATGAAGACTCATTTCCCTTCAATGTGTCAGCTATTTCAGCTTCAAAGAAGCTTAACCTGGGTGCACCCCAGCCATAGATGCCCCAGAGGTGTTGATGGAATAGAGATTCTGAGAATCATAATGTTGGAGCTAGAGGGGTTCTTAGAGATCTGATTCCTTATTTTACAGATGATAAAGTTGAGGCACGCTGAGGAAAGTGACTAATTGCCAAGTCCAGGACTAGGAGCTTCCTGACTCCTTGCCCAGTGTGTTCTCTCTCCCCTAATATGCTTGGGGGTCAATGGGCCATGTAGTGAAGTTTCAGCAAGTCCCCCAGCTCACAGATCCAGACAAACAGCTACCATGGTGACTGTGCTTCTCTCTCTCCTCATCCATTCCCTTCTTTACCTCACTGTTTGACCCTGGCTTCAGGATGCCCTGACAGCCTCTTTGACTTCCTTTTGTACCTGGTCCAGTCCCAGCAATGTCTCATCTTTGGGATGGTTGTCTTTGAGAGTCTTTTCACTTCTCATGTTCTTTGATAAAACATTATTCCTCATTGTCTTCATGAAGTACAGAATCAGAAAAAAATTCAATCAATCTAGCATTTGTTAAGTTCTTACTATGTGTCAGACACTGTGCTAACTGTTGAGGATACAAAAAATGACAAAAATAGCCCCTGTGCTTAAGCATTCTTAAGAAGTTTACTTTTGGATCATTTTAATAGGTGGGAAAACATATGTATAAATGTTGCTGTTTTTCAGTCATGTCACAAAGGGTTTTCTTGGCAAAGATACTGGAGAGGTTTGCTGTTTTCTTCTCTAGCTCATTTTGCAGATGAAGGAACTGAGACAAACAGGGTTAAGTGATTTGGCCAGGATCATACAGCTAGGAAGTGTCTCAGACTGGATTTGAACTCAGGTCCTTCTGACTCCAGGGACAACACTGCACCACTTAGAAGAGAAATCTCTAGCAATTAGGGGAACTAGGAAAGCCCCCCTACTGAAGATGGCATTTGAGCTGAATCTGCAAGGAAGCTGGGGATTATAAGACCCCTTTCACTTGTCCCTCTTAGAGCCCCATAGCTTCATTTCAAGCTCATTCCAAGTGCTATCTTCTATGGGGAGCTTATTCCCTTCGGTTCCTTTCTTACTCCCTCAGTAATTTGTTTGGACCTGTGATTTCATCAGTGTTGGGAGTGCTTCCATATAGAAACTTGTTTTCTATGTACAGATCTGTAACTAATATGCAATTTATGGTTTTATGCAACCCAGGCTTCAAGATTGGTCCTTTGCATAAGACCCTTGGTGGAAAGAATGATCATTTGATAACCTATGCCTCCACGAAGAGAGGAGTTGGATTCCAGCTTCTTCCAAAAGTCCTTATCTGCATCCGGGGCTTCCCCATGAAGAACATGTGTATTGTCTCTTGGAGCACCAAAAGCCAGCTAGAAGATAGAAGAAAAATCTCTCCTCTCAAGCACTCAACAACATCACCCCTCACTCATGCATGAGTATTGAATAGTCAACCTCCCTACCAATGAAGAGTGTCTTACAGCTGGAGATTCTCAGACATGAACCCTAAATTACATACAGATGATTGCCTGAGATACTGAGAGGTTAAGAAACTATCATAGGCAGCTAGGTGGCACAGTGGATAGACTGATTTCCAGTCTGGAGTCAGGAAGCTCATCTGGCCTCAGACACTTATTGATGTGATGTTGGGCAAGTTACTTAATCCTGTTTGCCTCAATTTCCCCATCTGTAAAATGAGCTGAAAATGGCAAATCACTCTAGTTTCTTTACCAAGAAAACCCCAAATGCTTTCACGAAGAGTTGGATATAGCTGAAGCAAATGAACAACAATAAGAGCTATCCATGAATTACATAGTTAATATGTGCTATAGATGACATTTGATCCCAGGTCATCCTGACTCACAGGGCTACTCGCTATAGCATGCTGCATTTCATGCTACTTCTTTCATATTTACTGTATTTCAGTTTAAATAAATATGTATTTTATTCTGAACTTAAGAAATAAAACAAGTATTTCTATAACAGAATAGAAAAAAAACTGCAAATCTATTATGTACAACTTGCTATTCCTTTAAAACATGTAATAGTTATCATGTAATTTTATTTTCCCTCTTTTTTCTTCCCTCTCACCTACCCCTCCATAGCTATATATATATATATGTAAAATCTTTCTATACATTCTTCTATTTATCATTTCTTTCTCTGGATGCAGACAGTGTCTTTCTTCATATATCCTTTGTAGTTAATTTGGGTATTTATAATAGTCAAAATGACTTAGTCACTCAAAGTTGTTCTTTTAAAGAATATTTTATTTCCCCCAATTACACATAAAAACAATTTTAACATATTTTTTTCAAATTTTGACTTCCACATTCTCTCTCTCCCTCTCCTTTCCCCCTCATTGAAAAGGCAAGAACCTCCCCTGGGCTGATATTCTGCTCACAGGGACCCTTCAGAAATTAAGACTCATGTTGCTCCTTGTCCAGAGCCATTGGAGAGCTTTGTGTGAGTCTCACAGTGAGGGCTCTGTTGAGTCAGCCCAAGAAGACTTCCTTAACTCAGCTGGCAGAATCCAGAACCTCGTGACAGTTCTCTCCATCACCATCCTTTCTCTCCTGCAATCCATCAATCTATGCCATGAGAAGAATAAATCACAAAATGTCAGCAACTGAAGGGAGCCTCTTGGCCCTCTACTTTAATCCAGCCTGAATATCAAGGAAAATTACCTCTGTATCTCTGACCATTAGGTCACTGGCCTCTCATTAGCCAGTATATGTCACATGGCCTTGTCCAGGCTGTTTGCCTTTGCCCAGGGAGTGGAAGCACCAAGAGGGCTGGAGCTCTCTGGATTTGGAGACCTGAATTCAAATCCTGTAATGGTTATGGGATTTGAACACCTTCCATGCCCCTTGAACTTGCTGACATAGCAGGAAGGGGTGGGGCAGGAGGAAGCCGGAGCTGAGCTGGAGTTAGTGTGGTGACTGGAAGTGTGGTGGCAGTGGCAGCAGTGGCAGCATGAATTCCTTTTTTAATTTTTGAGCCAGTCAGAATTTCTGCTAAGGACTCCTGCTGAGGACTGCTGGGGATTAGAACTACTGGGGGCTGGAGCTGCTAGGAGCAAGCTTTGTGGACGCTGGGCAGTTGCCATGAGTGAGGAGAGGAGGACCTTTGCCTGAGGTAGCCTGTTCTGTTTTGAAGGCTTGAGAATGTGGGTGTTTACTGCATTAACTATGTGTGCCAATTCCATAGCTACTATGATGGCTTTGACTTTCTGGTTTTGGGACTCAATTTTCTCCTATTTGAATAAATGTTCTAGCTTTGCTCCCCATGTAAAAAAAAAGAAGACAAAATATTTGTCACAGATTATTCATGTGTAGTCATGCAAAATATATTTCCATGTAAGTCATTTTGTGAAAAAAAAAACCAGATTAAAAAAAAAAAAGAAAAATAAAGTAAATAAAAAGTATCTTTGATCGCTTTTAGTCTCTACCAGTTCTTTCTCTGGAGATGGATAGCATCTTTCATCCTAATTCCTACAGAATTGTCTTGGATTATTGTATTGCTGAGAACAGCTAGGTCATTCATAGTAGATCATCATACAATACTGCTGTTACTATGTACAATGTTCTCTTGGTTCTGCTCATTTCACTTTGCATCAGTTCATGTAAGTCTTTCCATGCTTTCTGAGAATGTCCTGCAGGGGGGCGGAGCCAAGATGGTGGAGTAGAAACAGCATTTCCAAGGTGCTCTCCCACCAGACCTCTTCCAAACCATGTAAAAGGGGACTCTAAACAACTTCTGGAGCCCCAGCACCCACAGAATGACACAGAGAAGCTGACCACCCGCTGAGGACAGCCCAGCAGCCTTGCAGGGAGGGCCAGCGCAGTGCTCTGGGAGCCAACAGCCCAGGGGCGAGAGCCCAGGTCCAGTGAGCCATGATTTTAGTCCCAGGGCAGCCCGGCTGGCAGCCGGCTGGAGGGACCCCAGAACAGCAGCAGCTGTGGCGATTCCAGAATGATCAACACAGACATGCCTAGGACAAAGTGAGAGGTTAGTGCCCTATGGACTTTGGGACCAGTATTTGGGGAACGAGTTGGCGTCCTCCCCTGGGGGCTTGAAGCTGCTGAGGAGACACTCACCATTTTGCAGCTTCAGCGGCAGCATCAGCTCCTGGCCTGCAAACTGTAGGGAGATCCAGCAATCAGTCTTGGGGGTTAATCGCTCTTGCTTTAACCTGCTTGGATCTGGATTGAGATCTGGGGGAAGATCTGGGGTGGGCATCCAACTTGCAAGAACGTCCTGCTCATATTTCTCAAAGCCTAATAGTATTCCATCACAATCATATACAAAAACTTGTTTGGTCATTCTCCAATTAATGGACATTTCCTCAATGTCTAATTTCTTTGCTACCACTAGAAGAGTTGTTATAAATATTTTGGTACACGTAGGTCCTTATTCATTTTTTGTTTTGTTTTTATCTCTTTTGGATACAGAGTAGTAGTGGTATTACTTGGTCAAAGGATTTTATAGCCCTTTGGACAGTTCCAAATGCTCTCCAGATTATTGAATCAGTGTACAACTTCACCATTGTTTCACAATTCACAATTGTACATTAGTGTTTTGATTTCCCCAAATCCCCTCCAACATTTGTCATTTTCCTTTTATGTCATATTAGCCAATCTAAAACATGTGAGGTAGTAACTCAGATTTATTTTAATTTGCATTTCTCTCATCAATAATGATTTAGAGCATTTTTATATGACTATAGATAGCTTTGATTACTTTGTCTGAAAACTGCCTGTTCATATCATTTGACCATTTATCAATTGAGGAGTGGCTATTATTTCTTTATGTTTGACTTGGTTTTCTATTTGTTTGAGAAATGAAGTCTTTATCAGAGAAATTCGTTGTAAATTTTTTTTTTCATGGAAATGATTATTAACTATATATTTCCTTCCATCACATTTCCACTGTTTATTCTACTCTCTCCTCTTTTACCCTGTCCATTCTCATTTGCTTTTTTTTGGGGGGGGGGGCTTTTTGGAGGGGAGAAAGCAGGGCAACTGGGGTTAAGTGACTTGCCCAAGGTCACATGGCTAGTAAGTGTTAAGTGTCTGAGGCTGGGTTTGAACTCAGGTCCTCCTGACTCCAGGAATGGGGTTCTATTCACTGCACCACCTAGCTACACCTTCAATATTTCGTTTGCTTTTTTTTTTTTTTACCATGTCCATTCCCAAAAATGTTTTGCTTGAGAAATCCTGGAAGATGGTGGAGTAGGTCAGACAGTTCCAAGCTCTCAAGATTTCCCCCCACAAAGGAGTTGAAATAGCACCTCAGGGAGAGCAAAGTGTGGGTTGAAATAAATAATAATAGGGGCACAACACGGTCCTCCTGGGACAAACTGAATATACCAGAAGAAAAATCCCAGGGTGAGGTTTGGTCCCTATGAAGAGTAAACTCCTACAGGCTAGGTTCCATTTTTAACAGCAAGCAGCAAGCCTCTTAAACAACAAACGGCAAGCCCCAGGGTTGGTTGGTTTGAGAGGCTGCCTTGCTCCGGAACTTTAAACTCTGGAATACTGAGGGGACTTGGGCTTCTAAGCCAGGGAAGGCTGAGGGAACCTCTGTTGCCAAGGAATGCCAGGCCCAACTGTGCTGCAAAGAGCAGTGGGGGCAAGAAGGAGTCAGCACAAACTTGGTGAATGCAGAAGCAGTGGGGCAGAAAGCCACTGGCTCAGGGCACTTACAGGAGGTTAGAGGTTTGACTTTGGTTTCAGGCTAGAGAGAAAAATTGAAGATCTGCTGCAAGAAGCACCATTTCCTGTACCCCAGGGCTAGAGTGAAAAATTAAGGTATTATCACAAAAATGCACAGACAAAGGAGAAAAGAAGAGAACATATAAAAATAATTGTACTAACTGAAAGTTATGATCAAAAAAATAATTTTGATACAATAATAGAAGAAATAATTAATGAAAATTGTCCTGAAGTATTAAAACAAGGGGGAAAAGTAGAAGTAGGAAAAAAAAATATCAATCACCACTTAAAAGAGATCCTATGAGGAAAACTCATAGGAATATCATAGTCAAATTCCAAAACCCCCAACTCAAGGATAAAATATTAAAAAGAATCAAGATTAAAAGAATTTGAATATGGTACTGCCACAATTAGACTCACACAAGACCTAGCAGCAGAGACATTAAAAGATGGCAGGTCTTGGAACATAATATATTAAAGAGCAAAAGAACTGGGGCTCTGACCAGAAATATCATACCCTAAAAAGTTAAGTATTATCCTGAAGTGGAAAAAATGGACATTTGATAAATTATCTGATTTTCAAAACTTTGCTAAAAAAAATTCTGAACTCAATAGAAGATTTGACATAGAAGAACCAAGAGAAATATAAAGTACATACCAAAAACTGATTATAAGGGATTCATAAGGACAGACTGTTTAGTATATTGAGTATGATATGAATTTAAAAAATAAAACCATTTAGGAATAGCTATAAAGAGTAATTATTTTATACAAATGAGGTGCAAGAGGAAGAATTGATACAGAGGAATTAGATGGGAGAGGAGGACTGGTAGTTCTGGTAACCTACTTTCACCAGGAATGGGTTTAAGAGGGACATATATATATATATATATATATATATATATATATATATATATATATATATATATATATGTATGTATATATATATATGTATGTATGTATGCATACACACACATATACTTAGAAGAAAATAAAAGCCTTCTAAATTCAGAAGAAATAAAACATTAGGGGTATAAGGAGGCGGAAGAGGGCAAGGGAGGGATTTGTAGAAGGGAAGGGGAGTGAATAGGTAAAAGGGGGATATAGAAGGGTGTTTAGCTTTATGAGAATGGGAGGATAGGGGAAGGATCCTTGGAGGGTGGTAGGCAAGCAATAAGAGAGCAAGGCAGTGGGTAGCAGAGGCAGGAGGGATAGGAAATGAGAAATCCACAAACATATAAACAAAGATCAGGAGTAAAATAAGTTTGGAAAGTATATGTTGATATATATATATATATATGTATATATGTATATGTGTATGTATATATTTATAGCTATAGAGAAACATATCTAAACTTTATTGTAGCTTCTTGGGAGGGTGGGGGGAAGGGAAAAAATGAAGTAAAAAAGTGCACAGCAGAGAATAAAAGAAAACTCACAAGGAAACAAAGAAAAGATGGACAATTCTCAACAAAAGGAGTATTATTTATCATACAGGCTTTCTTGAAATGAAAATTTATTGTTACATATTTAGAATCCTCTCATATATTCTGCTATGCACATGACAGCTTTGTTTTTCTTTAGAACTTTGTGTTTAAGTTCCAATATTTAAGTTTATGATAAGTTTCTGTTTTTTTTCTCTATTCTGTATTTGCATTCTGGCATTTGAGTCTAAAATAAAAATTAAAAAAAATTTTTTAATGTTTTGCTTCTGACTTTTACCTCCCCAAACTGCCCTCCCTTCATTATTCCCCCTTTTTTATCCTCTTCCCTTACTACTTTCCTGTATGCTAAGATAGATTTCTACACCCAATTGAATGTGTCACTTTATACTATTCTTTCTTTGGGGCACTTCCAATGTGAGTAAAGTTCATGTGTTGCCCTCCCTTCTTCCCTCATTCTCTCCTCCACTATAAAATCTCTTTTGGGCCTCTTTTATTTCAGATAATATATGCCATTTTACCTTTTCCTTTCCCCGTCTCCTAGTGCATTCTTCTTCCTCATCCCTTAATTTTATTTTTTAAAATAATCATGCCATCATGTTCAACTCATACCTCTGCTTTCTATGTATATTCCTTTTTACTGCCCTAATAATTAGAAAGTTTTATAAGTACCTTTTTCCCACATAAGAATATAAGCTGTTTAACCTTATCTATTCCCTTATGATTTCTATGTATATTCCTTTTTACTGCCCTAATAATTAGAAAGTTTTATAAGTACCTTTTTCCCACATAAGAATATAAGCTGTTTAACCTTATCTATTCCCTTATGATTTCTCTTTCCTGTTTACCTTTTTATGCTTCTTTGGCATCTTGTAGTTGAAAGTCAAATTTTCTATTTAGCTCTGATCTTTTCATCAGGAATTCTTGAAATTCCTCTATCTCATTGAATGACAATTCTTCCCCCTGAAGGATTTTACTCAGTTTTGCTGGGTAGGTGATTCATGGTTGTAAGCTTAGCTCTTTTGTCCTCTAGAATATCATATTCCAAATCCTCCTATCCTTTAATGTAAAAGCTGCTATATCTTGTGTTATGCTGATTGTAGTTTCCACAATATTTGAATATGTGAATCTTTTTGACTACTTGTAGTATCCTCTCCTTGACCTGGGAGATCTGAAATTTGGTTATAATATTTCTGAGAGTTTTCATTTTGGGATCTCTTTCAGGAGGTGATCAGTGGATTCTTTCAATTTCTATTTTATGTTCTGGGTCTAGAATATCTTCTTGAAAGATGGTGTCTAAGCTCTTTTCTTTTTTGCTTTTTTTTTGGAGGGGGGAAGGAAGGTCATTTGGGGTTAAGTGACTTGCACAAGGTCACGTGGCTAGTAAGTGCTAGGTGTCTGAGGCCAAATTTGAACTCAGGTCCTCCTGACTCTAAAACCAGTGCTCTATTCACTGGGTCACCTACCTGCCACTATTCTCTTTTTTTTAAATCATGACTTTCAGGTAAGCCAATAATTCTTAAATTATTTCTGCTGGATCTATTTTCCAGGTCACTTGTTTTTCCAATGAGATATTTCACATTTTCTTCTATTTTTTTCATTCTTTTACATTTGTTTGTTTATTTATGTCTCCTAAAGTCATTAGCTTCCACTTGTCCAATTCCAACTTTTAAGGAATTATTCTTATCTCCTTTTCCATTTGACCATTTTCCTTTTCAAGATATTGTTCTTTTCATTGTATTTTGGTGCCTCTTTTACATTTGACCTATTTTGTTTTTTAATGTGTTATTTTATTCGGTATTTTTTTTTTTGTGTGTGTATGGCTCTTTTACCAAGCTTGCATCACTCTCATTTTACTTCCCAATTTTTCCTCTACCTCTCTTACTTGATTTTTAAGATCCCTTTTGAGCTCTTCCATGGCATGATACCAATTCATATTTGTCTTCTATGCTTTGGATTCAGGAATTTTGCCTTTGTTGCCTTCTTCTGAGTGTGTTTTAATCTTCCTTGTCACCATAGTAACTTTCAATGGTCAGATTTCTTTCTACTGTTTGCTCATTTTCTTGACTTTTAACTCTATGCTAAAGTGGCGCTCTGCTTCCCAAGTGGAAGAGGCACTGTCCCAAGCTTTAGGTTTTTTTGGTATGTGTAGGTGTTTTCAGAGGTAATTCTTGCAATCTGTAAATTTTTACCTCTTCCAAGGTGGTATGATCTAGGGAGAGATATGTTTACTACTGTCCTGTCCTGTGCATTGGTTTGTGAGTGACCACAAGCATTCTTTTTAACTCTGGAACTATTACCAGGATTCCTGTACCCACTGTGGTTGCAAACTCTTCTGTGTCAGCATTCCTCCTTGCACTAGGACTAAGACCCAACAAAGGGACCCCAATAAAACTCCTTCTATCCCAGTGTCTGTGGGCTGAGAAGTCTGGAAACTGCCATTGCTGCTACTGATTCAGTTGCCCCAGGGCCTGCTCCTGGTTTACTAGGGCCAGGTCTGCTCTGGTGTGTCTGCATTGGACTGTGTTCTTCTCTCACTCTAATGCAACAGACCTTTTCTGCTGACCTTCTAAGTTATCCTGGGCTGGAAAATTGTTTCAGTCCATCTTTATGTGGGTTCTTGCACTCTAGAATTTGTTTAGAGCCATTATTTAAAGGCATCTGAAGGAGTTGGAGGGAGAGCTCAGGTGAGTCCCTGCCTTTAGTCTTCTGTCTTGGCTCTGCATCAAAGTTATTCTTAAAACAATGTTGTTGTTGCTGTATACAATGTTCCCCTGGTTTTGCTCATTTTGCTTTTCATTATTTCATGCAAGTCTACTTGCATGTTACTTCATTTATATTTCATATATTTGTGTGTGTGTGTGTGTGTGTGTGTTTGAATTGGTTTGTTTTTCCCAATAGAATGCAAGCACCCTGAATGCAGGTATTATATGTTTTAGTCTCTGTATTCACAGTGTCTAGCCCAGTGCCTGGAACACAGTAGGTGCTTCCTAACTGTTTTCCAAATGAAGGGTGAGGGCAAATTCAAAATGCCTCAAGTACATTTGCTTCATAAACATTTGCTGAATTGAATTGAATTGAGTTGACTGCTGAGGCAGAGAGATCTTTGGATTCCAGCCCAGGAAGAAGAGTCAGAAGGGTAAATACGCATTAACGAAACCAACATGAAGATTAAGTGATTAGCAGGAATGTGGGTCCTGCTGGGAAAATCTTGCCAAATGTGACATCTTTACATTAGGCAGGGATGGTTTACTTCCACTCAGGGCAGCAGCTCACAGCTAGCTGTCAGGCCTCTATTATTTTTCTGCGACTGATATTCTGCCCCCTTATTCCCAATCCCTCCTCCTTCCCCTCCATACTTCCCACTTTCTGACCCCCTCCCCCTCCACAATTACCCCACTAAGAAGCTGTTTTCCTTGATTGGTCTTAGCAAAGTGATTCTACCTCCCTCATACAACCACACACACACACACACACACACACACACACACACACACACACACACACACACTCACACACGCACCAGTTTCCCATCAGACTCCCCCCCCCCCCAAAAAAAAAAAAGAAAAGCAAAACCAACAAACAAACCAGGATTCAGGATTAAGGAATTTCAGTCATTGGAGGAAAAAAAATCACAAGTGCGTTCCCAGCACATAGAATAATAAGAAGGCAAGATAAATGCGGCAAAAGAAATCTAGAGTAGAGCCTTTGGGTTTGGATCCAGGCTCCAGCAAGTATTAGCTATACAGCAATGGACAAGTCATTTGCCTCTCTGGGTCTCAGTTTTGTCATCTGTAAAGTGAAAACGAGAAGATTGTTTCAATTAGCAGCTATTTATTGAATCTCCTCAGTATATTTTGAACTATGCTAGTCTCAAGAGAAGTCAAAGAAATGGTGGGGTAGGAGTCAGGAGACCAGGGGATTGATTCCAGCCCTATCACTACACAGTTGTGAAGCTTTGGACAAGTCACTTTCTTTATCTCAAGTCACTTCATTTTTCTCTTATGCAAAATGGAAGATTGAGGTTGAGAATCCTTGTCAGCTCTAAAAGCCTATGGTTCCTGCCCTCAAGAAGTGAGGAGGGAATAAACATCTATATAGCACCTACTATGTTCCCGGGACTGTGCTGAGTGTTGCAAATATTATTTCGTTTGATCATCACAACAACTCTGTGAGGTAAGTGCTGTCATTTCCCCCATTTTACAGTTGAAGAACTGAGGCAGAGGGTAAGTGACTTACCCAGGCTCATAGACCTTGTCTGAAGCCATATTTGAACTCAGGTCTTTCTGATTTCAGTTCCAGCCAAGCTCTATCCACTGTGCCACCAGATCCCTAGAAGTTTTCAATCTAGCCTGGAGACAAGTATATCATACAGGAAACAACAATGAATAATCTATATTGTTGTTCAGTTGTTTCAGTTGTGTCTGATTCTCTGGGAATTCATTTGGCATTTTTTGACAAAAATACCATAGTGGTTTGCCGTTTGAGAAAACTGAGGCAAAGACTTGCCCAGGGTCACACAGTTAGTAAGTGTCTTGAGACTGGATTTAAACTCAGGTATCCCTGACTCCAGGCCTAGCACTCCATCCACTGTACCACCTAGTTGTCCCAGAAGAGTCTATACCTACATATTATGAAGTCCTAAATTGTAGAGTAGAGATTATAAGGGATATAATTTTGAGAGAGGGACATTACTAAGGGCTTTGATGGAGAAAAGGGGAACCTAAGTTGGGTCTTGAGGGATAGGTTAGCTTTGAACAATTGGAAAGAAGATAGGTGTATTTCAGTCTGGAAAATCAATCTATCCACAAGCATTTATTATATGCCAAGCATGGTGCTAGACACTAAGGATACAAGGATAAAAATGACAGTCCCTAGTCTCAAGGGAAAAGTATTGAGATGAGAATTGCACATTCAAGAGATAGTGAGGAAAATGAGCTGGAATTAAAGCATGTGCTGGAGCCAGGTTACAGAAGACCTCTGGTACCATCCAGAGAAACTTTGATATGATGCAATAGGCAATAAGGAGCCACTGTGGGTTTTTGAGTGCTCCAGGGTCAGAGTTAAAGTAATGTTTGAGGAAGAGTAGACTAGTAGTAATATAGAGATTATATGGAAGGGGGAACCTAGAATAAGAGAGGATAGCTAGGAGTTAGGCTGTGACTATAAAATGGAGTCAGGAAAAATTGCATTTGAACTTTTCACTCTAAAACTGTGTGACAATATTATAGAATTTCAGGATTTGAAGGAATCACAGAGACAAACTTACCTAACCCAACAATAAAGAAAAATCCCTTCTGTAGCACTCTCGACAAGTGGTCCTGCAGCATTTATTTGAAGACTTCAAATGAAAGAGAACCCACCACTTCCTAAGGCAACCCATTCCATGTTAGGGTACTTTTAATTGTTAGGAAGTTTCTCTTGACCCTGAGTCTAAATCTGCCTTTTTGAAATTTCCATCCATGGATTCTGCATAGTTCTGCACTCTGGGGCCAAGTAAGAAAAGTAGAATTCTTTTCCCATAGTATATTTCATCAAATATTTGACATTGGTTCTCATTTCTTCCCCTCATCCATCTAACTCCAAGCCTTCTCTTCTCCAGGTTAAATGTTCTCAGTTTCTTTAACCAATTATCATAGTATGTATTTGAGAGCATAGCCCTGTGCCATCATAGTTGCCCTCCTCTGGAATTCTCCAGTTATCACTGGTTTCCCTAAAATATGGTACCCCAACGTGAATGTGATACTACAGGTTTGGTCTGACCAGCACAGAGAATAGTGGGACAATCTGCAACACTTAAATCTTGGGTACTATGTATATTTAACATGGCTGAATGTGGCCCTTTCGATCTACTATATCATGATGTTGACTCAAAATTAATCTGCTGAAAATCCAGTGGGGGTTTTTTTTTCAGATGAACTGCTAAAATATATTTGCTGTATTGGATTTGTAAAGTTGATTCTTTGAAAGCAAATATAAGACCTTACATTTATCTCTATTAAATTTGGTCCTTTTAATTCATCCCAACCTCCTATCCTGTGAAGACATTTTTGGAGCCAACTTCTGTCATCCAACATACCCATTCCAATTGGAGTCATCTTTGTGCTCACCTCACAGAGCTATTGGGCTGATCAAAGGAAATAATGTATATAATGTGAACTTTAAAGTATCATATGAATATTAGTCATTATTATTATCTGAATATCAAATATGTATCAAAAAACTGTCAGGGTGTATGAAGGAGGGAAAGGTACCAAAGGGACCAAAAAACCCAGACTTAATTATTTTATTATTATGAGAGGGAGAGAGAGAGAGAGAGAGAGAGAGAGAGAGAGAGAGAGAGAGAGAGAGAGAGAGAGAGAGAGAGACAGAGAGAGAGAGACAGAGAGAGAGAGACAGAGAGACAGAGAGAGAGACAGAGACAGAGACAGAGACAGAGAGAGAAAGAGAGAGACAGAGACAGAGACAGAGAGCTGCCCTCTGGACAGCCAATGTAAACATTGTGGACATTTCTCCCAACAGCCCCACTAGACCACAGACCACCACTTGACCCTGGCACTAGAATCACTGCAAAAATCCTTTCCCCAATAACTATAGTGTGAATCCTGCTGACCCAGATCACATCTTCATCTTCCTTTCACAGAAGTGTAACCTAAAGACCTTTGGGCCCCACCATTTGATTTGCTGAACCACTTGGCCTTTCCACCACCCTGTTCTTTTCAGGGATGTGCTAGAGTCGGCTTGTATTGGAAAGAGCCAATTGTTAAGTGTTCAGTGTGAACATCAACATCTCAGAAATCATCCAACTGCAAAAATTAGGTTTTGACTTATTTTTTTGTCGACTGCCTAGACTTAAAAAAGGGATGGATAACAGGTTAATAATGTCAATTCAACTTAAAAGTCTCATACACATTTTTTCCCCGTAGAGACTCGGTTATTACACATTTAACCAGCATATCCTTGTGTCTTCCCCAATTAAAATGAGAGTTGTTTGAAAGCAGGGGTAGCTTTCCTATTTATATTTCTAGCACTTGGCACATTGCTGGGCACATAGTAAGAATGTAATAATTTTTTTTTCAAATTCCTATCCATTCCACCTAGAGAACATCAGTTGCCAGCAAGCCTTATGCCTACTTTCCTATTTATATCAAAGTTTTATAAGAATCATCTATAGAGGGGAGGCTAGGTGGCATAGTGAATAGAGAACTGGCCCTGGAGTCAGGAGGGCCTGAGTTCAAATCCGGCCTCAGATACATAAGACTTCACTAGCTGTGTGACCTTGGGCAAGTCACTTAACCCCAATTGCCCTCCAAAAAGAAAAAAAATGAAATAAAATAATCTACAGAGACATTGAAGGCACCCCTGTTAAGGATTTGAAGAGGTAATAGGTACATCTTCACAAGTGATATTTCACAGTCTACTGCACCTTTACCATCTCACAACTAAAGATGTAGGGAATGTGAGATCCCACTGTGCTTTTTTGTTTGTAGACTCTAAAAATGTATTTGATTTTGTAAAACGAAAAGGCTCTCTTTTCAACAAACTGTCCCCCATGCATATTTCAAAATTATTAAAAGGATCCTCAAAAGATTGACAAAAACCTGAGACAGCTTTGTTCTGTGGCCATCTGATTAATAATATCAATCAAGATATAAAACAGGGAGATAGAGCCTTCCAAAAATATTCATCATAGTCATGGAAGATTTCTAGTGCAGAGTCCAAGGTGAAGAGGGATTCCCATATGTGGTGAGGGCAACATTTTTCTGAATTCATAAAACCACAAGACCTTCCAGTCTCCTAAATAGATGCAAACTCAATCAAGAGTTGTTCTAACAATTCAAACAAGAAAAAAAGTGGATGAAGAAAGCCTATTGTCCAGATTATGACATAATTATAGAGTCACAACTTATAGAACTTGCCCTTTAATACCTGTATCTTGGACAGATATTATAACTGGACATCTATCAGGACCAGAATTAAGCAGGAGGAAAAGAGGCTGAATAGTTTGCAAGAAATTGCAAAGCTACTTTAATAACATTGTGGGATCCTTATGTTGTTATACTTCTGGGTATCTTGGCATTACTTCAATGAACTGTGGGTAGCCCATGCATTACTATCCTGAGGGGTTAAGAGAAATTTTCTTTCCCATGAGAAACTTTGCTGTCTATGGGCATTAAAAGAGAAAGAGCATGTTCAACATAAAGTTCTTGTTCCTCAAATGTTCCAATCATAACGTAGTCTCATTACTCTACATTCATCCATCTCCTAACCTTGTAACTCCTCCCAGTATTGTATACCCTTATTAATCTTCTGAATATGTGCCACCCTGTTTTTTGCTTTTCTGTAGTCTCAGACGATTATAAACTGAGTACCCCTTTCTCAGTTTAGGGAAGAATTGGGCTCTGAAACTAACAATGAGATTAATTAACACATTTGTGGTCCAGATTTTTCTTTGTGACTACAAGTAATAAAAATGGCCTTGGCTAAGCCAGAAAATACAGAAACTGAGTCAATTCCTTAAAAATACCAACCTTTTCTGATAAACAAAATCTCATAATTTTAGTACCAATAGTCTTTCAGTCTAGTTATAGGGTTATAAATTGTGGAGTGCTACATCCTCCAAAGAATCAAAAGGAATTATTAATCATAGTCATTAGAGAGGTGCATGGTCAGTCAGTCAACAAGCATTTATTAATCACTTATGTGCCCTTCACTGTTAAAAGCACTGGAATATAAATACAAGCAAAAAGAAAGCTGGTCCCTGACTTCAAGAAAGTTATATTTGAATGTGGAAGACAGCATATAAAAGAAAGCTGAAATAGGGTGGGGAAAAGGATCCTACCATTGAAGCATGATGTCCAGTGTACATCCAGAGGAATATAGACTGGTTGGAAATGAAGAGATGGATGGTCTGGAAGTTCTTCCTAAATAAATATTCTGGGAAGGAGACATCCAATCAGAGGGAAGGGCCCCAGGAGCAGAGGTTATTTCAAGGTGCAGCTGAAATAATCTTTTAACTTGATGTGAACATGTGACAACATAGAAAATAAAGAATTACAAAAGTAAAATAATAGGATGATAAAGAATTACAGGGCCAGCCATGTGGCACAACGAATAGAGCACCGGCCCTGGAGTCAGAAGGACCTGAGTTCAAATCCAATCTCAGACACTTGACACAACTAGTTGTATGATCTTGGGCAAGTCACGTAACTGGAATTGCCTTGTCTTCTCCTCTCCAAAAAAAAATTACAAAAAGGATGAAATGAGCTAACATGTATAAAACACTTAAAATATAAAACATAAAGGCTAATTATTAATAATAATAATTATTATTATTGATGATGATGGTGATGATAATAATATAGTAACTGGAGTAAAGAATATTATCAGAGAAATATATAATCAAAGAGGTTTGGTTGTGTGGTATACAACCCATGAATAGCATATGTGCTCAATTGGTATCCCTGCCATGTTAAGAAAAAGCCAGGAGTGTATATATTGCTTATGTTGGTTGGATCACCTGTGGCAAACTTATAGGACTGTGTAGACAAGAGCTGTGCAGAATAGGCAAGCAAGGTTAGGTTGTGATCTGCATTTTTAGAGAGATATTCACATCATTAAAATTAGGGGTCCATCTGAGTACTGTAGTTGAGACCAGGGTTTCCTTGAGCACATCAAGGAAGAGTAGAGCAGTATAGAATAGAAACTGGGAAGATAAGGACTGAGTTGGCTAAGAAAATGAGAGTACAGGAAGGGGTAGCAGGAGAAAAGAGGCTTTTACCTTGGTAGACAGTGATTTAGAGTCAACAGGATAAGAGAAACATGGGATGGGAGTTTGTTGTGTGGACATGGAATCCTCTAATCCAGGGTAAAAAGTAGCTTGGCATAGCTATTCTATTACTTTGCTCTTTTTGATCACAGTCCTTGGGAGGAGCTGATGCCAGAGAGAGGAAGACAGAGGGTCATAGAAGCTTAAAGTGTAGTAGGTGAAGGATGCCCTTATCCCAGGAAGTATTTGGTCATTTCTTTCTACTGTCTCTCTGCCACAACATTGAACCTCTGGTGTTGTGACTGAGGCATGAGAGGTTGGTATTATAGGCAAAGGCAGGGCTATTTCCTCTGTTTCTAAACATTGATGGCATCTCCATACTTGTGCCTTTGGTATGGATGGAGGACTAAAGGATGGCAATAGCACATAGACTTAGATATTTCAGTAGAGAAGTCATGCCACTTTGAGTTTTGGTAGTTGAGCGGGCCACATATCAAGGAAGTTTCTGGTCCCACTCCCAAAATAGAGTGACAGGTAGGGCATCCCACTCTCCCAAGTGGAGTGATGATGGGGGCTAGAGTTGGTCCTGGAATAGGAACATCTGTGGTGATTCCAATCAATTAATCAATCAACTATAAGCAAAAAAGCAATTATTATGTACCTTCTATGTCACAGACTCTGTGTTAGGGACTGTGTATACAAAGAAAAAGGTGAAACAAATGTGTGTGTTTGTATATGTAATGATTAGAAGACCCTGATCAACTCAATCCTCCAAGTAAAAGAAGTGAGGTCTGTCTTTTTACCCTATCATTGGCTGCCTTCACAGTTTATCAAGGGCATGAAACTTTGAGTGGCTTCTATTTACAGAATGAAAGTGGTCCATTTTCTCTTTTAAAGAGTTCAGCCCTTCCAGATTTTGGTTAGTCAATGTCCAGGAAAGCTTATACATCTTTATTCCTTCTGGGTGGCAGCTAACCAATGGCTAGCTGAAGGATCAGTCAGGACTCTGGTATCATTGAAAAAGCTCTAGTGGCTCTTCAGAGTCAGTTGAAAGAAGAGCCATCTCTGAGAGTTGAGAAGAAAGCCAACCATAAAGGAAAAACCCGGGTCTTAGCAAGGGATCATTCTTCACTTGTTCATTTGTAGCTCTTATAGAGTACCTATGGGAGGGAAGGGATTTATCTCTCTTCTTCTCTCATCAGTAGTGAAGTTTTGAAATGGAGCCAATCACCCAACAGGAGACAGGTATGTCCAGTAGAAAGCAGGTCCAGAGAGTCCAGTTGTGGAGTCAAATTGAAGTACAGAGAAAAAACTCACAGAGAGCCTGGCAGAATGATATACTCAGCAGAGATGCTGCATGCAGAGGAAATAGCGCGAGGTCACTGTGAGGAGAGAAGAGATATGAGGGGCTTGCAATTTCAGAGGTATGAATTGTTTTGTCCATGTGTGCTCCATATACATGTGCAACCCTTTTTGATTAGTGTGCTCTGCCTACTATTGCTGTTCACATTTATGAGAAGGAGACCCAGGTTGTGGGAGAATGCATTGTTACTGCTATTCATACTATGATATTTTAATAAATGTCTTTGCTTTGAGCAAATGGTGTCAAGTGTTGGTTGTTGAAAACAAATGCTTGTTTGGGGATCGTGAGCTATAATTGTAAGAAAGCAAACTCACTGTCTACCTTGAACCTGGGGAAGTAGTTCCTTGAGAAACTTAACCTTTAAATTCAATTGGTGGAGAGGGAGTATATTAGTTATACTATGGGTGCTATATGCATATATTCAAAACAAATAGAAGGCAGGTTGGCAGGGGGCTAGCAATTGGGAAGAATCAGATAAAACCTTCTAAGTGTGACACTGTTTGATACCCTACAAGGCACTTCACTTTTCTGAAACTGAGTTTTTTCTATAACATTAGGATAATAATGCTTTTAGTGCCTACTTCATGGGGTTTTGTGTGGCTATAAAGTGTCTATAAAGAACTTTACTAATTTTAAAGAATAATATAAATGTCAGTTAATATAATTTTACAAATACTTGTATTTTTTAAGGTCCAGGTTTAGACCACAGATATCTCTCTCTCTCCCTCCCTCTCTTTCCCTCTCTCTCTCTCTCTCTCTCTCTCTCTCTCTCTCTCTCTCTCTCTCTTTCTCTCTCTCTGTCTCCCTCTTTTTTCCTTTCTCTCTTTCTCTTTCCCTCCCTCCCTCCCTCTATTTCTCTTTTTCAGGAGGAACATGGGGAAATAGTATGGTGACCAAAGGAGAGTTACCAAGATGATGAATGGACTAGAGACCATAACATATGAGGATCTGTTGAAAGAATTTAAGATGTTTAGCATGAAGCAGAGAAGACTCAAGGGTGGGGGCAATGATAGCTTTGAATATTTCTGAGGCAGTCATATGGAATTGGGGCTTAGGCTTTCCTACAGGTAATAACTGCTAACATATGATGATAAAGAATAACGTGACAATCATCAGTTGTTGGCTGGGGAACCCTTTAGTCCCAGGCCCCTAGAGGACTTCATATGTGGACCCTATAGGCTGGCATTGGTAATACTTGAGGAATATGGCCAGTATGTCAATTAGCAGGGTAACCAAGGGGTCTCATAGAAATCTGACCAGCTTGAAAGATAGCAAGGAGCTGTTTGGTAGACAGAAAGGATCCAATTACATCCAGGGCCCAGGAACATTATGAAAGGTAGAACAGTAGATGTATGGGTAGACCTATACCCCAGAGGCAATCCAGTTTAGGAGATTAGTGGCTGCTAGGATAGCAAGAAAAGCAATCTTTCCATCAAAAGATATATCAAATGGAGACAGTTTTGGCTCAAGGAAAGTCAGAATGCCAGGTATCAGAACAAAAATAAAAATATAGGATGGCTCAGGGTAGTCACCAGAGGAAAATAGAAGGAAGCCCTTAGGCAGTCACCCAGAATGAATTCCCTGTAAGATTGACCATATTATGTGTCAGGAGATATTCCAAGGGACTTCCAAATCATAGTGGAGAGGACAGCAGTCAAACAGAAGGTGCTTGAATGCAATGTAACTTAGATGCCTGACTAAAGAGGTGTTTTAGGCATCCCAGCATCATCAG
Organism: Gymnobelideus leadbeateri; assembly: GCA_011680675.1. Lineage (NCBI taxonomy): Eukaryota > Metazoa > Chordata > Mammalia > Diprotodontia > Petauridae > Gymnobelideus > Gymnobelideus leadbeateri. The sequence goes on along the minus strand of WOXC01008646.1, from coordinate 606,946 downwards.
AATGGATATTAGGAGAGAGTGGCCAACCCTGATAACACAGAGGCAGTCATATTTTCTTCTATGATGGATAGTGATATCTGGCTAAAGTGAAACCCCATAGTGCTGCATAACAGTGGAAAGACAGGACACACTGAAACACTCCACAAGGTATGAGGTCATGAGCAGAAAGAATTATGGATTTGAAGTCAGAGGAGGAATTAGGCTTAAATTTTGATTCTTCCAAGTTTTACTTGTATATCCTTTGACAATTCACTTCATCTTTATGGACCAAAAGGTTCTTTCTGTGTAAAATGAGGGGTTTGGACCAGATGACCTATAAGATCTCTTCTGGCTTGAAATCTATGTTCCTATGGTCTACCACCCCGTTGTAGGGGCTATGAAAGTGAGTGGGTTGATGAAAAGCACTTTCATCCAGGCCTGAAATTAGCCAGAATTTTAGCCAAAATTAGCCAAAACCAGCGAGGTTAGACAGAAGGAATAGATTATATAATCTAGTAGGCCTTGAGATGGTTTAGAACTGATAGAATGTATGATAAGATCTTAGGCAAAGCCCAGCTGAATTCTGGGTATTGTTGGGCAACAATTTAGAGGTGAGCTGCAGATGCGCATCGCTGGAGGGAATTTCCACATTGAGAATTCTTTATCCCAGTGAAATTCTCTATCTTGGTGAGGAAAAGACCCTCCCCCTTTGAAATTTCAAAATTCTAATCACATAAAATAGATTAATGTCCTTTCTTGGTTAAACATGCCTGAACATGAGGTCACATAGATTTCCCAAGTTTTGGCAGAGAAAGAGTCAAAAAAAGAAAAGGGAAGAGACCAACTTTTGATTGCTCTTCCATTCACCAGATGAGCAGCATTTAATATACTTCTGGCCGCAAAGCAGTTGGGACAAGAGCTTCTGGCTTTCCTAAACCTCCATCCTTCAACAGAATGTAAGCCCAGAGCAGTCAGTCCAAATTTATGGATCACCCAAAAAAAAGAACGGGGAGAACAAAAGTCAAGAATAAACACTACAAATTACTGTTTCCTCTCAACAAAAGTCACATATGCCTAGACATATAGTCTCCCAATAGGACCCAAGCCTAATCTATGCTCTATTTTACATAGAGGCATTCCCTTTAGTTGTAAACTTTATAAATGGAAAGAGCTAGTTTGGAATGAGTGAAGTCTGACCCCCATTAAAGAAACCTAAAACCATCTCCCTTAATCCAGTACACACGACTTCTTGGGAACCACATAAGGTCAAGGAAGCTCTTTGTTATATCTATGATCCTGTGTTATATCTATAATCCTGTGAATTATTTGAGGCCTATTCCTATGCTGTGGAACTAGGTTGGAGAGGGAACAGTTTTTTTTTTTTCTACCTCCTCTGCAAATGGCTAAAACAGGCCTTGAGGCCACAGGTTCCCTCAAGGTTGCAGGTTTCCTACTCCTGGGCTAGAAGGTACCAATTATCACTATGACTTTATTAGGGAGGGTAGAGTGACAGCCACCCCAAAATGGTGGTTTGAAGAGACCAACCATCAATCATATCCTCATAATAAAAATACATGCCAACATAACAGGAAATAACTCCCCATTAGATAAAGTATGGGTGGGGGGATTTCTTTCAGAAATATAAGGAAGCTGCTGACAACCCCCTTTTTAATTCAGTTCCTAAACACTGGATTCTATAATGTTTGTGAAGAAAAAGAACAGGGAGTTACAGCTTTGCCACAATTATAGGGCCATGAATGCCATCACCATCTGATACTGACACCTTCAGCCATTGATACCTGATCTCCTGGACTGAGATAATGACAATGTTATTCATCAAATTAAATCTTGAAGTGGGGAGAGGGGGGTGGATTCTGGATAGGGGAGGGCAGTGTATCAAAAATAGTTTTCTAGACCCGTAGAGCTGAGCTGCATCCTTAATTATGTTCTTGGGTCCATGAAATGTCCTCATAGTTTTCCAAAGTCCCTTAAATGCTCTCTTTCAAAATATTCTGGATGACCATGTTCTATCTATTCCTAAGACCTACAATTGGTCTAGTGGCTTGTGGTGGTAGTGGCTATTTACTGGGTTAGAGAAGCACCAATTCTAGGAGAGAATATAATTTGATGGGACTTACTAGATATTCATTAAGTCCCTTCAGTTCTAAATTCTATGATTACAGGATCCTAATAAGAACCAATATCTGGGGCATGTGATAGGATTGGATAATTACATGGATCTTGCATACGGTGGGGGCCATTCTACAGTATGGGGCATTGGTTAGCTGAAGAAGATATTTGGTCTTAGAAAATACTATTAACACTTCATTTCCAAATTTTTCATTTGAGGGTGCCTCTTGTTATCCTGCAGTAATACTCCCAAAGTTTTCCATTGAGAGGCACAATCAGTGATTTTATGAACCCATTCACCTTTATTTTGCATTACTCCACTCAATTCTCACCTATCTCAGCTAATTCTGCACAATAAAGAGCAATGAGCAGTTTAGAAAATTCTAGATTTACAGAAACAATGGGACCACTTTTAATATTTAGTTGACTAGAACAGTAATGGGCCCAAAGGGAGCTTATGGGAACTAGTGGGCAAAACAAAGAGTTCAGAGAGTGCTTTTTTACAAAATCAATTCTATTCCCAGCAATGACCTTGAATTTCAAAGAGATTTTCTAGGTGGAGATGTGGTCCCTGGGATCACAGAATGCAGTGGAACTCCAGTGTAGGGGCAGTGATCAACACACAGCTATAGTAAGAGAGTATTCTTTGGGGAAGTTGTCTGAAACAGTAACTTCGTTGTAGCACACTAATCCTTTTCATAGTGTGTTCTTCGTGATTCCCACCAACTCTATAGCCCAAGACCCTTGCTACACACATATCGCTCCTTTCCCTCAATCATTGTCCCTGGTTTCTGCTCCTCAATCTCCTTCCTAGGTCTTTTTCCTGCCTAGTACTGTAAAGTCTAACTTAATGTGGCACAGCTTCCTTTTTATGCCTCCACATTAAAACTTGGAGTCCATTCCCTTTCCTTAACATGCTGAAAGCCCCATCTCTTTTTCCCCAGCCCTCTAGAGGAAGGGATTCAATAGATGTGTGTTTCTTAGATGGCATTATACGTGTTTTCCTGTTGCTTTCTCTTTGATAATGTTGCCTGGGGGAGTAGTGGTATTTATACTCCTATATAAAGGGTATAAATAGACACATAAAGCCTCTTTATATGTGTCTTTCATCTGCTGCCAGGGGTTAAGGAGTTTGAATCCAAGCTCTACCGCTCAGTATGTATGTGACCTTGGACAAGTCACTTAACATCTAGAGATGTCATTTTTCTCATTTGTAAAAAGAGAAAGTTAACCTCCAAGTTTACTTCCAGATCTGGGTCTATGATTCTAACTAAGCCTGCACCTATCAATGGGAGCATGATAACAAAAGAAAACCATGCTTAATTCATGTAGCTTCCCTTGGAATATTCTCTGTGACCCATTTCCTCATCCTAAGGTCAAGGCTGTGCAAGGCATTTCAATCATCCAAGGATGGATTCAGTAGGAACACTGTTTATCTCAAGTTTGAAGCTTCTCCAGATGTGATAGAGGCAGTAGGCAGGACAGGTGGGCAGAAGAGTGTGATAAAAGCATTCAGGATCCCAGCCAATGTGGCACAGGTGAGCTGGGTCACCAGAGAAATATACTGCTTGGGAATTATCTGGTTTTCAATGAATCAAGGAACCAAGAAGCATACAGGCAGTCTGGCTAGTGAAAATGAAGGAACCAGGAATGATAAAGTAGGAGGTCAGGTAACAGGTTGACTGGAATCAGGCCTCACACGGATGGTTTTTCAGAGTGTTGGGTAGGGATTTGACTCTTGTAGAACACAGAGAAGACAGTGGAAGAAATATAGTACTCACTGACATCCTCTCCAGTGGTAGCAGGGTGGGGGAGATCATTCTTTTGAAATTCTTCAGATTCTGATGAAGAGCGTTCTGAATGGGCCAAAATCAGGTGAGGAGGCAAATGGCCCAGAGCTTTGGATGGTCCAAAGTCCCAAAACAAGGACATAGCTGGGCAGGAAAGGGAGATGACAGGGTATCTAGTGTCCCTTGGTGTGACCTAGTGTCCCTTGGTGTGACCTTTCCTTCCCCTAAGGTAGAGAAAATGGAGCTGAGAAACCCATGTTCTGTGGCAAACTGGGAGCTCTAAGAAGTTAAAACAATTGCTACCAAGAGTACTTACTGGTGACTCAAATAGGTCATAGGTGGCAACAGAGGAATACTCCTAAGAACAGATTCTGATGGGAGTCAACAGACACATATGAACTCCATATGTTTTTGCTGACTGTCTATTTCCCTATGCCTGGAATTCTCTCCCTCCTTATCTCCACCTCCTCGATTTCCTGGCTTCCTTCAAGCCCCAGATAAAATCCCAGTTTCTGCAAGAAATCTTTCCCTATGCCCTTAATACTAGATAGCCTTTCCTCTGTTCTCTAATTTATCCTGTGTGTATCTTGTTTGTACATAATTGCTTGCATGTTGTGCCCCACCCCTATCAGACTGGAAGCTCCTAGAGAGCAGGTATTGTTCCCTCCCCAACCCTTCTTTGCATTCCCAGCACTTGGCATATTGTAGTTATTTAATAAATACTTTTAGGCTTAACATTTGAACTCAATGAAAGACAAGTCTGCCAGATAATTATAATGAACAAAGTCCCATGTTAAAGGTTAAGAGACACAGAACAAGGCACAGATATGACCATGTTGCAATCCCTTAGGTATTACAGCTGCATTATATTTTCCTTAATGGGCATTCTCATAGAAAAAATGTCCCTTTCTTTGGAAAGCTGTGTGGGAGTTGGTAAGATCTAGTTGAAGCAGCATGACATAGAAAATAGAGAACAGGCTTCAGACTCAGATTCAGGAAGGACTGAGTTTAAAATCTCTCTCTGTTTCATACTGACTGTGTGACCTTGTGGGAGTTGCTAGACCTCTCAGTGTCCACAGGCATGTCTCAAAGAATGTAAGTACCAAAAGAGTTGTGGAGTTGCTTTGGTATTCCTCACCAGGAATTTCCTACATCATTAAAATCACAGAACTGGACCCCCCAAAGTAAAATAAAATAGGAATCTAATAATAATATGGGAATATTAATAATAATATGAATTAATAAATGGTTTCATAAGTTGTTATTTAATTATAATATAAATATGTTATTTATTTACATAATAATAATTATGATGATGATATGAATTAATAAGGAAGGAACCATTTATCACATGTCTACTACGTGCCAGAAATGGTACTAAGCACTTTGCACATTTCATCTCATTTGATTTTCACAACATCCCTGGGAAGCAGGTACTATTACTTCTCTCATTTAACAGATGAGGAAACTGAGGCAAACAGAGGTTAAGTGACTTGCTTTGAATCACACAGCTAGTAAGCATATAAGACCAAATTTGAACTCAGGTCCAGTGCTCTCTAGTAACTATAGCTAACATTTATGTAGCACTAATTATGTGCCAGGCACTGTGCTGCTAAGGACTTTACACTTTTTATCTTACTCAGTCCTCACAACCACTCTGGGAGGTAGGTGGCATTATTATTCCCATTTTACATGTGAGGAAACTAGTCAAACAGAAGTCAAATGACTTGTTCAGAGTCATACAGCTAATAAGCTTCTGAGGGTGGATTTGAACTAATCTTCCTGACTCTAGGGCTGTGCTCTCTCCATTTCTCTACTTAGCTGCCTGACAGGTTAGTAAAACATCTATGACTTCTCAGTAGGATGTTTACACAACACTTGATTTGCTGTCCTTTTGTGCAAGGAGATGCATTCTCCATTGTCTATTCAAACCAGAGCATCATGGGATAGTGGAAAGAGCCTTGGATTTAGAGACAGAGAACACAAATTCAAGTCTTAACTCTGCTACTTCCAACCTATATGACTTAGGCAAGTCATTCAACTTTGATAAGAGGGATGGTTTTGAAAAACCTGGGAAGATTTATATGAATTGATGTAAAGTAAAGAGAGCAGAACCAGGATAACAGTGTACACAGTAACAAAGGCATTTTAACGATGATCAGCTGTGAAAGATTTGGCTACCCTGATCAATAGAATGATCAATGACAATTCCAAAAGACTCATGATGAAAATACCCTATATACCTCCAAAGAGAGTACTGATGAACTCTGAGTGCAAAATGATGCACAGTTGTTTCTCTTTATTGTTCTTATCTCTTTTTGCAACATTGCTAATATGGAAATATGTTTTACATGATTTCCTATGTATAATTGAGATCATATTGCTTGCCTTTTAAATGGAGTAGGCGCTGGTGAGAGGGAGAGAATTTGGAATTCAAAAAGAAAATTTTAAATGGATGATAAAAGTTACCCAACCATATTGTGCTTCATAGAATTGGAGACCTGAATCTGAAAGGGACTCCAGATTCCATTTTGTTCATCTCTTTGTCCATTTTGCACATGAGGAAACAGAAAGGTCCATTGAATTGAAGTGCTTTGCTCAAGTTTGCACAGGTCCTAAAAGCATCAGAGTTAGAATTTGAACCAAGACCCTTTGACTCCAGAGCCAGCATTCTTCCTACTATACAATGTGATGCCAGTTTCTTCATATATAAAATGAGGGGGTTGGACGAGATGATCTCTAAGGTCCCATCCATTTCTAATGGTTATAAAATTAGGATTTTTTTTTCTCCACCCATTATATTAGCCTAAGCAAAATGTGTCCTGTCTACTCCTGGAAGAGCAGGACTCTTGTGCACAGCCCTTTGCCCCACCAATCCACATGGATCACTGAGAAGCAAGGAACTTGAAATTTGCCTGAGTTTCTTAAATGGGAGGAAATGGTACTTGCTGGCGAGAATTGCCCTCTAATCGATAGATCAAACAAGAATTTATTAATCACTTACTTCATATATGCTAGACACTATGGGGTACAAAAAAAGTAAAAAA